>JAXDDX010000042.1:3180000-3492500 GCA_034670405.1 Hoplostethus atlanticus | reverse complement strand
GGTGCCTCCAGCCAACAGGCTGAGGTTAGGGGGAGAGATGATAACATAATAATAATAGTATGATGACACAAGAATACAGAGTGATGTGTGATTTTAGTGACAAACCTATTTACTCAAGATAAAACTAAATGAAGGCTTGTTGAAAAAAAGGTTGCTCAGTATGTAATCATAGTGAACTATAAAAGCTACATCCTAACACAATCTAGTAAAAGAAAGATTTTTATGACTGAATCCTGTGTGGAAAGGGGCGTACACACACCTGTAGCAGACTTAGCAGACCATCTGAGCAAATCTACACTGGCTACCTATTGATTTTAAAATTGATTTTATTTAGAATGACATGGCCCCATCCTATAGCAACCTTTATCCCCTGTCCAGAGCTTCCAATGTCAGAGCCTGTCAAGATCTGCCTAGCTCCCTCACTTCATGTTTTTAAGTCATTTCTAAAAGCACATTTTTATAGCCTCACATTTTACTGTTAACTTATCTGTTATCTGTTAACAGACCACTTGCTTGGTGCCTTTGTGACGACACTCTCTTTACCAGAGTCACACAAACGCAACAAGTCACCATGGCAACAGCTCAGTCAGTCATTGGTGGCCGGCAGTTTTAAAATGCTGCACCAGTCACTGCCAGCAGGAATGAGGCAAGTCCGATCTTGGGTCCGTACAGTCAAGGTTGTTTGGTCCCTCGGCTCTCCGACCGTCAGCGATATTGCTGTTCCTCCTTTTGGCCAGTTCCCATGGGAACGCTGACCGACAGACTCGCTCCTGACCAACACTGACTCTTGAACGCAGACGACTGACTGGGTAGTTTGTTCAGTAGGTAGGTAATAATAAAGTACCTACCTACTGAACTTTTATTATCATTTGGACTTGATCACACTGAACTGAACAGTGAACACAACTGACTAGACCGATTTATTTTGAACTGATTAATTTCTGTTTTGTGGTTTCATGGACTGAGATTTGGACTCACATTCACACTCATGTTCACCCACGGTGCTTTATTATTGTTCCAACATATCCCTGTTTAGTTGAGTGATTTCTTTGAATATGTTTATTCATTATTTGTGGGCTAAGAGATTTTAATGTCCAAGGCATGCATCCTTTCACTAATCTTAAATGTCAGGAGAGACCAAGTGGTCAAACTGTCAGCTTGTTTTCCTTGGATGTCCTCACCAGGAGTACAAGGCTCCCGACTAACCAACCCCTCCACCACATGAAGGACTGAATAAGTGGGAAAATATCCATGATGTCCATCTGACGTTACATGTTCAGACCCTAACCCTATCTCCGGTTGAAGATGAGTACTCCAGCACATCTTCAACCTGAGCCTGAGCCTGGAAAGGAAGACTTCCTGCCTGGTGCCTAAGAAAGGGCATCCAAGTGTCTTGAACGATTACAGACCTGTGGTATTGACTTCCCACATCATGAAGACCCTTGAAAGGCTTGTGCTGACTCACCTCAGACCCCTGGTGAAGGAAGGACTGGACCCTACCAGGCTAACATTGGAGTAGAGGACGCCATCATCTACCTGCTTCATCGAGCCCACTCCCATCTGGACAGGGCGGGCAGCACTTTGAGAATCATGTTTTTTGATTTCTCCAGTGCTTTTAACACCATTCAGCCAATACTCCTGGGAGATAAGCTTGGGACAATGCAGGTGGATGGTCCCTTGGTGACCTGGATCATAGACTACCTGACTGGCAGACCACAGTATGTGAGGCTGCAGGGTTGTGTGTCAGATCTGGTAGTCAGTAGTACAGGGGCCCCCCAGGGGACCGTCCTGGCTCCCTTCCTGTTCACTCTCTACACATCCTTTAGGTATGACACAGACGACTCTGCAATTGTTGGATGTGTTAGGGGGGATCAGGAGGGGGAGTACAGAGGACTAGTTGGTGACTTTGTTGAGTGGTGCAACCAGAACCATCTGCAGCTCAGCTCAACGTGGGGAAAACCAAGGAGATGGTGGTGGATTTCAGGAGGACTAAGGCACCAATTACCCCCATTTCCATCCGAGGGGAGGACGTAGACTTGGTGCAGTCCTACAGGTACCTAGGAGTGCACCTGGATGACAAGCTGGACTGGAGTGGGAACACTGAGGCTACATACAAGAAGGGCCAGAGCCAACTCTCCTTCCTGAGGAGGTTCGGGTCCTTTAACGTATGTAGAACCATGCTGAACATGTTCTACCAGTCGTGGGCAAGTGCCCTTTTCTTTGAGGTTGTGTGCTGGGGCAGCAGCATTAAAGCCGCAGACACCAACAGGATGTGCTGAGGAAGGCGGGGTCTGTCCTGGGGGCCAGCCTGGACCCAGTGAAGGTGGTGGTTGAGAGGAGGCGGAGTCTGTCCTGGGGGCCAGCCTGGACCCAGTGAGGTGGTGACTGAGAGGAGAATGTTGGTCAAACTGCTGGTCATCATGGACAACGTCTCTCACCCACTTCACTCTGTCCAGGCAGAGGAGACGTTCAGCAGCAGACTCATCCTGCCTCGGTACCACGGAGCGACATCGGAGGTCCTTCTTGCCCACCGCCAATAGACTTTACAACTCATCCCTGGACTAACCACCAGTCCCCCACCCCCCACACACCCAAGAACTACTACTGTACTACTGCACATTCTCACTCTTTGCACAATTTCACTTTTTTGCACCCGGGACTTTTCACATTTCAATTGTTTTACTTTTGGCTTCATATGCCTATTGGTTGGCTAACTCTGATGTAATCTGGACCCTGAGCTGATACCAGAGCAGTATGGATTATTATAGTACTAATAGATCTGTATTATATTATTACTATATTATTAATATTATATTATATTATTACATTAATAACAGATCTATAATAACAGCTTTAGAGGTCAGAGGTCACTCACAATCCTGGGCTGGATGCTCTCTGCAGCATCCGTCACCCCCTCCAGACATTGACTGATGATAGGAAGAACTTTCCTCTCCACCTCCGCTAATGAACGCATCGCTTCCCCAACTCTCTCTATCCTCCTCTCCTCCATGTCCTGGATACGCTGCAGAGAGAGAGACAGGCAGACAGACAGACAGACAGGGAGAGAGCAACCTTACTCAACTTGTAAATGAAGCCCCACCATGGTGGCAACACCCTTGACCTGGTTTTGTCCCGTGGCATTCCTGTGGGAGGAGTTAGTAGTCTCCTCTTACGAACCTCATCGGACTCCTACTTTGTTAAATTACAGATTGAATTGACCTGCCCTCGTCGAAAGCCAGAGGATCCATATCATCTCGTATCAATGCTTCCACCGTCTCGATACTCACTGAACAACCCTTGATAATTTCACTAATTAACTAAACTCCACCCTACTGAAGACACACGATCTGATCGATCGATTTGATCGATCTACTAGAGAAAACAAATTAGCACCTTAGTTCTCCAAGCATGTAGAAAACTAGAGTGTAGACACCTGAACCAATTAAAGTATCATGAAAACCTGAAGCCTCTAATTGGTTCAGGTGTGCCTGAGTAAGGCTGGAGCTAAATACTCCAGGATAGGGGGTCCTTGAGGACTTGATTGAGAACCACTGATCTACATGGTGGCCTGTTATATTCAGTTGTAAAATAAAATGGTGCACTGGCCAGTAAACTCTCTTCCCTGTATCCTGTCACAACCTGGAGGTAGCAAGCCTGTGCTACTGTGGTGGCCCGTATGGGGATACCATCAAATCAAATCAAATCACATTTATTTGTATAGCCCTTAATCACCGTTACAGTCTCTAAGGGCTTCACAGTGCCCCACCATGACAGGTGAACAGAGACTGGTCGTTCTCCATTGGAGAACATTATCAACCGACTGGCCGAGGGGGGTCATTTACCCCACAGAAGATTTCCCACTCCAGCAGTCTCGTGATGACACCCTATGCTTTGCCTTTGAGCATGTGATGGAAATTGAAAAATTGAAAAGTTAAAAGGTGCACCCTGACACCACACTGACTCACGTGTAGTTTTTCCATGGTTAGGGACAAACTGTATTGAGTCATGAAACTCAGTCAGGAGAAGAAATTACCCAGCAGTTAGTGTCGAAAAGGACACTAATCAGGACATGTTTGTCCGAGTGAGATGGGAGTATGAACTGGCACCGGATCCAACCCATTACCTTACTGTGATGGGATGTCGCAGGATCAATACTGCCACCATATTAAAAAAGCCAGTAAAAAGAGCATCAAAACCTGCAGACTCACCAACTGGGCCATTGATACACTGTAATCCAGCAGATGTCAGAGTGTAAGTTATTACTGTTATATATATGGTCTCCTGCACATGGACTGATATGACAGCACGTCTGCAAATAAACGTGATTGATACACTCATACACTGTCATGATTGATATTAATTTATCTATGGTGTCCCGGTAGAACCATCAGTATACAGCCACTTTCTGCGTCATGGCGTGCCACTTTTACTCAGCAGCAATGTAGTATAGTTGTATTGTAGTAGCAGTTACCTGGTATATAACTGGTACCAGTGTGTGGTAGTGTTGGTGCTGGTTCTGGTTGAACTGGTTTAAACTGGTCAGGTAGTCTTTCCTGGACTCTTCAGCAGCCTGTTGTTTCTGCTGCGCCGTCTGACGAGCCTGGACCGACACAGTAAAATATGTACAGTACTATTGGACAAATAACACCTGCTGGGAAATCATTTATACAATAACTGCTGGATAAACTATATCTGATGAGAAATAATATCTACAATATCTGGTGGATAAATAACATCTACAATATCTGGTGGAGAAATAATATCTACAATATCTGGTGGAGAAATAACATCTCCATATCTTATGGAGAAATATCTGCTGATAAATAATATCAGCTAAATAAAGAAAATCTACTATTGGTTGCAGATGCAAACAATTATCAAGGTGAGATTATTCTAAGTCTTGATATTATTTTGTCTTTTTGCATCCAAGCTCCCCCATTGTACTGTCTGAGTATCAGTCAATGGTGGGGCCATTCTGTTTAAAACCTTTACCCTAATATATACCATATGTGAATATGTGAATGTTTCACTGGTGTATGTTTCACTGGTGAATATGTGAATGTTTCACTGGTGTATGTTTCACTGGTGTATGTGTGAATGTTTCACTGGTGAATATGTGAATGTTTCACTGGTGTATGTGTGAATGTTTCACTGGTGAATATGTGAATGTTTCACTGGTGTATGTGTGAATGTTTCACTAGTGAATATGTGAATGTTTCACTGGTGTATGTGTGAATGTTTCACTGGTGTATGTGTGAATGTTTCACTAGTGAATGTGTGAATGTTTCACTGGTGTATGTGTGAATGTTTCACTGGTGTATGTGTGAATGTTTCACTGGTGAATATGTGAATGTTTCACTAGTGTATGTGTGAATGTTTCACTAGTGAATGTGTGAATGTTTCACTAGTGAATATGTGAATGTTTCACTGGTGTATGTGTGAATGTTTCACTGGTGTATGTGTGAATGTTTCACTGGTCAGCAGAGGGAGGCGCTTCTCTCAGCCGCAGGACTGAACCACGACCACGTTGACCTCTGGACTCCTGTTGTCACCGCGTGGTTTACCGTGACAGGGCCAACGTTTACGGTTCTCGTAACGTTGGGAGCTTCATAACGTTTCGTCTGACTGAACATGTCACGTTTCCAGTGTCTTGTGACACGTGACGTGTTAAACAACACGCCTTTGCAAATGAATGGACATTTTTAGATGCTCACACCAGGTCCACCACTCCGACCCTCTGTAATCGGGGTCGCCTATTCAATACAGACCAGCATCTCATATATGAATGTGAGGGAGAGTGTGTGTATATGCAAATACATTTGGATGTCACATACAAGATCTTGTGTGTGTGTGTGTGTGTTGGACAGTGTGTTGACGTACCTTCAGTGAGCAGCGCTGAAACAGAGAGAGAGAGGGTTATGGTTAGAAAACTGGTAGTTACCAACGGTTCACGGTTTGGTACGATACACGGTGCAGGGTTCACTAGAAACTGAATTTGAATAATTTATATTTGAATTTCAATTGCTCAACTTGAATAATTGCATTAAAAAACTGAATTTGAATCACATAATTTGAATTTGTATTGTTTAACTTGACTAATCGAGTGCAGATTCACAGAACTCCTTTTCGGCCAATCACCTATGTTTTTGACCATTTCCTTCACTCCCATTGTGGCGACTTGTAGGGATTGATATGGAAGCGTAATGCATTCACCTGAGAAAAAAATGTTTGCCCTGTTTTTCTGAATTAACGAGATGGGCATATTAATGTGGTTTCTGTTTGAACCGCAAAGTCCTGAAATGCCGGTGTTATGCCGAGTTGTGCATGCACGCCGAGATGTGCATGCACACCGCGGAACATTGGTTTAACTACAAGCCAGCGGTCACTGGACGCTATAATGTTTTGTGAAGAGCATTCTTATTTTTATGCTAGTACTAACCTTCACTGTTATTCATCAATGACAATATATAGTCAATATGACTATATACACTATATACATGACTCATACAAATCTAATAAAAATCGATCATACAACATTTCCCACAATGGGAGTGAAGGAAATGGTCAAAAACATAGGTGCAATTTCATCATATTACATTCAGTTTCAAGTTTATTGGAATTCAGTTCCAAACTAATAAATTCAATTTCAAATTATGCTATTCAGATTCAGTTTTTCAATGTAATTATTCAAGTTAAACAATACAAATTCAAATTACGTGATTCAAATTCTGTTTTTTAATGCAATTATTCAGGTTGAGCAATTCAAATTCAAATATAAATGATTCAAATTCAGTTTCTAGTGACACATATTTCTGCCCATATCAGTGGGTCAGTTTTATATTGGCTCCCTATGTTGGCTCCCTTTTAAGGGGTTGGGGCTGATTTGTTATGGGAGTCACATATTAGCCAGTTAGCTAGTAAACTCTGTTTACTAATCTGAGGTAATGGTAAAAGAGTCCATTCAGCCGTTCACACTGGTGAGATTTTATTTTGCAGGTTTTCCAGAATGCTTGAACTTACTGCATCCACCTCAGAAATACAAGGTACATTGCCTTTGACCCGATATAACCTCGCTTTAACAACAGTAGTTAATTTCTAGATATTAACTATCTACCTGTCTATCTATCTGTCTCTCTGTCTCTCTACCTTCTCTCCATCAGTCTTGTTGTCAATGTCGATTCTGTCAAAGTTGTGTTGAGCTCGCTCTGCCTCCTTACAGTCCCGCTCAAACCGACGTTTACTCTAAACAACACAAGAAGAAGAATTAGAAGATATTAATCACACAGCATCTGGTTTATATAGATGTTTAGATGGTCATGAGACATAGGTGTCAGAGGTTAGGGTCAGGTGTTGGGCTCAGGGGTTACAGATCAGGTGTCAGAGGTTAGGGTCAGGTGTTGGGCTCAGGGGTCACAGATCAGGTGTCAGAGGTTAGGGTCAGGTGTTGGGCTCAGGGGTTACAGATCAGGTGTCAGAGGTTAGGGTCAGTTGTTGGGCTCAGGGGTTACAGATCAGGTGTCAGAGGTTAGGGTCAGGTGTTGGGCTCAGGGGTCACAGATCAGGTGTCAGAGGTTAGGGTCAGGTGTTGGGCTCAGGGGTCACAGATCAGGTGTCAGAGAGGAAGGTCAGGTGTTGGGCTCATGGGTCACAGATCAGGTGTCAGAGGTTAGGGTCAGGTGTTGGGCTCAGGGGTCACAGATCAGGTGTCAGAGAGGAAGGTCAGGTGTTGGGCTCATGGGTCACAGATCAGGTGTCAGAGGTTAGGGTCAGGTGTTGGGCTCAGGGGTCACACATCAGGTGTCAGAGGTTAGGGTCAGGGGTCACAGATCAGGTGTCAGAGAGGAAGGTCAGGTGTTGGGTTCAGGGGTCACAGATCAGGTGTCAGAGAAGAAGGTCAGGTGTTGGGCTCAGGGGTCACAGATCAGGTGTCAGAGGTTAGGGTCAGGTGTTGGGCTCAGGGGTCACAGATCAGGTGTCAGAGGTTAGGGTCAGGTGTTGGGCTCAGGGGTCACAGATCAGGTGTCAGGTTAGGGTCAGGTGTTGGGCTCAGGGGTCACAGATCAGGTGTCAGGTTAGGGTCAGGTGTTGGGCTCAGGGGTCACAGATCAGGTGTCAGAGGTTAGGGTCAGGTGTTGGGCTCAGGGGTCACAGATCAGATGTCAAACGTTAGGGTCAGGTGTTGGGTTCAGGGGTCACAGGTCAGGTGTCAAGGGTCACGTACCGACTCCAACTGTTTCCAGGAGTTCTCAATGTGCTGCTGGGCCCGGCGGCCATCTTGGAAATGCTGCAAGAAAAACACAAACTGGTCACCGTCCACTATTCATACTGGTCACCACTATTCATACTTTTTTTATTTTCAGTTAAATACAACAACCTGGTGGAATTTGATAGACTACATTACCAAAAAGAAAAGCTGATTTTTTTTACCTTAATGAAAATGTCATGATGTCATGATTATAAATGGGTTAGGGTTAAAAGATGCTCAGTTGAACTCACTGTTCTTGGTATTTGTCCAGGTTATGCTATTTTACATTTTCTATTCATCAGTAATGTAGCAAAATTAAAACTGAGCAATGCTTGTGTTCAGTGTTGGACCCTGCCACACTGAACAATGACAATGAAAACACCACTGAGCAGACAGACAATCAGCGCTGTAGGAAGTGCAGCTCGACGAGCCATGTATTTGATGATTCCACATTATGGAAAGCATGTATTGAGTGCAATGAAATCCATCTGCCTTGCATAGCATCACCAAGTCACCCAGTGTTCTGTTTGTCTGGTGGCATCGTCATGCCACTCAACAAAGTCTATTTGCCACACCCTGGCCAAACTGGTCGGGTATATCTGAAAGTTGTGCCTGCCCTGCTCACAAAAGGGCAGAAATCCCTTCAGACATATTATTGCCTTGACAGAGGCCCTGAATGGATTATCGTCCACAACTAGAGCTTCATGGTGAAAGAGTTTGTGGCCCTCTGGACAGTGCAACAAGATATAGTTCACCTTACCGGCTCCTCCTATTCATTTTATTATGGCATTGAATAGGGATGTCTGAAAGCAACCCACACACATCAAACATACTCAAACAATCAACACTACAGACACACAACCCCCCCCACCACCACCCTCTCCATGTTACTTCCAGACAGTGGCTCAGAACACTGGAGACACAAGACACTTCCATTTCCCTCAACACTCAACCAGCCCTGTGTGGTGTGTTTGTTAGAAATTGCAGTGTGTCCACTGACCTGAATAAATAACGCAGTTTTAGCCATGATTTTTTCTATATGGAATGTTTGTTGTGTGTTTTAAATGTGTGCATTTAGTGTGTGTGTGTGTGTGTGTGTGTCTTTAGCTTGGTTTGTGTTTATTTAATGTGTGTGTAAAAGGGTTTGCTCTGAACTCGATGTTAGTAAGAGTGTTTCCTACACTGTAACATGTACAATGTGTTTTTAATTCAGTAGCAGAGGCTGTTTATTGCCTGGGTCTATTTCAGCAGAGAGACATTAGAACTGTCTACACTTGAATATCTGTTTATTTACTGCATATCACAATATTCACCAACGTGCAGCCCTATGCCACACTAGATCCATTCTGACTAAATCTATTCTTATCAGATCTATTCTAACTAAATCTATCATAACTACATCCATTCTGACTAAATTACATTACAGGCATTTGGCAGACGGATGGATCATAACTAGATCCATTCTGACTAAATCTACTCTGATCAGATCTATTCTGAATGAATGAATGAATGAATGAATGGTTTATTTCGGTTAATAAAAATTCCCGTTCGTTATTTCACACAATAAAAAAGACAATCAACAACCGAAAAAGGAATAGGCTGAAGCCAAGGCTTATATATGCCTATCCTATACAATCCATAAAGATAACCCAGAATATCAGCAATACAAAAAAAGAAAGACAAAAACAAATAAAAAGAAAGCTTACTCTTAAATTATGATTATTTTACATATTAATCATTTCACATTGTAATCCTTAATTATTTTACCTTTCAAGGCTTTTTAAAAATTCAACAGAGAGCTACACAGTTTCAACTCATCACTAAATTCATTCCATAATTTAACTCCCAAAACTGAAACACATCTGTATTTTACATCAGTTCTCACTTTGCATGTTTCAAACATGCACAACCCTCTTAAATTATAATTTACTTCTCTTAATTTAAACATTTTTTGAATACAAACAGGAAGGTTTTTATTCCTAGCTCTAAACAATATTTGCATCGTTTTTAAATACACTATCTAAAAATTTCAAGGTACAGGATCCTATAAACAACTGATTTGTGGATTTACGATAACCAACTTTATTTATTATTCTAATAGCTCTTTTCTGAATTTTAATTATAGGGTCTATATTTGTTTTATATGCATTTCCCCACACCTCAACACAATACGACATATATGGTATTATGAGTGAGCAATACAATATATGCAGACATTTCTTATTCAGCAAATCCCTCATCTTGTAAAGAATAGCAATAGATTTACATAATTTCCGTTTGATGTATTCTATATGTGGCTTCCAACTAAGCTTATAATCTATAATCACTCCCAAGAATTTTGTGTCATATACTCTTTCGATTTCAACTCCATTTAAATTCAGTTTAATTTCACAATTAGCCCTGGCACCACCGAACACCATAAATTTTGTTTTATTTTCATTTAGTGATACCTTATTGATATCAAACCATTTTTTTAACATGATCAATTCTGTTTCTACTGTTTTTAATAATTCTTTCATGTCCTGTCCTGAACAAAATAGATTTGTGTCATCCGCAAATGTAACAAATTTCAGCTTACTCGATACTGTAAAAATATCATTTAAATAAAGTATAAATAACTTAGGTCCCAATACCGAACCTTGTGGAACACCACAGGTTACTCTTCTAAAATGTGATTCAGTATTTTTAATTTGTACATATTGAAACCTATTATTTAAATAACTTTTTAACCAATTTTGTGTTACGCCTCTTATGCCATAACGTTCCAATTTGTGCAGAAGTAAGGAATGATCGATTGTATCAAACGCTTTACGTAAATCAATAAATACCCCTACAGTGTGTTGTTTCTTATCTATTGCTGTTGCTATATTTTCTACAAATTCCATCACCGCTAAAGATGTCGATCGATTGCTCCTAAACCCATATTGATGGTCACTCAACAACTCATATTTCTCAATGAAGTCATCAAGTCTATTTACAAATAATTTTTCAAGTATTTTAGAAAATTGAGGTAGCAAAGACACTGGTCTATAATTTGATACGATATGTTTGTCACCATTTTTATAGATTGGAATCACCTTAGCTATTTTCATTTTATTAGGAAAAATACCTGTTAATAAGGATTTGTTACATACGTAAGTAAATGGCTCGAGGACACCGTCAATTACTTCTTTTATAAGTGACATATCAATAGTGTTACCATCAGTGGATTTTTTATTCTTAAACTTTCTTACCACTTCTAACACATCACTCTCACAAACTCCACCAAGGAACATTGAATTACTTCTCTCAAATGTGAAATCATAAATATTGTCTTCGTCTCTAGAAAGGTTAATTTCCTTTGCCAAATTTGGGCCTACATTAACAAAAAAAATCATTAAACTCATTAACAATTTCCGCTACATTTTCAATACTTGAATTGTCATTTTTCACAAAATAAGTTGAAATAGTGGGGAAATGTCATGTTTTTGTTGTGCTGTGAAATATAAGGTGAAATATTGTTGCGAGACAAATCTGGTATTGGAAAATGTGTGAATACACAGATTTCAAGCCTTTTGACTTCCAAGATCACAAAGTTTATGAGTTAGAAAATGACATTGATCCAGAGATCCACTTCTACCAGAACATTAATGTGAGTTGTGAATATTATTCTGAAGATAAGTTCAATTCAAATGTGAAAATGGACACACACACTGCCCCTCTTATGCACACACACACACACACACTTAGGTAAAGACTACACATAATTTATATTATACATACAATTTTCCCTTTTTTTACTATATTTTTTTATAAAGTGCTCTTATTGTAAATATTGTGTTGTTTTTTATATAGAGCTCTTAAAAACTGTGACATTGTAAATATTGTGTTGGTTATTGTAAATAGTGTGAACCTGTTATTTTGCACATTTCTGCTAAGCATTGCCACTTTGCATTTCACTACACACCTCGTGTGTGTATGTGACAATTAAACTTCTTGAATCTTGAATCTTGAATCTTGAATCTTCAGTGATTCACTGTAACAGCAGGAGTCTCTACAGTAACTTCTCCAAAATTAAAGATTATCTTCAACAGTTCCAGCAAAAATTCAGTGTAATAGCAATTTCAGAGACTTGGTTGAGTGATGATAAAGAACTGCAGGATGGATTAGAGGGCTATGAAATGTTTTGGCAGAACAGGCAGAACAATAAAAGGGGAGGGGGTGTTGCCCTGTTTGTGACAGCTGCTCTTAAATGTAAGGTCATTGGTGATATGACAACTGTTATTGATAATCTTATGGAATGTGTAACTATTGAAATTAAGGTTGAAAGACCCAAAAACATAATTATTAGTTGCATTTATAGAACACCGGGGTCGTGCATTGATCATTTTAACAAGAAGATCTCTGAATTATACGAAAATCATAATGATAAGGTGATTTTGGTTTGTGGTGACTTCAACCTTGATTTGCTGAAATCTAATGATCATATGAAAACTACAGAATTTGTTAATGTTATGTTTAGCTTGAGCGTCTATCCGTTAATTGTAAAACCGAGCAGAATAACAAAGGATAGTGCAACATTGATTGACAATATTTTTATAAATGTAACTGATGGGAAGATAATTAGTGGACTATTAGTGACTGATGTAAGCGACCATTTGCCTGTCTTTGCAGTGGTAGAAATGAACAACAAGTTAAAATTAATAACAAATAAGCAGACTAACAACTTGGTAAGAATAAAATCACTAGGGGCAATTATGGCCCTTAAGGCAGAACTTATGAATCAGGATTGGAAGGAAGTTTATGTAGAGGATACTAATGAATCATATGATGCATTTTTAAATACATTTTTGACACTTTATGACCGACATTGTCCATTTAAAGAATATAGACAAAATCCCAATAAGAAGGGAAAACCATGGTTAACAAAGGGTTTGGAAAAAGCTTGTAAAAATAAAAATAGGCTCTACAGGGAATTTATTAAGCATAGAACAAAGGAAAAGGAGGACAAGTACAAAACATATAAAAACAGATTGACTTGTATTATGAGATTGCAAAAAAACGACTATTATGATCAGCTGTTACAAAAATATAAAAATAATATTAAGGCTACCTGGAGTGTACTTAATGATATGATTAAAAACCGCGGTAAAAAGGATTTTCCACCTCTCTACCCTTATATTCATCATTTTCATTTATATTGATCCAGATCTTTCATGTCTCTGATGGCTATTACTTTAGCCTGTTCTGGTGTACCATTCAGTCTTATCATTACTTTACAGTTCCTTGTCCAAGTGTCCTGAATTCTCTTTTCCTTTTTCAGTATTCTCGCTTGTCTTGCAATTTCAGCATTTCTCTTTGTGAGATGCTCGTTTACATAAACCCCTGTGCCCTTTAAATTTTTTGCAAGCTTTAACACATCAACTTTATGTTTTCTACTCACAAATCGAATGATGATGTTTGGCCTGTTGTTTCGTTTTTGGGGTATGGTGTGACAAGCAGCTATATTTTTACTGTCTATAGGAATGTCCTTGTTATTGAAGAACTTAATGACTTGCTGCTCAAGTGAGTGCCGTTCACCTCTTGGTGCATCCTCACCCTCCTTGTCACTTGCTGTGATCCTTGCATAGGTGCGATGGGTTGTCTCAAGTCCAAATATCACAAGGTCATCCATTCTTGTATACTGTTCCAAATCATCAACTCTTCTTTCAAGCTCTTCAATTTTCTTGTCTTTTTCTTTGATCACAGCCTTCAGCTGTCGCACTTCATCAATTAATTCCAGTAGGCCCATCTGTTGTTTTGCCACCTTACTTAGTTCCTCTGACATGAAGTTCAGAGACTTTTTAACCTCTTCCATATCTTCAGCTAACTTCTTAGTAGCCATTTCTTTGATTGCTCATGCAAGTACTTGAAGACAAAACAAACAAACGAAAGACAACAACTTTCTTGCAGATATTCCAAGTAATCCGGTATTGCTGGTGTGTCAACACACTGCAACACGTCATCAAAAATGTCCAAAACCTCAAAAATGACAGATAATAATCCTGCCAGTTGAAACTTAACTTTCTTGTAAAGCTGTAAACTTTACTTTACCATGTGGATGCTGAGTTATTTTCATGATTTTTGATGGATTGGTAGAGCTGAACACCACAGTGCAACACAGTGCATCTAACCAGCAGCCATCTTGGATTGAAGTAAATAACTAAATCCATCATAACTACATCTGTTCTAACTAGATCCATTCTAACTAAATATCATAACTAGGTTGATTCTAACTAGATCTAGTCTGATTAGATCTGTTCTAACTAGCTCTATGGCTGAGTCTCCACTAAAACCGAACACTGATGACGACATGCATCTACTGTTGTTTGGCAGGCAGGTATTTACCTTTGACTGACAGGTATCTACTTTTGGTTGACAGGTTTCTACTGTTGATTGAAAGATAGGTATTTATTTCCTCTCGGCCTTCAGGTCCTGTATGTAGCATATTAGCTCGGTAACGTGTGTGTGTGTGTGTGTGTATGAGTGTGAGTGTGTGTGTGTGTGTGTGTGTGTGTTACCGATTTCCTCTTGGCCTTCAGGTCCTGTATGTAGCGTATTAGCTCAGTAACGTGTGTGTGTGTGTATGAGTGTGTGTGTGTGTGTGTGTTACCGATTTCCTCTCGGCCTTCAGGTCCTGTGTGTAGCGTGTTAGCTCGGTAACAGTGTGTGTATGGAGATTTTCTGCTAGCCCCTCCCGCTGGCTGGCATACTCGTTAAGCTCCCGGAGCGTGGCCGCAAAGGCGCAACACCATGAGTACCTGAAACAACCAATCAGCTGTCAGCTTTAACACTCAACTGATTAGCCACTCAACACAGGAGGTCAAACGTCAGACTGTCATCTGTAATTAGAGATCAGATGAATTACAGCCCTCACTGGACAGAATGAAACAACTGACACCAAGATGATGAATGTTGTAGTAGTAATGTTGCAGTACTAATGTAGTAATGTAGTAGTAGTGATGTAGTTGTAGTGGCAATGTAGTAGTAGTGATGTAGTGGTAATGTAGTAGTAGTGATGTAGTTCTAGTGGTAATGTAGTAGTAGTGATGTAGTTGTAGTGGTAATGTAGTTGTAGTGGTAATGTAGTAGTAGTGATGTAGTTGTAGTGGTAATGTAGTAGTAGTAATGTAGTAGTAGTGATCTAGTTGTAGTGGCAATGTAGTTGTAATGTAGTTGTAGTGGTAATGTAGTAGTAGTGATGTAGTTGTAGTAGTGATGTAGTTGTAGTGGTAATGTAGTAGTGGTAATGTAGTAGTAGTGATGTAGTTGTAGTGGGAATGTAGTAGTAGTAATGTAGTTGTAGTGGTAATGTAGTAGTAGTGATGTAGTTGTAGTGGTAATGTAGTTGTAGTGGTAATGTAGTAGTAGTAATGTAGTTGTAGTGATGTAGTTGTAGTGGTAATATAGTTGTAGTGGTAATGTTGCAGTACTAATGTAGTAGTAGTGATGTAGTGGTAATGTAGTAGTAGTGATGTAGTTGTATTAGTATAGTAGTAGTTATAATGTAGTGGTAATACTGTAGTCATGTAGCAATGTAGTAGTAACATAGTAGTGATGTAGTACTGTAGTATTAACATAGTAGTGATGTAGTCCTAATGTAGTAGTGATGTAGTACTGCAGTAGTAACATAGTAGTGATGTAGTACTGTAGTATTAACATAGTAGTGACGTAGTCCTAATGTAGTAGTGATGTAGTACTGCAGTAGTAATGTAGCAGATGTAGTACTGTAGTAGTAACCTATTAGTGATGTAGTACTGTAGTAGTAACATAGTAGTGATGTAGTAGTAATGTAGTAGTGATGTAGTACTGTAGTAGGAGTAGTGAAGGAGTGACGTAAACCCGTCTCACCTGCTCTCCTCCTCTCTGCTCCTCTTAGGATGGAACTTCTTAGACAGGTTCCTGTGGAGAGACAGACAGAGAGACAGACAGAGAGACAGACAGGCAGGCAGAGATACATGCAGACAAGCAAAGGGACAGACAGATAGCAAGACAGGGAGAAAGACAGGCAGGTGCTATTAGTGGAAACAGCAGAACAGAGCGGTGGCTTCAACATGGCTCCTGGCTCCAAAATGAGGGAGCCTTGTGATTGACTGACAGTTTTCCACAACCTCGATGGGGGGAGGGTGGACTCAGGTTATGATCAGGGTGGGGTCAGGGTAGGGTCATGGTGGAGTCAGGGTGGGGTCAAGGTGTGGTCGGGTTATGGTCAGGGAGCGCAGCGCAGTAAACTTAGTATGACGTCATACACCATATGCTGCCATCGGCTTTTAATGCAGTAAACGCGCATTACTACATGTTGAATAGAAGATTAAAGAGTCGAGTCGTGATTTACTAGAGTGTATTTATTTATAACAGCCGAGCTCAGGAGAGATATACACACAGGGTAGGGTAGCAGATCTCTGCCAGAGAACTATCTGAACAGTGATTATAAAGGGGGATACACAGGAGGGGGGTAGTTTCTAAACATCTACAAGGTTATTTACAACCTAGAGTGAACAATATGTACGGCACTGAAGGTTTCTTGAGTCTCTCATGGGGTCGGCCTTCAGTATGGCCTCACAGTAATGCAATAGTTAGGATTACCTCATACTAGCACTAGAGATGTGTACAACACAATCATATTACTCAGAAAGGGTAGGATACAGTGATTAAGACATAAGACACGGTGATTAAGACTTCATTTCTTCCACACTACATTATACATTAATTCATAATTAAATTAATAATTAATAATTAATACTCACACACTATTTTATACAGACAAGACAACAAACCATTATCAGCTACACCAGGTGGAGGTAAGAGGTAACAGTGCCAACCCACTCTTTAGCTCGCTTCATGCTGACAGTTTTCTCGGGACCCAGGAAGTCTACCTCACTACACGTTGCTCATTCAAAGTTCATTCATTTCTGAAGAAGCGATGGGTGGGAGGTTGTTGAATCTTCAACTGTTCATCAGTCCACAAGGTGGGTAGCACGTCTGATCTCCTCTCCTGAGTCATCCCCATCGCTGCGCTCCGACTCCTTCTTTCTCCTCCATATTAGCATCCACAGCAGCAGCACAGCTAGCAAGGCTGTCCTCGGGGTCGGCAGGGTTTGGCGACTCGTTTCTGCTCTGCTTCACAGGCGGTTCTGAAGCTTTGGTTTCCCCAAGAAACTTAAAATATTACTTTGGCTCTTGGCCATTTTGTACTTTTCTTTGACCGAGTTGTGTGTCGATTTCTACAACTGACGTTAGGTTCGTGTGGCTACGTCGCAGGTTTTTTTTCTTTTCAATTCAACAATAAATACATGGGCAGGTTTACGTCAACAAATCATACAACACAAGAGTAAATATTATGTAAAGGGATTTTTATTTTAATTGTTTATTTTCGTTATAAAAATGCGCAAAATCATATTTTATGTAGATTTGAAGGTGCTGGAGCGCGGCTGGCAATGGGGTCGAGTCATGGTCAGGGTGGGGTCATGGTAGAGTCGGGGTGGGGTCAGGATAGGTCAGATTATGATCAGGGTAGGGTCAGGGTGGGGTCAGGGGGGTTAACTCAGGTACCTGATCTGTTTGGCATAGCTGAGTTCGATGTCAGCTCTCTCCTTAACAAACTTTGTGTAACGTTCCAGGAAATCAATTCCCCAACCAGTATGTTTCTCCAGATTATCAAACTGGTCCTGAAACACAACCAGCAGAGTAAATCAGTAATAATAATAATAATAATAATAATAATACAGATAATCATTAGTAATCTCTAGTAATACAACAGATTATCACTAGAAAAGGTTAAATTTTCTGAAGAAAATCTGTGTGGTTGCTTCAGTTTTAAAAATGTTTTTTAAAAAGTCAATTTAATTAGAAAGATACTGTGTTAAGAAATCGTAGTAGTAGAAGTAGTAAAAGCAGACGTAATAGCAGCAGTAGTAGTAACAGAAGTAGCAGTATTAGCTGAAGAAGTAGTAGCAGAAGTAGCAGTAGTATAAGCAGAAGCAGTAAGTGGTAAAAAGTAGTAGTAGCAGCAAAAATAGTAGTAGCAGAAGTAGTAATAGCAGAAGTAGTAATACATACTGAGTCTCTGGTCTGTGGACATTGTCAAAGACAACCAGGGTCACATTTGACAGCCACCAGAGGGAAACAGAGACTGTCAAATGTGACCCTGGCTGTTAGTAATAGCTGCAGTAGAAGTAGTAGTAGTTGAAGTATTAGCAGAAGTAGTAATGGAAGAAGTAGTAGTAGATGTAGTAGCAGGAGTAGTAACAGCAGTAGTAGTAGCAAAAGTAGAAGCAGTAGTAGTAGTACTAGCAGTAGTAGCAGTAGTAGTTGAAGTATTAGCAGAAAAAGTAGAAGCATTTACAGCTGTAGTAGTAGTAACAGTATTGAAAAATATAATAGAAATCATAGTATTAAACATGTTGAAAGTATTAAAAGTATAAATAGTTGTAATTTGTTATTTTGTTATTTGTATGGAAACTTCCATCAAATCAAAATATAGACATATTTCATGTCCAGCTTTGTGTTTTCTATTCATTCATCCATCAGTAAACCACAAACTGAGTCTCTGGTCTCTGGACATTGTGAAATACAGCCAAGGTCACATTCGACAGTCTCTGACTCCATCTAGTGGCTTGTAGAGACAGAGCCATTGTCAAAGCGAAAGTGAAACTTATCTTTTCATAATGCATTCCTATGGGGCCAAAATATTGCAAATAAAATAAAATTGCAGAAAAGGTAAAAATGTAATCAAAAATTTGAATGACCGATCATGATTCCAGACTATGCTGAATCTTTCAAAGTTTGGCGTTGATAGTTTAAATGGTGTGAAAGTAGTTGAATGTGAAATTTGGGGCGGAATAAGAATAATAATATTAAGAAAAAAAATAAAGAAGTAAGTACGAGAACATAAGTGCTGAAGCAAGCACACTAATTAGTAATGTCTAGTAATACAACAGATTATCATTAGTAATCTCTAGTAATATAACAGATTATCATTAGTAATCTCTAATAATACAACAGATTATCACTGGTAATCTCTAGTAATATAACAGATTATCATTAGTAATCTCTAGTAATATAACAGATTGTCATTAGTAATCTCTAATAATACAACAGATTATCATTAGTATTCTAGTAATATATTATAACAGGGTTAGGGTTACTACTATGTTGTAGTACATTATCGTACTGTAGTATTGTTGTAGTACAGTTGTAACTGAAATATAGTACTGTATGGTATCGTAGTATTGTAGTAGCAGTAATACTGTAGTGTTGTACTAGTAATCTCTAATAATACAACAGATTATCACTGGTAATCTCTAGTAATATAACAGATTATCATTAGTAATCTCTAGTAATATAACAGATTGTCATTAGTAATCTCTAGTAATATAACAGATTGTCATTAATAATCTCTAGTAACATAACCGATCATCATTAGTAATCTCTAATAATATAACAGATTATCATTAGTAATATCTAGTAATATAACAGATTATCATTAGTAATCTCTAATAATACAACAGATTATCATTAGTATTCTAGTAATATATTATAACAGGGTTAGGGTTACTACTATGTTGTAGTACATTATCGTACTATAGTATTGTTGTAGTACAGTTGTAACTGAAATATAGTACTGTATGGTATCGTAGTATTGTAGTAGCAGTAATACTGTAGTGTTGTACTAGTAGTAGTGTAGTCTTAGTGGTACTGTAGCAGTCCTTTCTATCTGGATCAGTACTATAATATTATAGCAGCAATATGGTATTGGACAGT
The DNA here is from genome assembly GCA_034670405.1 of Hoplostethus atlanticus. Classification (NCBI taxonomy): domain Eukaryota; kingdom Metazoa; phylum Chordata; class Actinopteri; order Trachichthyiformes; family Trachichthyidae; genus Hoplostethus; species Hoplostethus atlanticus. The sequence continues at coordinate 3,472,474 of JAXDDX010000042.1, read as the reverse complement.
ACAGTATGGTAAGGTGTAGTAGTAGCATTGTAGTACTAGTAGTATTGTAGCAGTATTGATCCTTCAGGGGGGTAGCAGGTTATTAGCGGCAGCTCGTGATGTTTCCGTTGTGCAGCCGTCTGCGCCGCACCGGGCCCTGCGCGAGCCGCCGTGAAAAACATCATGGCAGATAGGAGCGCGAGCCGCTACCGACCATGTTGCTTTGGCAGACGCACGCGGTCCGGTAGACCGACAGATACCTAGACCATTAGACAGACGCTTGCTTCAGATGGCTCAAACGCACCTTGCCGTTACCGTCCCACCTGCTGCCTGGCTGGGCTCGGAAAGGCGGCTGGGTGCCGGTTAACGTACCTATCCATAGCCCATAGTCCTGGTACACGGGGAAAACCGGTTAACGGGTTAAACGGGTCTACCTACCCACAGCTCGGTGCCCCAGTTACAGCTCATAGTCCCGGTCCGCCTTGCGCCCGCTGTTCCGCGGTTCGGTGGCTGCATGCGCTCGGTTAACGAGCCTGAATCACCGCGACCTGCTCGTTGCAACGCGCATCCTCACCGACACGCTGACTGTCCGGGGCTCTTGGCTGCTCTACATACACAGCACGCGCCCGGTGACAGCACGAGAGGACGCGGCCGCGCGCCTCCCCGGAGGAATCTTTGTCATCACCAGGCAAGAGATGCTGAGTGTGCGTGCGTGTGTTTGTGCGTGTGTTCTGTGCGGCAGGGCGGGGCTGGAAAGGAGCATGCTCAGTAAAGCCTCTGCCTCTGAAACACACACGCGCGCGCTTTTTGTGTTTAAAGCAGCAGCCTATTAATATTATAATTATAATATCGACAACATGGCGGCTCATTCATTTCTTTGAAAGTTTCATCAATAATGAACAAGATAGTGGCTCATTGTACAACACAGCATCATGTATTATTATTTGTCATTATTATTTTTTTTATTATTATTTCATGGCTGCTGTTAAGGAACAGTAAGTGACAGCCCATAATAACCTGCTGCCTTTAGAAATCACTTCCCTATAGATTCACTGTTGTAAGGCAGATCTTAGGCATAATGTCTGATCAGCCAGCTGGTGGCGCTGGTCTACCAGAAATGGCTTGATGAATCTAGAACATTAATATGGAGGCTTAGACCTTCTGGTCCTGACTGAGACCTGGTTGAAGCCTGGTGACCACAGCTAGTTGAACTGATTTTACCAGCTCTCCTAGGACTGGGTTAGGGTTACAGGGACAATGATCAATAAATTACCAACACTGACCAACACTGGAACCTGAGACATGTTGACTGAAACCTGACACTCCTGTCCCAAACCCTTAAACTAGTTCTGGTTCTGGTTCCAGTTCAAACTCAGACTGCAAGTCTACATCAAACCATAATCTTCATCACTAAAACATCTTTGCATATAAAGCTTTGCTGAACTGAAACTAATCAGCCACATCGACTCAGAAGGAATCAGAAGCAGAAGGAACTATGTGGACTATCAGAGCAGAAGGTCAAAAGGTGACTGCTGTGAGGAGATGAATGGATGCAACACTGCAGAGAGGGGGAGAGGAAAGGTGAAGGGAGGAGGAAGAATAGGACGAAGAGGAAGAGGAGGAGGAAAAGCAAGGAGAGCAAACATCCTGGATGAGATCCAGGTAACCATGTATGACCAGGTGGACTCTGCAGAGTCCAGCCCAGCCAGAGTTGCTTCAATGGAGCTTCCACTGTCCAGACTGTCTCTTTCTTTTACTGTAGTACTACTCTATGTATATGTAGTACTAGTAGTTTCACTGTAATACCATATTCGGCAAAGCACAAATAATACATTCTATACAAACTTTTTCACCTAACGAATTTGGCCAATATTCTTTTCTTTTTTGTTTAGTAGGTCCATATCTTACAGCTCTTTAATCGTAATGCTTTTGTTCCATAATATTTTGTAGAGTTAGAGAAGAGACCGAAAATAAGTTGATTGATTGATTCTCTCAAATGACAGGGGGCGTGGCTTGAGAGGTGGAGCTTTGACTGAGATGGGGAACATAATCGTTCTGTAGCTTGTGTTGTTAGTACTGTAGTTATTTGTTCAGGCTTATACTTATAACTGGTTGCTACACTGATGGTCTAATTATCTTGAGAACGTAGCTAGCATTGGTGAGGAAAACTCTGTTTCTGGGCGAGTCTGCAGCTCTGAATCAGACCAGAGCAGAGCTTGTTTGACTAACCCGTAGTTTCTGGATTCAGAAAATAAAGACAATCAAGTAATTCAGGGCTCTAACAGGACCACATCATGGCGTGCACAAGTTCTCTCGGCAAGTGACAGCACTCGTGCACAAGGGAATTTTGTATTTGAGAGCAATACTGCAGCTTGCAAGGAGATATCCAGACTTTGAATGCTCACATAAACTGAAGGATATGTTAGAAACAGGTCATTTTCCTTCCATTGTTGTTGTGCAGCGAGGGATACTTTTCAGTGCGATATCATGCTCCATGCAGGATAGGTCATTTTATGTAATGATAGCCATGGTCTGTTTTCTTGTCAAAATTGCTATGCACAGGAAATGGACAAAAAATATTTCCATGGAAGAAAGGAGACCGATCGGGCTGCTAGGACCATTCCCTCAGATAGTGAAGTTGAGAGCAGTGACAGGGAGAAAGAGTGGATCGTAGAAACAGGTTTGAGTGGCAGCAGAAAAAAACAATACAGAACAGAAGTCAAGAACAGGAAAGAATAAGCAAGTCATAGTTAGTCTTGGCTATTCTAATTCTAATTATTTCCATTTATTCTGAACCAAGTTTGTTTTTGTAGAAATTGAAGAGACAGCTGAGGATGAAGATGAAGATGTTGTAGATCAACCTCATGACGATCAGCCAGAGGATAACAACACCCAAAGGGTCCTCAGCTTCCTTGTTGGAAAACATGTCACAACACTAGTTTTCCTCCTTACCCTGAGTGGCTGGACAGCCTTCCACCACCTGAGGAAGTCATGTCCAGTACTTCAGCAACTTCTTCTCTGAAGACATTCTTCAAGTTATTGTTGTATGCCATACAGTGCAACCCTGAAAAACCACTAAACCTAAACTTAGGTACTGTACATGTCCTTGTATGGACTGCCAGCTACCCAGTAAGCCAAGTAAGTGGCACTATAAGATCGTAGTCCTTGCAGGTTCAAATGGCATTCCACATTGAGATCTATGCAGGAAAAGCAATGCAGCCCCCTGAGCTTGCTGATGTAAGTGGAAATTTGGTCCTCCGCCTGGCTCAACCGATACCAAAGTTCATGAACTACAAGTTGTTCTTTGACAATTGGTTCACCAGCTTGTCCCTGCAGCTTGACTTGTCCCATCAGGGCATACACTGTCTTGCCACAGTGCGTTCCAGCAACTTGATGTCAGATGCAGAGCTGAGAAGATCTGGTCGTGGATCATTTAAAAAAAAAGACTGCAAGTGTCATCAGAGACGTCCAGCTACATGCAGTGAAATGGCATGACAATCGCTCTGTGACCCTCCTCAGATTACAAAGGAGCACATCCTATTACACAGGTTCAACCAGCATATGGGAGGGGTCGACCTGCTTGACTCACTCATAGCCCTCTACTGCACTAAAATCCGGTCCAAAAAATGGTACCTACTCCTGGTGTTTCCATTTCATGGATATGGTGGTGGTGACATCCTGGTGACATGAGAGATTGTGAGGGAAATCACATGGGAAAAAAGAACAAATTAAGCTGTACTCCTCAAGTCTTACATTGCACAGAGCCTCTGCAAATACAAGAAAGATCTGGAGCGCAAGAGAGGCTGTCCCAGTGGTGGGATCGCCAATGAATATGAGGTGAGAAAGAGAGGGCAGGGACCCGCCTCTCCAATGTCCACCAGGTTTGCACATCCTACTGGATGGTCAGAAGAAGAAGGTGAGAAGAAGCAGAGATGCAGGATGCAAGGGCACTCCAAAAGCCATGTGCATGAAATGCAATGTACCTTTGTTTCACAAGCAAATGTTATTTGAAGTTTCATACTGAGTGAGACAAACTGACTACAATGAACTAACACATAGCAAGAAAAAGATGAGATGCGGCACAAGATGATTTGCAGATACATGAATGTTCTATAAATGAGACAGTGGTCATGTTTTGATGTTTATGATAAGGAATGTTTTACATTTTAAATATTTATAATTTTGGCAATAGTTCTATTCATAAATGACCAATGGCTGTTTGTTATTATATTGCCAAAGATGTCACTATAGTGCTTTCTAAACAATGAGATATGTTCTGAGAAAGTCCTTGTTTCTGAAATGCATGATTTTCCTTGGTGTTTTGGTATCCTTATAGCACAACGTTGCCCTGAGGACAAAAATAATTTGGGGGGGCTGGGGGGTGCAAGTAAAAAAACAATATCATTGATACATTATCAGGGTTCCTAAATAAGCTAAGAAATATAGTAGAATATTTTTCAGTGAAAAAACAAAATGTGTGCAGTAGAGGGTTAATTATTGGTTGGTTGGTTATTGGTATTATTGGTTACTGCCCTTGTCCAGAACTGTGTTATGATTGGCTGTGCAAAAACCACACAAACAAAACAGGAAGAGGAACATCAGAGTGGGGAGAGGACGATGGCGGATCACAGAGAGGTATGTGCTAGAAAGCTGATTATATTACCAATTAGCACGACTCGGGTGTTTATGGAGTACTCTTGACGCGTATAGGTATCTTACCTAATGATTTGATGTTGGTTGTTGACTGGATCTTCAGATGATTGTCTTGATTGTTGTATTAAAGTGCTGTTTGTAATGCCTGTATTATTTTTTACCATCTACTTGTGCGTAAGGAATCGTGTGCTCCTGCCAACCAAGCTTAAACTATTTCCTGTTTCCTGTTACCTTATAACACCTGACCACACCCTGTGCCTATTGTGCTATTGCCCTCTAGTGGTGACAACCCAAGTACACAAATATATACACACTATAGATACACAACACCAGGATTGGCTCCTACATACAGAACGCACCATAGTACTGTAAACAGTAAGTATCAGATATATAGTGAAATGCCCTATTAATGCTTGATACCTGGCGTATCAGCTCTCATATCACCACCAAGCACCACTTTTCAACAGGCTTTTGTGTTTGGATCAGCTGGCTCTGCTCCTTCGTCCATTTCAGTTGATGCTGGGAAGAAGCAGTCGTCATTGGTGTTTGTGGTAGGTGGTGTGGCCGATCCCTTGCAGGTCGAAGGCCTGTATGAATTGGCAAGAAGAACACAAAACTGATGTTTAAGTTAACTATTCAGTATTCCAACTGTAAAAGTACAAGTGTGGCTAGATGAGTTGAAAAACTCACCTTCAAGAATCCAGTAAAGAGCACAGCTGCTGCGAGCTGAAGGTTACTAGCAGCGATTCTGATGTACAGCTGGCTCGTCCACCTCAAACGGTACTCATAGTAACGGCAGTTCTGATCAACATTAAGCAGCTTACCCACAGTCCTGGTACTGATGGAACAACTCCTGGTGCATACAGGACATCGCTGAAACAGCTGCATCAGATTACCTTCATAGACAATGATCTTTTTTCATTTTATGAGGAGAGGTCATATGGAAATACACAAGCACCTTGTAGATGAGTGCAAAATAAATTAGAACTGGATGTTCTGGCTGTATAAAAATCATGCAGGGATGCTCTTAAGCCCAAGTTACAGTTGCATCACAAACTTGCTCTGGTACTCTGGATGGTAATTTGGGTCATCATCGAGTTGAGTCTAGCCCTCTTAACAGGCGTGGAACTTGCTGGAGGAATGAATGGAGTCGGCTCAAATGTAGCTGTGTCACATGAGACACTCCTGTCTGTAAGCCTGGTCCGAGTGCCAAGATTATGATAAGAAGAGCTGGTAATAATAATTAATTGGTTTCAGGTTGGATATTCGACAGATATTCGGGTCCTCCAAATTCAGCAGCGGCTAACACACTTTCGGCCCTGAAATGAGTGCTCGCAGCCAGGAAGCTGACTGGATGTCTCCGCTGATCCGTTTCTATAGCGGTTGGTTAGGGATCGGCAATAAAGTAATTGCACAGATGTACATCAAGTTAAAATCCAACAGCTTCTCAACCATATGACAAAAATCCCACAAAAACAAATCATTGTGTTACAATAGTAGAGCTACAGCATGCACACCTAATGTTTGTCTCAATAAGTGCTTATTTTATTTGTTGAATTGTTGAAAATAGTTGAATTGAATATTTTAATGCAAAATTATGGATTTTCTTTCAATAGCTTTCAGGTCACATGACCCAAAGTCTCCAAACTATATTTACTAGCAATGGCCACATCATGCACACCCTTTGATTTTGTCAAACAATGTATCCCAGTGGAGATACTGGAACCAATTGATCTTAATGGATCCACTGCAGGCTCAGTACACAGTGGGCCCTATGCCATTTTTAAACCAGGCATGCCTATTGTGCAATCTTCTCCGACATCCTACATCAGTTGCTAATGAGTTATTGCGTAGCCTCAAAAAACAATTGTTCTGTGCTTTATATTTAGTGATGAAGATTATGCCAAACTGTGTGCAGTGGTTTGATGTAGAATTGCAGTCTGAGTTTGAACTGGAACCAGAACCAGAACTGGTTTAAGGGTTTGGGACAGGAGTGCCAGGTTTCAGTCAACATGTCTGAGGTTCCAGTGTTGCTGAGGAAAGAGTTGAAAAGTGTGGTGTGATGGTCTCTGTTCTGGACAGATACACTGCAGCAATTCATCTTCTCCACCAGCAGATGGGGACTTCTGACCAACATACTGGTAATATAACCAGTATTAACCAGAGTATTAGATTCAAGATTCAAGAAGTTTAATTGTCACATACACACACGAGGTGTGTAGTGAAATGCAAAGTGGCAATGCTTAGCAGAAATGTGCAAAATAACAGGTTCACACTATTTACAATAACCAACACAATATTTACAATGTCACAGTTTTTTAAGAGCTCTATATAAAAAACAACACAATATTTACAATAAGAGCACTTTATAAAAAAATATAGTAAAAAAAGGGAAAATTGTATGTATAATATAATATAAATTATAAATTATGTGTAGTCTTTACCTAAGTGTGTGTGTGTGCATAAGAGGGGCAGTGTGTGTGTCTTGGTGGGGGCCCTGGTGAGGTCAGAGTTCAACCTTAACCTACTTAACCTACTAGTCACCAGTGCTTTATTATCAGTATCTACAGAATAATTCCTGCTACTGACAGCAGTGTTAGATGTTTCTGTTGGAGTGACTTTAATACTTAAAGTACCAATCTGTCTGTTACACGCTAATGAAATGAATCCCATTTGCCTCCTCCTGACGGGACTGTTGCCACAGCGAGGAGAAGAACAGCAAACAGAAATGGATGTAAACCCAAACACAACAAGTTTGGGTTTCAACTAATTCATAAAATGTTACGAAACTCCTCTAGACAATACAGTGAAGTATTATTAATGACCTCGACTCCTGCAGGACACAAACATATATATGGTATTGAGCTACGCAGGGAATTGAACCACCAACCCAGGCAGTGTTAGTGCCTTGCTCTAACTATTAAAGGACTAAGTTTGGCCCATTGGTCGTCTTCCCCAATTTGACAAGAGGATTGGCGCCAACATCAGCTCTGTGTCTCTGGTAGAAAGCTCTGTGTGGTGGCATGCTAACGCTAGTAAGTAAGTAACCATAGGCAACTGGCATTACCCAAAGTATGAAGATAGAAAGATTAGCAATCCAGTTTCCTAAAAGTTTCCTATGAACTGTGGATTCATGACTTGAAAAAACAAGATCTCATATTGATTCACATTCATCATTAGTCAATGACAAATGAACACTCTAAAATCTTAAGCTCCCTGGCTTCACTCGTCCTGTGTAAACAAAGCAAGATTTTAGGCCATTGAAAGTCAAATTTTATGTCTGTTTTACGAATCCCGTAAAGGGTTAGACGTTCCATTAAAGGTAACTAACCATGCAGCGTTAGAGCTTCTATACGTTTTCTCATATTCGCCCAAACATCCTTTAAGGTGCAGAACCTCTAATCATCTTCAACACTGAGCTGGAGGATCAGTCCTATTAGTACATGGAAGTTCATATCAAAAACTAGATGGAAAACAGAAGAAAACATCTTGTAGGCACAAACCATTGACATGTTCTAATGTATGAACACACCATTACTCCATGTTGTACTAGTGTATGAACACACCATTACTCCATGTTGTACTAGTGTATGAACACACCATTACTCCATGTTGTACTAATGTATGAACACACCATTACTCCATGTTGTACTAGTGTATGAACACACCATTACTCCATGTTGTACTAGTGTTTGGAGACATATACACCCACTCAGTTGATTAATCAATTGACTTAAATAAATAAGGCCCCAATTGGGCGGATTTTGATTACATCTGGTGGGGGAAAAAAGCCTTGGGCGGGTAGATTAAATTTGGGTTACTTTTTACAGTATTGGGCTTTTTTGTCACGATACAACAGGGGGAACCCAAATGCAAACTCGGACTCAGAGTATGGAAATAAGATGTATTGGGAGGGAATCCGGGGGGGAAAACTGGAATGGAGGAAGGAGGAAGTCCAGCAGGTGAGAGCAGGGGGAAGCCGGGGGGGGACTGGTGGTGAGCGTGGCTAGTAAGACAGGAAGGTGGTGAGCAGGCAGGTAGACAGGCAGGGTGTTGAGCAGGCAGGTAGACAGGCAGGAGGTGAGCAGGCAGGCAGGCAGGCAGACAGGGAGACAGGGAGATGAACAGACTGGCTGGGTAGCGAGCAGTGATCCACAGTGGCTGAATCAACGATCTGGCGATGAGTGACTGGAGAAGCGGGGAAGATATACTGCAGGGCTTCCTCCCTCCCTGTCTCCACTCACTCACTGTAGTTTAGTTAATGAAATATGAAAGAAAGGCTGGCCATTGGTGGAGCAGATGGTCCAAACCTTTTCCTAAAGAAAGCCAGCGTATAGGACAATGCTTTTGTACTCTCTGCTGGGCAACATTGCAGAACTCTTGAAACTGTTTTAGGTCTTCTCTTCGTTTTCTCAAAGTAGTAGTAGATGTCAATGAGCAGTTCTTACCATTCGACTCATGGAGTCGTTTTTTTATTCTATCTTTAAGCTTCTAACTTTAAGCAAGTCTACAGGGAGTTTGGCCTCATCACGTAGGACATCAATAGAGTAGCTCTTTAGCAGCTAGCCAGCTAGCTTAAATAATGTTAGCTATGCTAGTGAACGAATGACACCTGTTAAACTCACCTCAACATGTCTTTTACAGTCATTTAAGCCACCAGGGCAATAGAAAAGTCACTATTGCAAACAGTGCAGCGAGCAACACTGTCATTATTTTTGACCCCTATTAGGCAGGGGTACACTTTAGTGTAGTCTGGGGTGAAGTGTGTTTATATTTTCTTTTTTTGGAACACTCTGCCATGGTGCTGCAGGACATTAAACTGAACTGAGATGACAAGAGCCTGGATGAGGCGAATCCTCCTGATGATGTAGATTAGGAATCTGCAGTGTTACTGATGTGATGTTTGTCGAGAACGATGGTTGGTCGTCCAGGGTCACACCCATACATCCACTCTGAGATGTCTGCCACTTGTGTGTCAGAGGCAGTGGTAGGAAAAGTCATGGGAGTGGATAACAGAACCAAGAGATGTTGTGTAGAGGGGAAAAAAGAAGTGTTGACAAGAGCCTGGATGAGCACCTGCGCTGCCTTGTCAGTGAGGATGTGTGGCGACCACTTCACTGAGCTGTTGTTGCTCCTACACAAGCTCACAGAACGGACCGCTGAGTGATGAAGCAACAGTCACTACCGAGCTCCAAACTGCCTCTGGAAGCAACGTCAGCACAAGAAATGTTGGCCAGGAGCTTCATGAAATAGGTTTCCATGGCCAAGCAGCTGCACACAAGCCTAAGATCACCATGTGCAATGCCAAGCGTCGGCTGGAGCGGTGTAAAGCTTGTCGTTATTGGACTGTGGAGCAGTGGAAACGTTCTCTGGAGTGATGAATCACGCTTCACCATCTGGCAGTCTGATGGATGAACCTGGGTTTGGTGGGTGCCAGGAGAACGCTACCTGCCTGAATGTGATCCAACATCTAGTGGAAAGATCTGCAGCAGTGATCCAACATCTAGTGGAAAGATCAGCAGCAGTGATCCAACATCTAATGGAAAGATCAGCAGCAGTGATCCAACATCTAGTGAAAAGATCAGCAGCAGTGATCCAACATCTAGTGGAAAGATCCGCAGTGTATCTGTCTATATACCCGTCTGTCCATCTGTCTATCAGCCTCTGTCCAACAGAACTGACAGGTTGTTACAGACTGACCTCTGGTAGCAAACAGCAGGGGGCGCTGCCAGCTGTCTATCACTTAACCAGTATGGCCAGTAGCCAGGTTACTGGAAACAGGTTAACCTGGTTGTCTAGCTCCCAGAAAGGCACAGACATGTTGCTGAAATTCAAGTAAAACTTTATTGAAGGGTCTTTATACAGTTTGACAAAAAAACAGGAAATCTACAAAGTAGAAAAACTGGAAATGACTGTCCGTCTGTCTACATGCGGCAGGTATCGTGGAAAGCCTCCAGGGTCCTAAAGTCCCTCCATGTTGGAGGAAGTCCGTCCTGCAAGAAGCGACCGCAGCGCTGGCAGGAAGACTGGAAGAGTTTAATGTAGCTACGCAACCACGTCTGCAGAGAGAGACAGGTGTAGACAGGAAGACAGGTATATCATGTTCCCAGACAGAGACAGATCTATGTACTGTAGTTCTAGGCTCACACATACATATTTATTTTTAGTGTTATATTATCCTTTAATCCTGTATTGATTTTATTGAAGTATTTAGTTTTTATTAAAAACTGAATAAAATGCATCACAATGTATTTATTTATTATGCAACTGGGAACCACTTCAATAATTTGAAAGTTCTGTAATCAATACATGTCAATAAAGTTTATTCTTTATTTATACTCATCTCATATTTCAAATTGTAACATTACATTAGTCATTTAGGAGACGCTTTTATCCAAAGCGACTTACGAAGGTGATAGTTGACACTGTAATCAATACGTTTTAGTTATTGATCTTTGACCTACCATGAAGGATCGTACCACCACGTCAGGCATTTGGGGGAGCTGGTAGTGGAGCAGGGCTGTAGTGGCGTGGTCTGTTACCTAGCAACAACACAACCAATCAGAGCTCTGGACTGACAGTGCCCTTTCAGACAGCCAACGATAGGGGTGTGTGTGTTTGTTACCTTCTGGAACACCTGGTACTGGGATTTGGTCCAGATGTCCAGCTGAGGAGACGAGGGTAGAGGTTACCATGGTAACAGCCACACAACATACATGGTTACCATTGTAACATCAAGCTACAGTAGATAGATAGACAGACAAGGCCTACAGTAGATAGACAGGACCGTAGAGCTACAGCAGATAGACAGGACCGTAGAGCTACAGCAGATAGACAGGACCGTAGAGCTACAGCAGATAGACAGGACCGTAGAGCTACAGTAGATAGACAGGATCTACAGTAGATAGACATGACATACAGTAGATAGACAGGACCATAGAGCTACAGTAGATAGACAGGACCGTAGATTTGGCCTCTGACCTTTCCGTCTTCAGAGTAAACGTTCTCGTTAAATCCTCTGACGATGGTTCTGTCGATGAACAGAGAACGCATCACAACTATGGCCTTCAAAACCTTCCCTAGAGTCACCTGGGAGACAGACATGGAGGAAGACAGACAGGGAGACAGAGACAGAGAGACAGACAGGGAGACAGACAGGGAGACAGAGGCAGAGAGACAGACAGGGAGACATAGAGACAGACAGGGAGACAGAGACAGACAGGGAGACAGAGAAAGACAGACAGGGAGACAGAGACAGAGAGACAGACAGGGAGACAGAGACAGAGAGACAGACAGGGAGACAGAGGCAGAGAGACAGGGAGAGTGAGAGAGACAGACAGGGGGATTATCATCACCACTCTCCCAGCAGTACAGTAATGGTGTGTGTGTGTGTGTGTGTGTGTGTGTGTGTGTGTGTGTGTGTGTGTGTGTGTGTACCAGCAGCACAGCAGACGTCCCATTGGGTCTGAACAGCTCTATGGTCATATCAGGAAACATCCTGCCGATCCGAGAGATGACATCATCTACATACCTGACGGGGGGGGGGAGGAGAGAGAGAGAGAGAGAGAGAGAGAGAGAGAGAGAGAGAGAGAGAGAGAGAGACAGACAGATATTTTACATAACTTATTGGCAACAAAACCACCAATCGGTTTCATCCTATAGAGGGTTAGAGAGAGGAGAGGACCAAGCCACCAGCATTAACACTGATGGATCCACTAAGGAGACACCAGCATTAACACTGATATTAACACTGGGTCACTCGACCGAGACTGCCCTCCTGGCAGTGACAGAGTTGCTCCATGCCGCTAGAGCGAACTCTCTCTCCTCCGTCCTGATACTCCTGGACCTGTCTGCAGCGTTTGACATGGTGAACCACCAGATCCTCCTCTCCACCCTTGAGGGGATGGGTGTCTCAGGCTCTGCACTCTCCATGTTTGCATCCTACCTGACGGATCACTCCTACCAGGTGACACTGAGAGGGTCTGTGTCAGAACCACGCAGGCTCACTACTGGGGTCCCGCAAGGCTCGGTTCTGGGTCCTCTTATTTTTTCCCCTCTACACAACATCTCTTGGTTCTGTTATCCACTCCCATGACTTTTCCTACCACTGCTATGCAGATGACACCCAGCTGGTCTTGTCATCCCTCTGACACACAAGTGGCAGACATCTCAGAGTGGATGTATGGGTGTGACCCTGGACGACCAACCATCGTTCTCGACAAACATCACATCAGTAACACTGCAGATTCCTAATCTACATCATCAGGAGGATTCACCTCATCCAGGCTCTTATCATCTCCCACCTGGACTACTGCAACTCCCTCCTTGCTGCCCCAGCGTCTGCCATCAGACCTCTGGAGCTTGTTCAGAAAGCTGCAGCTCGTCTGGTGTTCAACCGCCCCAAGTTCTCCCATACAACTACCCTTCTCCGTTCTCTACACTGGCTCCCTGTAGCAGCTCATCCAGTTCAAGACCCTGGTGCTAGCCTATAGGGCAGTGAAAGGAACAGCTCCTTCTTACCTCCAGGCTATGGTCAAGCCTTACACCCCCGCCCGACCACTTCGCTCTGCTGCCTCGAGGCGACTGGTTGCCCCGTCGCTCAGAGGCCCCTGGGGGCCGATCTACATGGTCACAGCTCTTCTCTGTTCTGGCCCCAGTGGTGGAATGAACTCCCCACTGATGTCAGGACAGCAGAGTCGCTGCCCATCTTTCACTGCAGGCTGAAAACCTCTTCAAGAAACACTACCCTGACCCTTCCTCTTCTAGAAACACTACCCTGACCCTTCCTCTTCTAGAAACACTACCCTGACCCTTCCTCTTCAAGAGACACTACCCTGACCCTTCCTCTTCTAGAAACACTAGCCTGACCCTTCCTCTTCTAGAAACACTACCCTGACCCTTCCTCTTCAAGAGACACTACCCTGACCCTTCCTCTTCTAGAAACACTACCCTGACCCTTCCTCTTCTAGAGACACTACCCTGACCCTTCCTCTTCAAGAGACACTACCCTGACCCTTCCTCTTCAAGAAACACTACCCTGACCGGAATGTAATGTAATGAAATGTAATGTAATGAGGAATGACCAGGAGGTCAAAGGTCAGACAGTCAGACTTCAGCCAGGTTCCACTCTGTGTGACCTTTGACCTCAGTTTCATATCCACTCTTCAGCGGGCTGGTATGGGGTCAGCAGGCCCGGGACCCTGTTAAAAGGTCACTGAGCAAGACACTGAATCCTATCAGCTCCAGACCCTGACCCCTGACCCTCTGTGGAGCGGACAAAAGGAAAAACTATTTCTCTATGCAGTACATCTTGTGGCAAGATAACAGAGGACACAAGTCCTCCTCCTCTCCTCCTCCCTCTTCTTCCTCCCTTCCTCTACCCCTCCTCTCCCTACCTCCTCCTCCTCCTCCTCCTCTCCTCTCTCCAACCCAAAGCTGACATTTCTGTTGTCTTGGAGACGGAGGGGGTAGATGTGCTACCTCTGATTATTATAGACTGTGTGTGTGTGAGTGAGTTATTACAGTACAACACTCAGATGAAGGAGCAGAACAGTCTTCCTCCACCTGGGACCTCATTACATTTATTAGACAGACAGACAGACAGACAGACAGAGAGAGAGACAGAGAGAGAAACAGACAGCTAGAGAGACAGCTAGAGACTGACAGACAGAGAGACAGACAGAGAGACAGACAGACAGCTAGAGGGACAGACAGCTAGAGAGACTGACAGACAGAGACAGACAGCTAGAGGGACAGACAGGCAGCTAGAGAGACAGACAGAGAGACAGCCAGCTAGAGAGACAGACAGAGAGACAGACAGACAGCTAGAGGGACAGACAGCTAGAGAGGACTGACAGACAGAGAGACAGACAGAGAGACAGACAGACAGCTAGAGGGACAGACAGCTAGAGAGACAGACAGACAGACAGACAGAGAGAGAGACAGAGAGAGAGACAGACAGCTAGAGAGACAGCTAGAGACTGACAGACAGAGAGACAGACAGAGAGACAGACAGACAGCTAGAGGGACAGACAGCTAGAGAGACTGACAGACAGAGAGACAGACAGCTAGAGGGACAGACAGACAGCTAGAGAGACAGACAGAGAGACAGCCAGCTAGAGAGACAGACAGACAGACAGACAGACAGCTAGAGGGACAGACAGAGAGACAGACAGACAGCTAGAGGGACAGACAGCTAGAGAGACTGACAGACAGAGAGACAGACAGAGAGACAGACAGACAGCTAGAGGGACAGACAGCTAGAGAGACAGACAGACAGACAGACAGAGAGAGAGACAGAGAGAGAGACAGACAGCTAGAGAGACAGCTAGAGACTGACAGACAGAGAGACAGACAGAGAGACAGACAGACAGCTAGAGGGACAGACAGCTAGAGAGACTGACAGACAGAGAGACAGACAGCTAGAGGGACAGACAGACAGCTAGAGAGACAGACAGAGAGACAGCCAGCTAGAGAGACAGACAGACAGACAGACAGACAGCTAGAGAGACTGACAGACAGAGAGACAGACAGCTAGAGGGACAGACAGCTAGAGAGACAGACAGACAGCTAGAGAGACAGACAGAGAGACAGACAGATGGACAGACAGATGGACAGACAGATGGGCAGACAGATGGACAGACAGATGGACAGACAGACAGCTAGAGAGGCAGACAGCTAAGAGACTGACAGACAACCAGATGGTGTTTCTACTGCAGTAGTGTACCGGCTGCACCCACTACCACTATACTGGTCCAATACCAATAAGACCAGTATGGTTATACTATACCAGTACTAGTATGTTGTATGTATTTAGCGGGGTACTCACTGAGGTGGCAGTACTAGTATATATTTAGCAGGGTACTCACTGAGGTGATCCAGGAGAGAGTCGAGTCAGTGGACTGACTCTCCCTGGATCCAGGAGAGAGTTGAGTCAGTGGATTGACTCTCCCTGGATCCACAGGGTACCCCAAGGATTCGGCCATACTGGCAAAAGTATGAAGGATATAATGGAAAATCAGTATGGATTTTAAGCACTAGAAAATAATTATTTACCAAGTACTTGAATTTAATAAAACACATGATCACATGATCAGCGACCAAAACGCTCGGCGCTGGCATTCATTTCTTATTTGGCAAGCGTCGCCGCCGAACCTAGCGTCGCCGCCGCCCTCGGCGTTCTGTGCCCTGGGCACAGACACTGGGAGACCCCCTAGCGCTGCACTCAAAGTTCAACTATATTCAACTTTGACCTTCGCGACGCGCAACCAATCACTGGAATCTAATAGCTCTTAGTTTGCTATTCATTAGTGATCGGGTTAGAGATAGAGAGCAGTGGGAAAGAGAGGCGTTTGATATCATAGCCGCGAAATTTAAAAAGAAATATAGAAGAGAAACTTGTTTTATGTGTGTTGGAGCATCCCGAATTATACAACATGACCTTAAATCATACCATGATCTGACTAAAAAGTCTGTATCATGGAATGATGTCGGTTTACAGACGGGACTAACAGGTTGGTTGACAGCTTAGTACAGGATGTATATGCAGCCAGTCTATATTCACTTCTATGGCTGTGCTAGTATGATCATTGGCGATGTGGTTAGCTACGGTCACCGGCTGATGCGGGTGACGCTGATCATGTGAAGGAGTCTCGCCCAACTGGGTGTTGATGCTGATGCTTTGCGCGGATCATGTGAAAGCCCCTTAAAACGACACTTGCCCATTCTGAGACGACGAGCTAGCTTGTTAGCAGCACACTCCACGGTTAAGAGCGTCAATACACTGACGTAAACATTACCTGTACTGTCGTAATGTCCAAGACACACCAAACAGAGTAAATTGTAACGTTACACACAAAACATTTTATACATTTGACAGTTATTTATGACGTTATGGTATTTATTTGATCCTACGAAAGGACAAGAAAAAAATGTAAGAAGTTTTGTAAACGAAATTCAATACTTTTAAGGCCTTATTTTGAGAATATTAAATTCAATGCTTTTTTAATACTTTTAAGACCCCGCGGGTACCCTGATCCAGGAGAGAGTTGAGTGAGTGGATTGACTCTCCCTGGATCCAGGAGAGAGTTGAGTCAGTGGATTGACTCTCCCTGGATCCAGGAGAGAGTTGAGTCAGTGGACTAACTCTCCCTGGATCCAGCACCGGGCCTTTTTAACCAGTGTGTGTGTGAGAGTGATTGGTGACTGAGTTCGACAGGAGACGGAGTCGGATTATGCAGCAGAGAGGGACCGAACTGTTCCCGAGGGAAGCCTGGCGGACTGGTCGGCTGACCTGCCGGGACAGAGGGAGGAGCGCCAGCTGATGGATAGCGCTGAGAGCGGTTGTCAATATCAGACCGAATTTATGTTGCGGTTACGTAAGTAAAGCGGCCTGCTGGTCCGTTGACTCTACTCCTGCCTTTGTCTCTGTCTGTCGCAGCCCGGTTGTAGTGAGCTTGCTACAACTAGTATGTAGTATGTATTTAGGGGGGTACTCACTGAGGTGGCAGTACTAGTATGTATTTAGGGGGGTACTCACTGAGGTGGCAGTACTAGTATGTAGTATGTATTTAGGGGGGTACTCACTGAGGTGGCAGTACTAGTATGTAGTATGTATTTAGGGGGGTACTCACTGAGGTGGCAGTACTAGTATGTAGTATGTATTTAGGGGGGTACTCACTGAGGTGGCAGTACTAGTATGTATTTAGGGGGGTACTCACTGAGGTGGCAGTACTAGTATGTAGTATGTATTTAGGGGGGTACTCACTGAGGTGGCAGTACTAGTATGTAGTATGTATTTAGGGGGGTACTCACTGAGGTGGCAGTACTACTTTGTAGTATGTATTTAGGGGGTTACTCACTGAGGTGGCAGTACTAGTATGTAGTATGTACTTAGGGGGGTACTCACTGAGGTGGCAGTACTAGTATGTATTTAGCTGGTTACTCACTGAGGTGGCAGTACTAGTATGTAGTATGTATTTAGGGGGGTACTTACTGAGGTGGCAGTACTAGTATGTAGTATGTATTTAGGGGGGTACTCACTGAGGTGGCAGTACTAGTATGTATTTAGCTGGTTACTCACTGAGGTGGCAGTACTAGTATGTAGTATGTATTTAGGGGGTACTCACTGAGGTGGCAGTACTAGTATGTAGTATGAATTTAGTGGGGTACTCACTGAGGTGGCAGTACTAGTATGTAGTATGTATTTAGCAGGGTACTCACTGAGGTGGCAGTACTAGCGTGCTCGGTTGGACCTTGGGCCGCCGCTTGGCCGATGCTCCCATCTGATTGGCTGATCGTTTGAGTGACTGCTGATTTAACAAACTGGAGGCCAGACCAGCGTGGTATTGCAGCTAGTAGTAATAAAAAGAAGAACAACATAAAAATACTTCACATAAAATGAGCCAATCAGCAAAAACAACATGTAGGAACTGTTTCAGCAAGTTAATCAAACGAGGTCAGGTTGTTTTAGTTTAGGAGTAATCTATAGTTGGTAAAGTACTTAAAAGTAAAAGTAACCAGCCTGTTTTAAAACCACTGCACCAACTATCCATTAATATTTATCCATTATTTTATTTTGGACAGATAGGACAGATGGACAGATAGTGAATTCAATGGTTTAACATTCAGTTCCACTGTGTCAGAATGTGGGTTCAGTTGTTCTGATTGGTTCAGAAGAAACAATAATACATTCATTCAATAGAATAAACAACAATACAGCAAAATGTTCCAACAAGTGAATTTGATCACATAATTATCTAGAAGGCAGAAGTGCATATAAACTGAGTGTATTCATAATAACCTCAATGGATCAGACTAGAATTCAAACTGTGCAGTACAACAACACAACCAGCTGGGAGAAGGAGTGAGATCACCACATTTAATGTTAGATGAGCCCATAATACTACAAGTGACAGGAAATAAATACTAACATAGATTCTGACAGACACAAGGCTTGGCAGCTGCTGACCAGGGTCCTGAAGTAATCCAACATCTTAAAGACTCACTTTCTTATGATATTCCGACAAAAAGTATCAAAAAGCTTTCCAAAAAACAATCGGATAAAGATATATAATATATATATAATAATATAAACCGTACTGAGTACTCCAGAGAGAGTTCTCTGAATCATTAGAGGAGCTTCGTCAGTATGTCGATATGATCTGACTTTGTCCTGGTGTTTCAGCTTTAAATGCTCTTTCATGACTGTTGAGTTGTGCTAGTTTATATGCTGTGGCTAGTTTGGCTACCGCTAGTATATATACTGTCGCTAGTTTAGCTACCGCTAGCATATATACACTGTGGCTAGTTTGGCCACCGCTAGCATATATACTGTGGCTAGTTTGGCTACCGCTAGCATATATACTGTGGCTAGTTTGGCTACCGCTAGCATATATACTGTGGCTAGTTTGGCTACCGCTAGCATATATACTGTGGCTAGTTTGGCTACCGCTAGTATATATACTGTGCCTAGTTTATATGCTGTGGCTAGTTTGGCCACCGCTAGCATATATACTGTGGCTAGTTTGGCTACCGCTAGCATATATACACTGTGGCTAGTTTGGCCACCGCTAGCATATATACTGTGGCTAGTTTGGCTACCGCTAGCATATATACTGTGGCTAGTTTGGCTACCGCTAGCATATATACTGTGGCTAGTTTGGCTACCGCTAGCATATACACTGTAGCTAGTTTGGCTACCGCTAGCATATACACTGTAGCTAGTTTGGCTACCGCTAGCATATACACTGTAGCTAGTACTGTAGCTCTCCAGTATTGTCATTCAGAGTCAGTGGGAGAAGAACCACTTTGTTAATGTGAAATAAATTAGTAGCAGCAGTAGTGCTAGTATTAGGAGTAGCAGTAGTAGTACTGGTATTAGTAGCAGCAGTAGTATTAGTAGTAGTACTAGTATTAGGAGTAGCAGTAGTAGTACTAGTATTAGGAGCAGCAGTAGTATTAGTGTTAGTAGTATTACTGGTATTAGTAGCAGTAGTAGTACTAGTATTAGTGGTAGCAGCAATAGCAGCCACAGTAACAGCAGGACAGATCTTGAGTTGGCATGGCAACGTGACATCAATAACAACCAGACAATCCAAATCATTACTGAAAACACAAGGACGGACAGAAGGACACAAATAATCTGTGTGTGTTGGGGGGTTCAGCTGTGTCATCAACTGAAGAACCCTCCACATCAGAGGACAGGGGAGGAGGAGAGAGGAGGAGAGGAGAGGGAAGGAGAGAGGAGGAAAGGGGAGGAGAGGGAAGGAGAGAGGAGCAGAGGGGAGGAGAGGAGAGGGGAGGAGAGAGGAGAAGAGGGGAGGAGAGGGAAGGAGAGAGGAGCAGAGGGGAGGAGAGGAGAGGGGAGGAGAGAGGAGAAGAGGGGAGGAGAGGGAAGGAGAGAGGAGTGAAAAAGCATGGCAATCCACCCTGAGCAGCTTCTCTCGTCTCCTCAACTAGGAGGATAGCAAGCAACATAGAGGAAAGGAGGAGGTGGAGGAGGAAAGGAGGAGGTGGTGAAGGAAAGAAGGAGGTGGAGGAGGAAAGGAGGAGGTGGAGGAGGAAAGGAGGAGGCGGAGGAGGAAAGGATCCAGGGATCCAGTCCCAGTATCTCCAATCTGACCAGGCATATTAACAGTACTAGTTGACAGTGCTAGTTATCACTGCTCGTTGACACTAGGGATGCAACTATTATAGATTTTGATGGTAGATCAGTCGGTTTCACGTTATTATCCTTCATTTATTTCATGTATAAAATCACATTCTTTAATTACAGGTTTTATTGTATTTTTTCCCCACAACATTTCTTTGTTGGCTTTTGTTTTTAAACAGTTGCTGCCTTTCGAAACAGAAATAATACAGTACAAAATAATAAATAAAAATAAAAAGTCTATATGTCTCTTTTTATGGAATTAAATATAAGCTACCTCTGTAAACATCCATGTCAGTACTTCCCTTTTGAACAAAACAAGGAGTCAAAGGCTGCCGGACCTCAAATTACACCATTATTATTCTTTACAGTCCTTTATATATATTATAGTGCAGAAATGTGAGCATGTTCACATTTCCAGTGCTCCGTCAGATCCCATGGTATAGTGTCTACAAGTTCCTAATGTTGAGGTAGTCTTTTAGCATATTTACCTACCACACCTAGCGTTTACTCAACACAGATGTAAGCAACAGGAGGTAAATGGTCACACTGAAGCCCTTGAGGGGATTACACACCGTTTTGGTGAGCGTTCATTTATAAAAGGTGCAATGCTCCTTTTCCTGCGTTGCTGCCGTTGGCTTACGTTGCACTGAAAGCCCAACTCCTAACTCAACGCTACTTTGTTGATTGTAAGTGACACTTTTATATTTAATTCCCTACCAGCTCAATGTTTCATTACGTAACCTGCCACTAAAGTAATTATTTTTTAAACTCAGTTATTACTTAGTGTATTACCTTTACTTGGGCTGTAAAGCAGATTGGATATCCGTCGTCTTGAACCCCCCATGTCATTCAGGCCAGGTGTGACTTTAAGGTGCTTTTACTTACATATAAATCATTACATGGGATGGCACCGTCCTATTTATCCGATTTGATTAAACCTTATAAACCGCCACGCGCCCTCAGATCTCAGGACGCTGGCTACCTGTCTATCCCAGCAGTCAAAAAGAAAACTGCAGGTAACAGAGCCTTTTCTTACCGGGCTCCCTATCTATGGAACAGTCTGCCTGCCTCAATCAGAGAGGCAGGCTCTATCGAAGTCTTTAAGTCAAGGCTAAAAACCCATTTATTCTCTCTGTCATTTGACCAGCCTTGAGGGAGTGGCTCAGTCTCTTCTCAGAGTAAGGCTAGACCAGTTAGCTCATCCTAGCTCAGGGTCCTGCCGATGGATACTAGCATCCTGCCTACATGTCCTATTCTCCTGGTCTACCTGCTCCTGTCCACTGACGCTGGTCATGTTGTCTGTGTGAGTGAGAGTGTGTGTATGGGTGTGTGTGGGTGAGTCTCCTATCTGTTCCAGGCTGCAGCCCGGCAGAGTTGGCGTCTGGTTGGTCCCGCCTCCTAGCACGATGCTGACTGAGCGGACGTTGCGTTCTCCTATGTGGGCAGTGTTGGCGCCTGCATGGTCCCCTAGTCCTATGATGACGCTGACTGAGTTGCCGTTGCTGTGATGCCGCCCCATCAGATCTGGATGTCCCACCAAAATAAACTTTCATATATTGTGTATACGCTGCTTGCCCAAACTCGGCATCTATTGCAGCCCAACCGTCCTGGTAGGGGGATCCCTCTCTGAGTAGCCCCTCCCAAGGTTTCTCCCAATTTTCCCAGTGAGGGTTTGTGGGAGTTTTTCCTTGTCCTCTGTGAGGGTCTAAGGCTGGGGGATGTCGTGTACTAACCATTTATTATTTTCACATGTTGGGCACTGTGAAGCCCTTAGAGACTGTAACGGTGATTAAGGGCTATACAAATAAATGTGATTTGATTTGATTTGATTTGATTTGATTTGATTCTTTGTGTATCCACAATGCTCCCACACTGACCACTTCATTTTAAGTTGGTGCACCACTGGTGTAACTTTGTTTTCATGACGTCTGCAGTCTGCGACAGCAATTGTCTATGTTTGTTTAATTTTCCTCACTGTGCAACCGTTCATACAAAAATAATGTACCATAATGTCCCTTATTGAGAGTGAGAACAGAAACAGTCGGTGTCGCTGAGCTGAGGTTACAAAACCGAGACGTTTTAAATCGCGGTCAATAGTGAAATCGGTTAATCGCTGCATCCCTAGTTGACACTTCTAGTTGACACTGCTAATTTACACTGCTAGTTTATACTGTTCGTTAACACTGCTAGTTATCACTGCTAGTTAACACTGCTAGTTGACAGACTAGTTAACAGTAGTTACCTTGTTAGACCACTTGTAGGCCTGCAGCAGCTGTGAGTACAGAGGGGTTTTGTCCTGAACCGGGTCCAGACTCAGGAGACCGCTGTTGTGAAGAGGATGAGACTCTGATGGACGACCAACGAGACCACTGAGCCTCTCCAGCTCACTGACAGACAGACAGGCAGACAGACAGACGGGCAGGGTGATGGTTAGTTAGACAGTAACCTAGTGACCAGGTTAGTTTGAGGAGGATAATCTGCTGGTATCTACAGTACCTTCAGGCTCCTTGGCTCCTCTGGAGGTTTTCTGACCTGGAGAAGAGCATCACTGTGCTTTATTTTAGCTAAACTCAAGGCCTGGAAAGGTCTTGAGTACAGTTAAATAAAGTTTCAGTTTTTGAATGTGGTTTCAGATCTAATAGATCTCTGACAGGTCTACATATATTGATATTCTGATTGGTCTGTTTTCATTTTCACGTTCATTTTTTTCATTTTCCATTCGTCTTAAATCTGTTTCATTCTTACTGAAATTCAAAACTAAGTATTTAATATAGTCTGAATTATAACTGGAAGTTGCAGACATCAACCAACCAGACACACCTGGGAGAACACGTTTGGTGTCATCTTAATTCGTGTATTTTGATGCAGTTTGGCGCGACTTGCTATACATGTATGTATATATGTATATACACATGTACATGTATATATTCATGTTAGAATAACATGTATCTGACATTATATCATTACAACGTGTAAATGTTAATGTAGCGGTGTCAGTAGCAGACAGACTCACTTCAGGTCTCGATTCACAGCCTGCAGGTTGTCCTGAAACTCGGAGATAAAATGTTTTTCTCGTCCTTCCAGCGTCTCTCGGTTCTTCATCCCATCTTTCAGGGACTCGAACACGCGGCTGACGCTGGACCGGAGAGCCTGGATGCCGCTGATAGCCTGAGAAAACGCCTCGAGATTCACACCGACATTCCCCACGTCCGCCATCTTGGCTGCCTGTCTATCGGGGGAGTCGCAGCTAGATGACGTAGCGTCTGGTGGAGGAACATGGGAAATGGTGTTTTAATGGCAGGCAGACCGACGGCTGCAGGTCCAGAACAGAGGAGATATTTTCATACTTTCATGCATTAATAAAATAAAAATAAAATGATCAAAAATATATAATTCATATAAATACATGTTGAAATCCAACACCAGAATTAAGAAAAAATAAAGATTTAATGATATGAGCTGCTGTGTTTTATACACTGGCCTTTGTTAAACCATTATTTCAAATCAATTTATGGCATGAATGTGTAGCCTACATTTAGAAAGTCATTCATATTAAAATGTTATTAAAACTAGTATCTTTAAGAACATTCCTGGTCCAATATGCAAACATATGAATAAAATAAATAAATAAATAAATATATTGATGAAGTGCTATGAGATGTGAAATAAAGATATTGTTGATCATCAATCACAAATTAATCACAGACTAACCAGATGAGCAGGGAGGAGTCACAAAATGGCAGAGAGGAGTCAGGGAGGAGAAGGGAGGAGTCAGGGAGAAGCAGGGAGGAGCAAGGATGAGTCAGGAAGGAGCAGGGAGGAGGAGAGGCGAGCAGGAGTGAGGATGGAGGAGTCTGAGAGGAGTCAAGGAAGAGCAGGGAGGAGTCAGGGAGAAGTCAAGGCGGAATTTGAAGCCTTCAGGTAGGAGCAAGGAGGAGTCAAGGAGGAGTCAGGGCAGAGTCAGTGCAGAGTCAGGGAGGAGTCAAGGAGAGAGAGAGAGCGAGAGCGGTAGAGTGAGGTAGAGATGGAGAGAGAGAGACCAAAATTAGGAAATTCGACCACATAATGCCATCCTGTCCTCATTACACTGGCTACCAATTCAGGCCAGGTGTGACTTCAAGGTGTTTCTACTTACATATAAATCATTACATGGGATGGCACCGTCCTACTGATCAGATCTGATTAAACCATATAAACCATAATAACCATTTATTAGTGTGCTTTCTTCAGCAAGCAACACTTATGTTCTTGAACTTACTTTATTCCTTCTTATTCCGCCCCAAACTTCAGTGTTCAACTACTTTCACACCATTTAAACTATCAATGGCGTTCAAACTTTGAAAGATTCAGCATAGTCTGGAATCATGATTAGTCATTTAAATTTTTGATTACATTTTTACTTTTTCTGCAATTTTATTTTATTTGCAATATTTTGGCCCCATAGGAATGCATTATGAAAAGATAAGTTTCACTTTCGCTTTGACAATGGCTCTGTCTCTACAAGCCACTAGATGGAGTCAGAGACTGTCGAATGTGACCTTGGCTGTATTTCACAATGTCCAGAGACCAGAGACTCAGTTTGTGGTTTACTGATGGATGAATGAATAGAAAACACAAAGCTGGACATGAAATATGTCTATATTTTGATTTGATGGAAGTTTCCATACAAATAACAAAATAACAAATTACAACTATTTATACTTTTAATACTTTCAACATGTTTAATACTATGATTTCTATTACATTTTTCAATACTGTTACTACTACTACAGCTGTAAATGCTTCTACTTTTTCTGCTAATACTTCAACTACTACTGCTACTACTGCTAGTACTACTACTACTGCTTCTACTTTTGCTACTACTACTGCTGTTACTACTCCTGCTACTACATATACTACTACTTCTTCCATTACTACTTCTGCTAATACTTCAACTACTACTACTTCTACTGCAGCCTATTACTAACAGACAGGGTCACATTTGACAGTCTGTTTCCCTCTGGTGGCTTCAAATGTGACCCTGGTTGTCTTTGACAATGTCCACAGACCAGAGACTCAGTTTGTGGTTTACTGATGACTGAATAGAACACACAAACCGGTACCTCTGCTACTACTACTTCTGCTAATACTTCAACTATTACTAATTCTGCTACTACTATTTTTGCTGCTACTACTACATTTTACCACTTCTGCTTCTGCTTATACTACTACTACTACTACTACTTCTGCTACTATTACTTCTGCTTTTACTGCTTCTGCTACTACGATTTCGTAACAATCGTAAGATTTCGTAAGTTCCTAACTAAATTGACTTTTTAAAAAACACTTTCAAGTTAAAGCAAGCACACCTTTTCTAGTTCTCTCTGTCATTTGACCAGCCTTGAGGGAGTGGCTCAGTCTCTTCTCAGAGTAAGGCTAGACCAGTTAGCTCATCCTAGCTCAGGGTCCTGATGGATACTAGCATCCTGCCTACATGTCCTATTCTCCTGGTCTACCTGCTCCTGTCCTCTGATTGGTCATGTCTGTCTGTGTGAGTGAGAGTGGGTATGGGTGTGTGTGGGTGAGACTCCTATCTGTTCCAGGCTGTCAGGGTACGTGTGGGTGAGTCTCCTATCTGTTCCAGGCTGTCAGGGTGCGTGTGGGTGTGTCTCCTGTCTGTTCCAGGCTGTCAGGGTGTGTGTGGGTGAGTCTCCTATCTGTTCCAGGCTGTCAGGGTGTGTGTGGGTGAGTCTCCTATCTGTTCCAGGCTGTCAGGGTGTGTGTGGGTGTGTCTCCTATCTGTTCCAGGCTGTCAGGGTGTGTGTGGGTGTGTCTCCTATCTGTTCCAGGCTGTCAGGGTGTGTGTGGGTGTGTCTCCTATCTGTTCCAGGCTGTCAGGGTGTGTGTGGGTGTGTCTCCTATCTGTTCCAGGCTGTCAGGGTGTGTGTGGGTGTGTCTCCTATCTGTTCCAGGCTGTCAGGGTGTGTGTGGGTGTGTCTCCTATCTGTTCCAGGCTGTCAGGGTGTGTGTGGGTGAGTCGCCTATCTGTTCCAGGCTGTCAGGGTGTGTGTGGGTGAGTCTCCTATCTGTTCCAGGCTGCAGCTCAGCAGAGTTGGTGTCTGGTTGGTCCCGCCTCCTAGGACGATGCTGACTGAGCGGACGTTGCGTTCTCCTATCTGGGCAGTGTTGGCACCTGCATGGTCCTCTAGTCCTATGATGACACTGACTGAGCTGCCGTTTGCTGTGATGCCCCATCAGATCTGGATGTCCCACCATAATAAACTATTATGTATTGTGTATACGCTGCTTGCCCAAACTTGGCATCTATTGCAGCCCAACCGTGGTAGGGGGATCCCTCTCTGAGTAGTCCCTCCCGAGGTTTCTTCCAATTTTTCCCTAAACGGTTTTGTGAGTTTTTCCTTGTCCTCTGGGAGGGTCTAAGGTTGGGGGATGTTGTGTACTAACCATTTATTATTTTCACACATTGGGCACTGTGAAGCCCTTAGAGATTGTAACAGTGATTAAGGGCTGTACAAATAAATGTGATTTGATTTTGATTTGAGAGAACGGTAGAGCGAGGTAGAGAGATATATGGAGAGAGAGCGGTAGAGCGAGGTAGAGAGACATATGGAGAGAGAGAGAGAGAGAGCGGTAGAGCGAGCTAGAGAGACATATGGAGAGAGAGAGCGGTAGAGCGAGTTAGAGAGACATATGGAGAGAGAGAGCGGTAGAGTGAGGTAGAGAGGCACAGTGTCAGTAGTCACTCAGCCTTCAGGGGGAACACAGCTCTGTTTGTTGCTTAGTCTGAATAGTTCACATTACTGAACAGAACCAGAACAGCATGGTAGGAGTCTGAACAGAAGAGGAAGAGGAAACACAGAAGGAGGAGAAGGACAAGGAGCAGGAGGAGGAGAAGAAGCAGAAGGAGGAGGAGTGTGTTGACGGTATAATCAGCTTATCAGGAATCAGGCTGAAGTGTGATAAGAAACATTGGAACTGTCCGGTAAGTAAGACTGGATAGACAGATAGACAGGTAGATAGACAGGTAGATAGACAGATAGACAGATAGATAGACAGGTAGACAGATAGACAGGGTCCTCTAGATCTTCAAGTAGAGACTGGAGGTCAGACCAGATCTGAAGAACCTTCTGGGTCTTTTAGATCTACCTGAGACTGAAGGCCAGACCATGTCTGGAGAACCTTCTGGGTCTTCTAGATCTACCTGAGACTGGAGGCCAGACCATGTCTGGAGAACCTTCTGGGTCTTCTAGATCTACCTGAGACTGGAGGCCAGACCATGTCTGGAGAACCTTCTGGGTCTTCTAGCTCCCAGTAGCAGACTGGTTATGGTGGGCTGGGTGGGGTTCAGTGAATCTTCCATGGAGAAATGAAGGTTATAACAGAATTAATTAAAATGGGAAACACAAAGAACTACTGACTCCTCCTCTCCTCTCCTCTCCTCTCCTGATTGATCTCTATTCTGACATATTGTTGGGGCGAGGCCAGAGGCTCTGATTGTCTGATCAGGTATTTCACTGCTTTGGTTTGACTTTCATCACGTTAACACAGCTAGCTAGCAGCGCTAATCAGGTGGCATTAATGGGTCAATAAATTAGTTTCCCATCGATCAATGATGGATCAATGTTCTCCAAGTTTTAGAGATGTTTGTTCCTGTAGTCTGTCAGATAAAAGTTATTATTATTATTATTATTATATTAGTAGTAATAGTAGTATCATTATTATTATTATTATTATTATTATTATATTCTCTCATTGATTGACAGGAGACGAGACAAGGAGGAGGAAGAGGAGAACGGGGGATGGAGCGTTTTCAGGATGGTTCAGAGCTGACCAAGAGCTTGAGGTTTCCATGACAACTACCTGGTCTCCTTGAGAATCACCTGGTCTCCTTGACAACTACCTGGTCTCTTTGAGAATCACCTGGTCTCCTTGACAACTACCTGGTCTCTTTGAGAATCACCTGGTCTCCTTGACAACTACCTGGTCTCCTTGAGAATCACCTGGTCTCCTTGACAACTACCTGGCCTCTTTGAGAATCACCTGGTCTCCTTGACAACTACCTGGCCTCTTTGAGAATCACCTGGTCTCCTTAACAGCTACCTGTTCTCTTTGAGAATCACCTGGTCTCCTTGACAACTACCTGGTCTCCATGACAGCCACCTCGTCTCCATGACAACTGTTGGTCTCCTAGACTACCCACTAATAACCATGCAGGAGGTAAACCACCGTGGAAGCAATAGAACAGAAAGACAGAAAAACAGACTGACTTCCTGAGAACTTCCTGTCCTTTGGAATATCACTTCCTGTTTGTTTGATTGTGTTGTTGTAATTTGATATGACCTCGTCCTGCTGACCCAGCCATGACCCTGCACCTCCTCCTGCTCCTCCTGTTCCTCCTGCTCCTCCTGGCACCGGGCTGCTGCCAGGCCGGTCAGTACGATGTCTGTCGCTCCCTGAGGAGCTCGGAGGCGGGACCAGGATGGGAGTTCTACGCCTGTCAGCCTCCTGCAGCCAATATGAAGGAGGTCATGCAAATAAGAGTTGACCCACCTGGAATCACCTGTGGAAACCCACCTGAACGCTTCTGTACCCTGGTACCACACACACACACACACAAACACACACACACACACACACACACACACACACACACACAACACACAGACAAACAGACAGACGTGCAGACAGACAGGATGTCCTAACTGTCTAATTGTTCCTTTGGGAAAGTGAAGTCAACTGAATAATTGATAACCTAATAGTTCTAATGAAGATTAAGTTAAATGTTAATAACTGATGATGGTAATCGTTATAATAAGAGTATATCTAAATATGAATGACAGTTATTAATAATGTTTGCTGTTGGTTAAGTTTTGACTTTTGTCTGTAAATGATTTAGACCTGTTCCATCCTAGTTAGTTAGGTAGCTGGTTGATGAACCAGTTAGTTAGGTAGTTAGTTATTTGCAGAAGGTTCATCCAGCATCACAACACTGGTTTGGTTCCTTATGCATTTTAAAGTAAAATGGTTGTTATCAAATCAAAACAATTCTCATCAAAACAGAATATGAAATGATCATTTGCTAATATCTAGATGATCAATGAGATCATCACCTGTCACATCCTGGCTTCTCACTGAGAAACTCCTTGAAAACTGGATAAAGAAAAGGTCAAAATTGAGAGCAGACTTTGGACCATTTGTGGTTCCTGGAAATTGAGGCAGAGTGAGACCTCTTTGCTTCCTCCTCCTCATATCCAGAAACCCCTGCCTCCTGCTCCTAGATCCTAAACACTAACTCCTATCTCCTACTTCCTAACATGAGGGACGCAGATCTCAGCAGCTTCACTCTGTGATGAATTTTACATGGACTCCTTCCCCATGTGTGTGTGTGTGTGTGTGTGTGTGTGTGTGTGTGTGTGTGTGTGTGTGTGGCCTATTCCATGCTGGGACAGTGAGGTAAGCTGTCTCTGTGGACCCATTAAGAGCAGAGAAGGAGGAGAGGAGAGGAGAGGCTCCAGGTTGTGGTTCTCCTCTTCCTCTCTGGGCTCCAGGTTGTAGTTCTCCTCTTCCTCTCTGGGCTCCAGGTTGTGGTTCTCCTCTTCCTCTCTGGGCTCCAGGTTGTGGTTCTCCTCTTCCTCTCTGTTGTCTTTATCTCTTTCTTCTTCCATTTCTCAACAGATCAATTAATTATTATTAGTTTTTAGTGAGTAAATTATTAGTGAATTTCTAAATCAATTTGTAAAAATGTTTTTCTGTTCACAGATCACATTTTATTATTAGACTAGTTGCTTTACTGACCAACCAGCTGGTGAACAGGAGTGTGTGTGTGTGTGTGTGTGTGTGTGTGTGTGTGTGTGAGAGAGAGAGAGAGAGAGACAGTTGGCAGTTGCAGCTAGAGCCAGGACAGGATAAGGTTGTGATCACCACACACACACACACACACACACACACACACACAGGGGGAAGGAGTGTGACCAGATGACCAGAGAGCAGATTAGGAGTCTGACTAGCAGTTAATCCCTCACACACCTAACATGTATGTCATTGGGACACACTCACACACACACATGCACATCTATCTATCTATCTATCTATCTATCTATCTATCTATCTATCTATCTATCCGTCTGTCTGTCTGTCTGTCTGTCTGTCTGTCTGTTTCACTATAGGAAAACCCATATCTCTGTAGTGATGAGTGTGATGCATCCAGTCCAGACCTGTCTCACCCCTCCCAGCTGATGGGAGACAGGGAGAGGGGCGGGCTCATCACCTATTGGCAGACGGTCACATGGTCTCTGTATCCTGAGCCACTATTGGCTAACATCACCCTGTCGTGGAACAAGAGTCTGGAGCTGGTTGATGACATCATTGTTACCTTTGAGTACGGCCGGCCAACCAGCATGGTTCTGGAGAAATCCCTTGACAAAGGTGATTGGACAGTTTGAACACGTTGAATCACCTCATTGGCTGTTTAAGGTCTGGTCAAAGAAAGCAGGAAATACATTTAGCACAGATCTACTAAAGGTTATGATTTAGTAAAGGTTTGGATCTCTTTTCAGTCTGGATCTACTCAAGGTTAGGGTCTATTAAATGTTTGGATCTAATAAATATTTCAATTTACTAAAGGTTTAGATCCACTAAAGGTCAGGACCTCTTTAAGTTTAGATTTACTAAAGGGTAGGTTAGTTAAGATCTATTAAATGTTTGATCTACTAAAGGTTTAGATGTACTAGAACTTGTGATCTACTAAAGGTTAGGATTTCTTAAAGGTTTGGATCTTCTTTTGCTCTGGATCTTCTTTTGGTCTGGATCTACCAAAGGTTTGGCTCTATTAAATGTTTGGATCTATTCAAGGTTAAGATCTACTGAAGTTTAGAATCTATTAAAGGTTATCATCTCCTAAATGTTTGGCTCCACTAATGTTAAGGCTCTATTAAAGTGTTAGTAGTGCTATTGGCTGGAGTAGGTAATTAGTGAATGGTACCGGCTGACGAATGACTCTTGATTGACAACGGCTGCTATGGATCATTTGATGGTCTTCATTCTTGTAACATCTGAGTTGGGCTTCTCTGAGTGTTCATCCTGGAAGATGGCACAAGGGAACGTAACATTTTATCCTGTGTATTGATGAATGTTAGATCTACTAAAGTTTAGTCTTTGCTTTGGATCTATTTTACGTTTGGTTCTACCAAATGTTTGAATCTACTCAAGATTTGGATATATTAAAGGTTTGGATCTACTGAAGGTGTGGATCTGCTAACAACAACATTAATCAGGATGCCACTGGTCTTTCTTTTGTCTTTTTTCATCTGTGGCTGTTAAAGTCAAAATAAACAGAAGGACATAAGGAAACTCACAGCGGATGTTATTTACCAATGGCAGAGGATCAATATTACCTGTTGATTGGCCGATAACTTAATAACTAGGAAAATAACTTCTTAGACATGTTACTTAATAATTAGGAAAAAAACGTATTATAACATGTTATATAAAAACTAGGAAAAACTTATATATTACCTTATATTATTTATATTATCCTCTTCTAAAACAGCACCAAATATACTTTAAAATAATGAATCACAATAAATCAGTAGTACGCTGATGACTTCATGCTGGCTGTATCTATTGAATGGTCTCTAGAAACTGGTATTGGTGTGGTAATAGCAGGTATAACTGTTTCAGGTGTAACATGGCAGCCCTACCAGTACTATGCTGATGACTGCATGGAAGCATTTGGCATGCCAGCTAAACGGGTCCGAGACCTGGCGCCGAGCAACCTTACCCGGGTCATCTGCACCGAGCAGTACTCCCGCTGGCTCGGAGCCAAGGTTGGTACTGGTTCTCATACTGGTTATACTGGGAAAACACTGCAGGAACCAGTATGTAGAAACAAATAATCTAGATTGTATTCAGGTAGATGTAATTGCAGGTGTAAAAACATTATTCCATACCTGAGTTATACAATAATCCATATCCACTGATGTGCTGACTGATTGATTGACCAATAATAAAAGAGCATGGTGACTGACAGAGTGTTTGACCAACAGGAGGAGAAGAACGTGGTGTTTGAGGTGCGTGCTCGGTTTGGGGTGTTTGCGGGTCCAAAGCTGATCAACATGGACGCCCTGTATACCAGGATGGAGAGCGTGAAGGGACTGAGAGATTTCTTCTCTTTCACCAACCTTCGTCTTCGTCTTCTCCGGCCGACACTAGGCGGGACCTACGTACAGAGAGACAACCTGCTCAAGTACTTCTATGCTATCTCCAACATCGACATCCCTGCCAGGTAACCCAGCAACAACCTGTCACAACAGCTACCAACAAATACCCACAACTACCCATAACTTCCAACAACCACTCAACTAACTAGCCGCCAATGAAGCGAAGCCTGCAAAGCTAGTTCAGACAGACAACTCAACTTGGTTCAGCTGATACATCAGTTTGTGTATTGTCATCACCAACTGGTCAGTCTATTTAACCTGTCAACTCGCTGCTCATTCTCATACTGAATCTCACACTTGCCTGCTGACTATCACTGTCATCATGTCCCTAAACGTCTCCAATTGGGGGGGTGGCGTAGGGATGTTATGGGACCTTGATACCAGCCACCTGCATTCCATCTCATCAAGCCAAGGAAGAACCTTGTGCCCCCATTGGAGCTCCTGCTTATTAAAAATATTGTCTGTCTGGCATGTGACTGGCATGCCCGTGATATCACATCAGTCTGAGTCACAAAGAACTATTTGGATCACAAAGCCTCCAACAACATTGAAGATAGAATTGCTGATAGACCAATGTTATCTTTTCAGATAAAGGTAAAGGACTGGCAAAAAAGCGCAAGTTGCCCAAACATCTCACTTAAACATGCCATCTATTTCTTCCAGACCATCAACCCCTAGTGACATCATGCCCTGTAGGACCTTGGGAACTGCATTTCCTGCAGCATAAACCTCAACCAGTTCTGTCTCTGTCTCCTACACCCCCATACCATGGTCCAGTCCTACACCTCCATACCTCCAGACCACGGTCCAGTCCTACACCCCCATACCTCCAGACCACGGTCCAGTCCTACACCCCCATACCTCCAGACCACGGTCCAGTCCTACACCCCCATACCTCCAGACCACGGTCCAGTCCTATAGCCCCATACCTCCAGACCACGGTCCAGTCCTACACCCCCATACCTCCAGACCACGGTCCAGTCCTACACCCCCATACCTCCATACCACGGTCCAGTCCTACAGCCCCATACCTCCAGACCACGGTCCAGTCCTACACCCCCATACCTCCAGACCACGGTCCAGTCCTACACCCCCATACCTCCAGACTACGGTCCAGTCCTACACCCCCATACCTCCAGACCACGGTCCAGTCCTACACCCCCATACCTCCAGACCACAGTCCAGTCCTACACCCCCATACCTCC
Organism: Hoplostethus atlanticus; assembly: GCA_034670405.1. Classification (NCBI taxonomy): domain Eukaryota; kingdom Metazoa; phylum Chordata; class Actinopteri; order Trachichthyiformes; family Trachichthyidae; genus Hoplostethus; species Hoplostethus atlanticus. The sequence goes on along the minus strand of JAXDDX010000042.1, from coordinate 3,438,767 downwards.
AGACCACAGTCCAGTCCTACAGCCCCATACCTCCAGACCACGGTCCAGGCCTACAGCCCCATACCTCCAGACCATGATTTTCTTCATGTCCTCTCTACTAACTAACTTCTCTCTTCTTTCTCTCATTCAATTACATTGTGTCCTTTTGAGTTTTCTACCATCATGACCATTGACACAAATTCCATCTATTGTCAGTTGATGCGGGTGATTACTGTGGTGAAGTGAGCCGCGCTTTAAATGTTGTTGTCGTCTACTGGTGTATGGTACGGTATTTTTCATTTAGACGCCATCAACCGCCATCTTTGGGTCAACACTGCGTCTTTACTGTAATTACACAAGTAGACGCGCAACAAAAGTTATAGCATGGCTGACTTCACCGCAGTGGGTGATTTGATTGGATAATACAAATGAAGTGAAATAAACATGAAAAGGCCTATTTTTATCGTTTAGTAGCTCTATTAGTAGTCAATGTTTGGATCAAATTTCATTTTTTAGGGCATTCCCCCTAAAAAATATACCCTAACCCTATGATGGAGTGTGTGTGTGTGTGTCCCATACAGGTGTAAGTGTAACCTGCATGCAGCTATGTGTGTGTTGCGTGACACCACCCTGCAGTGTGAATGCGACCACAACACCGTCGGCCAGGACTGTCAGCGCTGCGACCACCGGTTTAAGTCCCGCAGCTGGAAACCAGGATCCTACCTGCCGCTGCCCAAGGGCACTGCCAACACATGTATGTACACACACATACACACACACACACATACACAGAAATATACACATAAACACTCACACATGCTCTTTCTCTCTTTCTCTTTCTCTCTCAGGTGAAGCAGCAGAAACAGTAGCCAGTAAGTCTGTTTACCTGCCTATCTGTCTGCCTTGCAGATGGTGTGTGTGTGTGTGTGTGTGTGTGTGTGTGTGTGTGTGTGAGGATCAGTGTTAAATCCTTGTTAGCTCACCTCAGCTGACAATCAGGACTTAACCTCAGAGACCACCTTTACACACACGCACGCACGCACGCACGCACGCACGCACACACAGTACTGTTCACCTCAACTTTCAGATATAACTTGGGTTTGGTGATGGACTCTGATTTCTCCAATTTCCTGAATTCTGATGTTACCAACAAGTAAACACCTGTAGTCAGACGCAGCGGACTGAGTAGAGCATGAACATGAACGCATCGCTGCCCTCGTGTGGTAGAACATCAAATCACATTTTCTCTGTACAGCCCTTACAGTATTTCTAAATCGCTAAAACACTAAACCCCATTCTCTGAACCAAATGCTCAGTGGCCTAAACTAATTTGTTGAATCAATCACTCTTTTGGCAAAACCTCAAACAAGTTCAGGTAGTTAGACACTATTTGCAAATCTCATCCACTCTTTTTGCAAAATTCTAAACTCATTCTCACTCACTAAAACACATTTCGCACTGTGATGCACTTGTGTTGCAAAATGGTAAACACGGGCGGCAAAAGTTAAACACAACTACAACACAGTTGTCATTGTTTACACACAACAACTCAGGTTGACACAGGTGTGTTGAATGTTGATACCAACAATGGATGGAAACAATCCGAGAGGAAGAGGAGGAAGAGTACGTGTAAGAGGTGGTGGACGAGGAGGAAGAGCACAAGGACGAGGAAGAGCAAGACCAAGAACAGTAATTTCAGATGAAATTCGGGCAACTGTAATAGACCATGTTCTTGTTCATGGAATGACAACGAGGGAAGCAGGACAAAGAGTACAACCCAATTTGAGCAGATTCTCTGTGGCCACCATAATCAGGACATTCAGAGAAGAGAACAGGTAATCTTTTTATTTTGGCAATTGAAAGTTTACTGTATACATTTGATTCAGTACATCACTTTGTCAATAGAAAGGGGACTGGGGGAAAAAAGAGAACCTTTCTTACCATACAACATTTTACATATAGAAGTAATGTCCATTACTATTTTTACTGTATGTATACGTTTGTAAGTGCATTTTCCCTTTTGTAGAATTGCAAGACTACCACATGAGGGTGGAAGGACTGCTTTGTTCTCCCAACAGCAAGAGGCTCTCATTGTTGATATGGTCCGTCAAAACAATGCCATCCGACTGCGTGAAATTCAGCAAAGAGTTGTTGAAGACAATGTAAACTTTGAAGGAATCAACAGTGTCAGCCTTTCTACCATTGCCCGTGTCCTCCAACGCAACAGGGTACGCATGAAACAAGTATACAGAGTACCCTTTGAGCGCAACTAAGAAAGGGTCAAAGATCTACATTATCAGTATGTGCAAGTAAGTGTACACTCAGACACTTTCAGCGCTGATGCTTCACTGTACTAAGTTGTGATTACTAAACTTTTTTTTTATTGCAAAATGCATTTATATACAATAAACATTTTTTTCTACCTACCCTGGACGCTGTGTTCTCAATCTTCTGATGTAGTGTCTAAGGAATGCTCTGTAGTGTTAATATATTGACTGGCTGTGTGTATGATCTGAAAGCATTGTTTGATTTTGAGCACAGATTCAATGGTTTTGAGGCGATTGTTTGATTTTGCCAGAAGAGTCAGGGGTTTTGTGAATGTAGTTTGAAGATTTGTTTTTGTGTTTAAAGTTTTGAGAAAATGGGTGAAGGTTTCAAGGAATGTGTCTTAGCAATTGAGAAAAACTGTAATCACCGTTACGGTCTCAAAGGGCTTCACAGTGCCCAACATGTGAAAACAATAAATGGTTAGTACACGACATCCCCCAGCCTTGGACCCTCACAGAGGACAAGGAAAAACTCCCACAAAACCTTTTAGGAAAAAATGGAAGAAACCTTGGGAGGGGCTACTCAGAGAGGGAGGGGCTAACCAGAGAGGGAGGGGCTACTAAGAGAGGGAGGGGCTACTCAGAGAGGGATCCCCCTACCAGGACGGTTGGGCGTGCAATAGATGCCGAGTTTGGGCAAGCAGCGTATACAATGCATAAAAGTTTATTATGGTGGGACATCCAGATCTGATGGGGCATCACAGCAAACGGCAGCTCAGTCAGCGTCATCATAGAACTAGGGGACCACGCAGGCGCCAACACTGCTGAGCTGCAGCCTGGAACAGATAGGAGACTCACCCACACACACCCACACACACCCTGACAGCCTGGAACAGATAGGAGACACACCCACACACACACACACACCCATACACACACTCTCACTCACACAGTCAAACATGACCAATCAGTGGACAGGAGCAGGTAGACCAGGAGAACAGGACATGTAGGCAGGATGCTAGTATCCATCAGGACCCTGAGCTAGGATGAGCTAACTGGTCTAGCCTTACTCTGAGAAGAGACTGAGCCACTCCCTCAAGGCTGGTCAAATGACAGAGAGAATAAATGGGTTTTTAGCCTTGACTTAAAGACTTCGATAGAGCCTGCCTCTCTGATTGAGGCAGGCAGACTGTTCCAGAGATAGGGAGCCCGGTAAGAAAAGGCTCTGTTACCTGCAGTTTTCTTTTTGACTGCTGGGATAGACAGGTAGCCAGCGTCCTGAGATCTGAGGGGGCGTGGCGGTTTATATGGTTTGATCAGATCTGATCAGTAGGACGGTGCCATCCCATGTAATGATTTATATGTAAGTAGAAGCACCTTAAAGTCACACCTGGCCTGAATTGGTAGCCAGTGTAATGAGGATAGGATGGGAGTTATATGGTCGAATTTCCTAGTTTTGGTCAGGATTCTGGCAGTAGCATTCTGGACCAGTTGTAGTTTTTTAGTGCGCCCAGTAGGTAAGCCTGAAAAAAGGACATTGCAATAATCGATTCTGGATGATACAAAGGCATGTACTAAAATTTCTGTGTCTGCCTCTGTTAGCATGGGTCGAATTTTGGCAATATTGCGAAGATGATAAAATGCTGTTTTAGTGGTCTCCTTAATGTGCAACTCGAATGAGAGGGTAGGGTCGAATTTTACCCCGAGGTTTTTAATGTATGGGCTCTGGGAGATTACACAACTATCAAAGTTAAGAGTACTATTCTCTATGTCTAGCTGGTCCTACAATCAGCATCTCAGTTTTGTTGCCATTAAGTAGGAAGTTTAGCGACATCCAACATTTGACCTCCGATAGGCAGGCCTCTAGTTTTTGGAATTGGGTGTTATCGGTTGGTTTGACTGGTATGTAAATTTGGGTGTCATCGGCGTACCAATGGAAGTTAATGCCAAATTTGCGAATAATGCCCCCAAGTGGTAGCATATAGATAGAGAATAGCAGTGGTCCTAGGACAGAGCCTTGTGGCACACCAAATTCCATATTGCAACACTCTGAGGTTGTAAAGACGCGATGTGATCTATCGAGTAGATAAGACCTAAACCAAGAAAGGGCTGATCCCCGGATACCAATATAACGTTCAAGATGGTTCAAGAGTATCGTATGATCAATTGTGTCGAAGGCTGCACTCAGGTCAAGTAGCAATAGTGCTGAGGTTGAGTTGGAGTCAATAGCTAACAGGAGATCACTGACCACTCTTGTGAGTGCAGTTTCGGTCGAGTGAAAGGATCTAAAGCCAGATTGGTAGGGATCAAGTAGGTTATTTTTGGACAAAAAATCCGTAAATTGACTGGTTACTGTTCGTTCAAGTATTTTGGAGAGGAACGGCAGATTTGAGATTGGTCTATAGTTCTGAAGTACTTCGGGATCAAGGTTTATTTTTTTCAGTAATGGCTTGATCACGGCTGTTTTAAAGGGGACATATTATGGAAAACGGCTTATTCCTGGCCCTTATACACGTTCCACAGGTTACCATTGACCTAAGTAGCCGAGAAAATGTGAAATCTGGAAGTCAACCCCTTTTGCTGTATTTTCCTTTTTCCAAAAAGCCCGTTTATACGTCATAACGGGCGCTTCTTAACATAATCCAACCACTCTCAGAGCATGCCCACCCCCAGGTGAACAATCACTCCCATTTACCTTGTCTCAAAATGCAGCTCACTGCAGCGCCGCAAGCCGTTGCTTATGGTGCATTCCATTGTAGTGTTGTGATTTGGACTGTTTAACCTGTGAGTCAAAAAGCAGAGTCCTGTTAAGGTGGTACAGTTTAAAAGAAACTTAAAGAACAGGCCACCACACTACAGACAAACTGGCCAGACTAGTTTATTGGTGTCTACTCTACAGACAGACTGGTCAGGCTGGTTTCTAGTCTACTGGTTTGTAGTGTGTTTTCTAGTCGATTTCTAGTCTAATGTTTTCTAGTCTACAGACAGACTGGCCATTCTAGTTTCTAGTCGGTTTCTAGTGTACTGCTTTCTAGTCTACAGACAGACTGGTCATTCTAGTTTCTAATCGGTTTCTAGTGTACTACTTTCTAGTCTACAGACAGACTGGTCATTCTAGTTTCTAGTTGGTTTCTAGTGTACTGGTTTCTAGTCTACAGACAGACTGGTCATTCTGGTTTCTAGTCTACAGACAGACCCTTGTCTGCTGTCTTGGTGAGATTTCTCAACTTTTTATTTCATCTTTTATTTTACCATGCTAACCCTTCAATGACCAGATGGTATCCCCTCTCCCACATTTGACTCCTCCCCCAGCACAGTTGCCATACCAACAACAGGTAAGTAATGCTTTGTGAGATCATTAAGCACTTTGTGAGCAGCCAATAGAGGCTTGTAGCTGCGTCATAAATCTATTATGTAGCTCCATTGGAGAGTTGTCTGTTAGTTAATAATGTGTCAGTAGAACCAGTTGACTGTCTGAACCAGGTTGTTGTGGTGTGTCTGTAGATCCATTCAGTAACGTTCTCAGTAAAAGTGAACAGTGTGATCAGGTAGATTTGTCTCCAAATGTAGGTTACTGTGACTCAGTAAAGTGTCTTGTGTTTTGTGCTAGCTCCATTAATCCTAGCTCCTTTAGCCCTAACACCTTTAGCCCTTGTCGCTTAAGCCATAGCTCCTTAAGCCCTTTTCCCTGAAGCTCTAGTTCCTTTAGCCCTAGTCCCTTAAGCCCTAGCTCCTTTAACCCTTGTCCCTTTTACTCTTGTCCCTTTAGCCCTAGCCATAGTCCCTAGGTACCCGAGCCACCTAACATTAACTAAATCCAGTATATACATAGACATGTAATCAGGCAGTGATACCTGGCCAGATGTTATGGTCAACCTAACATCACCTGAAAGCCCTCAATAAGAGAGGTCATATTCTGTTCTCATAGATTTTATTAGCATTTATGCTGCAGTCCACTTTCTGACAGCTTTTTTATTTCATGTTTCATTTTTACAGGGCACAATGCACATTAATCAACATTACTGTAAATGTGCCAACTGGATAGTTGTTGTGTTAGTCAACTGGATAGTTTTCAACTGCTGTCCCTGGGCATGTTGCATAAGGTTTAACAGCCACTAAAAAATAAAAAGGCTTATAATTAATCAATAATCATACAAATTCTCAGAGTTTTGAGTCTGAGGTAGTAGGTGGCGACAGTCTTCCAACGGACTGTCATTCTAGAAGATGAATCAATGATAGATAAACATCAGTCTATAAATAATTATCATGAAAAATGAATCTAACAGTGGCCAAATCCGGACAACCACGGCGAAATCCAGACACCATTGGAAAGATCTAGACACCATCGGCCAATTTGAGCCACTCAATTTGACACACTCAAATATTGATCATTTGACCCCACTTGCCTTTCTGCAAATGCTTCAGCTGGAAACTGCCTCAAAAAGTGCAGATTTGACCAAAGGTGTCTGGATTTGGCCACTGTTACATTAGTGTTTTGTACCAAGATTGGTTCTGATGTAGTACTGATGTAGAGTTCTAGAGTAGAGTTTTGCTGTAGAGAAGACACCTTAAGAGAAGGTTGTGTTTCTACTACTGAGTGATAACTCAGATGGAGGAGAAGGTTATGTTTCTAGTAAAGAGTGATGACTCTTCTTCTCTGACAGCGGATGGTGACTCTAGCTCAACAGCATCTGATGGACCCTCTGCCTCATCAGATGGAATGACTGACACAACTACTGACAGTACACCAACTACTACTACTACCTCTATGACTACCACTACTGACAGTACACCAGCTACTACTGCTACTACTACTACTAATATATTTACTACTGACCTAGCCATTACAACCCCTGACACCACTACTACCTCTGATACATGGACTACTACAACTAGAGACACTAGTACTAGTGCTGATACTGCTACTTTATTTGACAGTAATACCAAAACTGACAGTACTACTAGTACAACCACGACTGATACTAGTACTACAACATTTACTAGCACTATTGCCACTGATATCAGTGCTATTATAAGTACTACTACTACAGCCACTGATGCATTTTCAGTCTCTAGCAGTACATTATTTGTCAGCAGTACTACCACTAGCAGTACTACTGACACAGTTCCATCTAGCAGTCCAGTGCCAGAAACTGGAGCCACTCTGTCCAACCCATCTGATTCTGACGTTTTTCTCACTGGTCCCACAACAGACACTACTATTACCAGCACCACTACTAGTACCACCAGTCCTACCAGTAACAACAATCCCACTAGTCCACACCGCAGTACTGACTCTGAGGTATCTATTTCTGACCCAGTGACTCCACCCTCTGACTCCACATCCTCAACAGACAGCACGGACCCAGCCCTCCCTGGAACTAGTACAACAAACCAAGATATGAGTACTGTCATTCCTGGTACTAGTGCAGCAGCGCCAACCGGCGCTGTCACCTCTGGAGCATCGCCCCTAGCAACCACCCTAGCAATAACCCCAGCCAATGATGGAGCGTCTTCTGGCAGTGCTACAACAGGTGTAGCTCTGCCCACTCAGTCAGTCCAAATAAATCAGGCTGTTGATGTTGACTCTTCTCCCACTGACAGTATGGTAGTTCCGCCCACTCCAGGAGCAGACCTGACTTCTACTGCAACTCCTCTCGATATTCCTCCAGATTCCTCCTCCTCCTCCTTCAGGCCCCCAGACGGCTCTACAGATGGAGCTACCCCTGACGTAGCTCCTGCAGCATCTCCTTCTGCTGCTCAATCAGACACATTAACACCTCCTTCTCTACCTGTGGCTACTGACGCCCCTCTTCCACCTACTGATGCACCACCTCCAGCTATTAACACACCACCTCCAGTTACTGATGCTCCTCCAGACACCTTGACACCTCCTCCAGATGCAGGAGGAAATTATGTCATACCAGAAACAAGCCCTACACCACCATATAGGCCAGCCCCCACTGGCGATTTGGCCCCTCCACTTGACTCCGCCTTCCCTCTCCCAGATGCTCCAAATTTAGTTGATCCTGGACCAGATTCTGGACTGGATTTTCCACCAGTACTTGTCAGTGGGCCTGTTGGAGACCTTGGGTACCTCCCAGATGATTCTATTGGATCTGTTGAAACTCCCAGACCAGATTCAGTCGCTCCTGGAGTGGATTCCATCCCAGCAGCACCAGAGACAGTGGAAGGAGGAAATGGTGGACTGTATTCTGCTGTAAATGAACCGGCTTCTCTTGCACCAGATCCTGAAAGTCCTGGTCTGGATTCTGGCCCAGATTCTCCTCCAGCAGTAAATGATCCTGAAGCAGAATCTGCCCCTTCAGCACCTCAGATGGAAGGAAAAGATTCAAAAGTGGATCCTGCTGCCAGCGGACCAGCAGGCGGTTCAGAGTCCGGAGAAAAGGAAGAGGGAGAGAATGACAAATCAAAACAAGAGAAGGAAGAGAAGAGAAAAAACGAGGAAGGTATAAAATCTGATCTGTGATGCTGTTTGGTGATTGGTCAGATATATAAAGATAAATGTACTCCATACTCATGAGTATGTACTGCATACTGCACACTCAAGTGATGATTAAGTATACTTTTACCAGTGGACTATTCAGATTGAAGGATGCTCAAACAATACATCACACCACCAGGCCAAGCTAAAATCAACACAGAGGAAAATTAACATTAGTCTATATAAAATAGAACATCATTTTATTATTTATTTATTTATAACTAATAAATTATGTTGCTTTTTTCCCACAAGGGTACAGGTGCAGCAGTAAGAGGTGCAAACCATACTTCTATGTTTATTCTGAAATATGTTTGAGCTTCTATAAGAAACACAAGGCAAGCTAGCTAATCACTAATTTCTATGTTAAATTACCACAAGCAGGCTAACTAGCTGGCATATCGTTTTCAACCGCAAAATATTTATTCTGAAAACACTATAAGCGTTTTAGTAATATATGTTGACATCTGAACCATATTAATGAAATACATCTTGTCTACTTACATTTGTAGTTGTTGGAAATTGGACTGCCACCAGCACCATCAGAGCTGAAAGTGACACAAAGCCATTGAGGCTATGCAGTGAATTTTGGGGCATCTTAGTACATACACTTCTTCACCTAAGATGGCTGCTATAAAACATTGATGTTGTCATGGAAAATAGTTTTGTGTCATGTAAGGTTAAGTCCTGAAAGGTTGGAGAAGTAGTAGCTAGGTAGATAAAACAGCAAAAAATATTGACGTGTCCTATAGTGGTTAGAGAAACCGTCCTGTAACCAGGTCCCAGGTGTGATCAAGTGTGATGGCAACAGCCATGAGTCCTTCAGCAAGACACTGAACATCACAGTGTAATTCACTCTGTGTCTGCTAAATGGCTAGAAGATAAATGTATGAATAGCTGGTGAGACTCAGAGAGTATATTTCACATACCTGACAACCTGAAAACATCTGTAGCAGCTGTCTAAGGTTCCTTAAATCATCAGGGATCGCCACACTCTTTCTAACAACTATTTGTGCTGAGAGCAGCCTTTATATCACTCAAACTAATATTACTGGTTCTATTCCCATCTCCTCAGAGCCTTTACATCACATTTTCAAACTGTATTTAACTGGACTGATATTATAGTGTGGTTTACTTATCAAGAGAAATAAAACGTTAAAATGAAAGAATGACTTCTATGTCCTCTGAATGACCCCTCCATCACAGTCACTGAGACCAAGGAGGAAAGGCAAGAGAAGGAGGCAGAGAAGGAGAAAAATGACAAAGGCTATGAGAAAAAAGGTATACCACCGTAGTAACAGTAGTAGTAGTAACAGTAGTAACAGCAGTAGTAGTAACAGTAGTAACAGCAGCAGGGTGGAACTTAAGGATTCTGGGCACTAGCCCACTGGACAAATTCTACAAGCCCGCCCAAATAACATTATTATTACTAGCCCAGTATAGATAATGTAATATTCAAGTTTATCAAGGGAAATCATGCTCTTCCAGTTCTCCACAAACACCCTGACTGTATTCTCTTGGTATTTTTGGACAGTGTCTTTCATGGCGGTGCCAGTGGTTCAGTCGGTTCATAGCTCTGCTGCTGCTATTATTTTTTAACACACATAGTATAATAGTTCTTTAAACAGACCTAGAATTGTGAGTTGTCAACAAAGGAGATTCCACAACCAGCGTAGGAATGCCAATGACCAGCCTAGGAATGCCAATGACCAGCCTAGGAAGGCCAATGACCAGCGTAGGAATGCCAATGACCAGCCAATGACCAGCGTAGGAATGCCAATGACCAGCCAATGACCAGCCTAGGAATGCCAATGACCAGCGTAGGAATGCCAATGACCAGCGTAGGAATGCCAATGACCAGCATATGAATGCCAATGACCAGCCAATGACCAGCCTAGGAATGCCAATGACCAGCCAATGACCAACCTAGGAATGCCAATGACCAGCCTAGGAATGCCAATGACCAGCGTATGAATGCCAATGACCAGCATATGAATGCCAATGACCAGCCAATGACCAGCCTAGGAATGCCAATGACCACCCTAGCCAGTCACCAATCCAGTGGGTTACCAGCCTAGGTATGTTAGTTGCCAGTAGCACAGAATCCTGGGGGGGCTGATTATTATTAGTAGTAGCAGTAGTAGTACTCTTCAGTGCATCTGATGTGTTTCCTTCTCTGTGATCTGGTGGTATTTAGTATTTAGTTCCTCGGTCCGGCCATGAGAGGTTCGTACATCTTTTAGATCCACTTAACAATAGAATAGTTAGTAACTGATTAGACCTGACTGCCATCAACTCTCATTGGTAGTTCTGGAGCAGTGGTCAGATCTGATTGGAAGTTGCATAGCAGGGGTAAGCCAGTTGGGGTAGTGCTAACCCCTGACCTTAGCTACTGATTGGCTGTTACCAGGGTTACATGCCTTATTTTGTGTCCTAAGTGACCCAGAAGATTCTCATTCCAGGAGGTCCAAAGTTCAGCCAACTGTCAAAAGTTGCCTACATCAACTTCCAGGGTAAGATTCCCCTAATCCTAACCCCCCTGTATCCCTAACTCCTCCCCCTGTACCCCTAACCCCTCCCCCTGTACCCCTGGTGTCTCCCCCTGTATCCCTGACTCCTCAGACAAGCAGGCTGATAGGATTTTGTAGTACCCTTACCCTCTGTCTCTGGTACCCGAACCCCCTGGGTAGCCCCTTCTCCAGAGAGATGTACATAAGAGGGCCTGGGTTGAGCCTGGGATGGATACCCTTTCTGTAATGAAACAGAGACTGTTGTACATCGATCATTTTGGGATCGTCTCTGATCAGATCCTGTGATCATGTTTAGGAGGATCGTCTCTGATCAATCTCTCTCTCTCTCTCTCTCTCTCTCTCTCTCTCTCTCTCTAGACTGTGAGTGTAACGGCCACTCTAACCGTTGTAGTTACATTGACTTCATCAACGTCGTAACGTGTGTGAGCTGTAAGCACAACACCCGCGGACAGAACTGTCAGTACTGCCGCCTCGGTTACTATAGAAACTCCTCGGCAATGCTGGACGAAGAGAACGCCTGTACCGGTCAGTAAGGAGACCACGCATACACACACTAACATACACACACACACACACACACTAAAACACTGACACATACACACACAGACTAACACACTGACACATACACACACTAAATGCCTGACCCATCCCATTTCATGACGGTGTCGTATTGCAAAGCGTGATTCTTTTCAGAGAGTTAACTGGTTTGAATTCTGGTGAATTCTGCTTGTTAGTAATATAAGAATACTGTACCAGTGTACCAATACTGTACCAGTGTACCAGTATACCAATACTGTACCAGTGTACCATGTCGTTGTACTACCGAGTCAAAGCACCACCTAGCGGTTAAACGACCACACTACAGAAAACTTTATTCACAATGTTAATGGACACAGAACAGCTTCCAATAAAAATGTATTTGTGTGTGTGTGTGTGTGTGTGTGTGTGTGTGTGTAGAGTGTAACTGTGACCTGCAGGGCAGTGTGACTCTCGCTGTGGTGACTCTGGTTCCTGTCAGTGTAAGGAGGGAACCACAGGGAGGCGCTGTGACTCCTGCCTGCCTGGATACAACAGGAGGAGAGGAGGCTGTGTGGGTAAGGCGGGAGGAGGGAGAGGGGGAGGAGGTGTAGCTGAGTGGGTGAGGAGGAGGGAGAGGGGGAGGAGGTGTAGCTGAGTGGGTGAGGAGGAGGGGGGGAGATCTGTCTAGATGAGGAACTTCATTAGTACAGATTTGACCTGGAGACTTTTTCTAACTCTCCTTCTATCTTTCTCCTCTCCTCTCCTCTCCTCTCCCTCTCTAGTTAATGTCTGTGATGAAGAGCGTTTGTTTTGTCAGAATGGAGGAACCTGCATCGACTTCCAGCGCTGTGTCTGTCCAGATGACTTCACAGGTAAACAACCAACACCTGGATGAGCCTGAGGGTTACCGAACCTATCTAACATAGGTTAGAGGTCAGAGATCAGGGTCAGGGGTGGGGGGTCAGAGATCAGGAGTCAGAGGTGGGGGTCAGGGTCAGAGGTCTTGTGTTATCATGTGATGTGTGTCTCCAGGTTCTCTCTGTGAGCAGAAGGTCTGTCTGAAGGACTACAGTTGCCTTGACAACACTGAGGACTCCAACTCCGCCTCTTCATTGCTGACCTTTCACCTTTACTCCATGACCCTGACCCTGCTGACCTCCACCCTTTGCTGACCCAGCCTGCTGATGACATCACAGAGGGATTGTGTAGTAGGTTGTGGTGCATTCTGGGAAGCTGCTGAGTGAAATACAGAACTGCAGAACGACTAACACGCCTCTGATGGAGAGAGGAACACTGACTGACTGGTTTACTAACTGGTTTACTGACTGACTAGTTTACTGACTGGTTTACTGACTGACTAGTTTACTGACTGGTTTACTGACTGACTAGTGTACTGACTGGTTTACTAACTGGTTTACTGACTGACTAGTTTACTGACTGGTTTACTGACTGACTAGTTTACCGACTGGTTTACTGACTGGTTTACTGACTGACTAGTTTACCGACTGGTTTACTGACTGACTAGTTTACAGACTGGTTTACTGACTGGTTTACTGACTGACTAGTTTACTGACTGGTTTACTAACTGGTTTACTGACTGACTAGTTTACCGACTGGTTTACTGACTGACTAGTTTACTTACTGACTGACGCTTACTGACTGGTTTACGCACTGACTGGTTTACTGACTGACTAGTTTACCGACTGGTTTACTGACTGACTAGTTTACTTACTGACTGACGCTTACTGACTGGTTTACTGACTGACTAGTTTACTGACTGGTTTACTAACTGGTTTACTGACTGACTAGTTTACCGACTGGTTTACTGACTGACTAGTTTACTTACTGACTGACGCTTACTGACTGGTTTACGCACTGACTGGTTTACTGACTGACTAGTTTACCGACTGGTTTACTGACTGACTAGTTTACTTACTGACTGACGCTTACTGACTGGTTTACTGACTGACTGGTTAACTGACTGGTTTACTGACTGACTAGTTTACTTACTGACTGACGCTTACTGACTGGTTTATTGGCTGACTAGTTTACTTACTGACTGACGCTTACTGCCTGGTTTACTGGTTTTGACTGACTGTCGTGGCTTCTCACAACTATAGCCACTGTCTTAGCAAACAGGGTTTGTTGTTTTTCAACGTTTTGCTTCCAAACACTTCACCAAGCAGTTTCACATTTCCAAGTCGTGATCATGTGAACACAGATCCATAACTCCAGACATGCATTTCTCTGCCGCTCGACTGCTCACCTCCACCCGTCGCTGTGACCACATCACCCCGGTCCTCCACAACCTCCACTGGCTCCCGGTCAAATACAGGATTGACTTCAAAATATTACTCACCACCTACAAAGCCCTAAATAACCTGGCCCCTCCCTACCTCTCAGACCTCCTCCCCCGCCACGCCCCAACCCGTTGCCTCAGGTACGCCGATGCAAACACTCTCAAGACCATCAGGACCAAGCTCCGGACCTGGGGTGACAGGGCCTTTTCAGTTGCTGCACCCTCCCTCTGGAACGCCCTCCCCATCCACATCCGCCAGGCTCCCACCCTACCATCGTTCAAACAAGCCCTCAAAACCCACCTCTTCAAACTCGCTTTCACCTGCTGACCCCTGTTCCCTTTCTCTCCCTTCCCTCCATTCCATGACTTGTTCCATACAGCTTCTCTAGTTTTCTTTTTTACTAAAATGTTCTGTTTGTTTTGTTTTGTTTGCTCTTTTTTGTTTTGTTTGTTCTCCCCTCCATGTAAAGCATCTTTGGGTACTTATAAAAGCGCTATATAAGTCCAATGTATTATTATTATTATTATGCAGACACGAGGAGCTAAAGCTGCTTCCCGGTTTCCAGTCCAGTGTGCCCACTTTTCCACTCATCTCATATACACAAGCCACATCCTGTTTATAATGATAATAATTAATAACAGAACATCATATTTATATCTTCAACATAAATTTACAACATACATACAAGTAATAATTATATAAGATGTCATTATTCGTCCATCAAGCTACTAAATGCTGATGGTAGCCACTTTGAGATCACTTAAGCCACTATTGCTGTTCACTCGCTGACCTGCACACTGTTGTCTCTGGCATGTTGTTGTTGTTGTCGATGTCTTGATGCATGATTGCTGCCCTTTGTGTGTTTGTTGTTTTGTTCACATGAATGGGTTGAACTGTGAAACGAATTGCCCTTCTGGGATTAATAAAGTACTCTGAATCTGAATCTGAATCTGAATTATTTTAGCAACAAAAATGGCTCTAACAGGCTGGCTTACTAACTGGTTTACTGACTGACTGATTGGTTTACTAACTGGTTTACTGCCTGACTGGCTTACTAACTGGTGTACTGATGACTGATTTACTGACTGGTTTTGGTTTACTAAACTGAAACTCAATGCTATTGGACTAAACGCTTCTGGGGTGAACAGGAAGAGACATCATGCCACTTCCTCCTCTAGTGGAGACAGGCGTAATCATGGCAACCCTACTGACAAACATTGGTGGATGACACTACGTGTCAGAGCTGGATTTAAGGGAGGATGGTAGGAAACATCTAAAGGAGGATGGTAGCAAAACATCTAAGTTAGGATGGTAGGAAACATCTAAGGGAGGATGGTAGGAAAGATCTAAGGGAGGATGGTAGGAAACATCTAAGGGAGGATGGTAGCAAAACATCCAAGGGAAGATGTAAGGGAACATCTAAGGGAGGATATGTTGTATTAACCCTTATGCCCTGTTAAGGAAATTTGTGTAGTTGTGAGGTGCATTTATTGAGGTAATTTTGGCTGTGATTGTTCCCTAGCCATGAAATTGGTAAGGATTTTCAATGTTTTTCAATGAATTTTGGAATTTTTGAGTTTCATCCATATCCACTGTATTTTGACTGTGTGAGATGTTTTTGTTACGTTGGGACTGTTAACTACAGGATTTGTACCATAGACTTCCATTATAACCACATTTTTTGACCCCCCCCCCTTTAAATTAAAGTGAAAAATGATTTTGTCTCTAATTTCCCTTTTCTCTGCAGCAAACTTCATGAAGTTTTGTAAAAATAAAGTCAATCACAAAATTGCCCCATTTTAGCCCCTCCCCCACTGACCAACAAATTGGCATCCTCGTGTAATTCATGGCTGCAAACCAGTTCAAATAAAAAATATTTCAACTAAAATGGTTTTGATGTATAGTAAAGACTGCTACCTGCATGTTCATGACAAAATAAGATTGTGTGTGTGTATGTGTGTGCGTGTGTGTGTGTGTGTGTGTGTGTGTGTGTGTGTGTGTTTGTATGTATCATCAGATAATTGGGCTGCAAATCCGTACCCCCTCTATTTCTCTCCTCTCATACACACGCGCGCACACATTCACACACACACGCACACACACACACACACACAACTCCCCTCCCCTCAACTTCAATGTAAACAAGGTTGAGAAGGCAGGAGTTTTGTTTATGCAGGTGCGGCTGCTCTAAAGCTTATAAATACACCCAGTACCAGAAAAGTACATTTCTAATCATTGCAAATCCTGCACCCAGCTCAGCGCTGACAACATCCGTGGCCGTCGGCCCGACTTGGCAGGTCAGCGGTCAACAGCTCCAGCCCCGAGGGAATCCGTGGCTGATTCCCAGGCTTCTCCGATGGTTTCTTCCTCCAGAGCACCAGAGCCTACCTCCCGTGACTCCAGCCCAGACTACTCTTCCCCAGATGAGGAGATGGACTCCACTGAGTCTGACACTGAAACTGCCAGTGAAGCCTGGGTGCCCCCACCAAGTTCAGACAGTTCAGACTCTGGTGATGATGATGATGATGGTGGACTGGAGAATGGTTTGTGGTCCAAGGATGGGGAAATCAGTTGGTCTGGCACTGCTGATGTCATGCGGCGTTATGTCCCCCCTGTAATCCCCCAGCCAGGTCCAACTCGATTTGCAACTGCCCGGATGAAGGACATTGAATCCACATGGAATTTACTGATGACAGAGAAAATCATGCAGGAGATTTTGAAAAATACAAACCTCTACATGCAGCGGACCCCCAGGGCAAAGCCCTGGAAATATGTGGAGACAGAGCTGAGAGCTTTCTTGGGGCTTCTGCTGCTCGCCGGTGTTTACCGCTCCAGAGGTGAGAGCGTGCGGTCGTTGTGGGATGAACAAACAGGTCGGCCGGTTTTTCGAGCAACAATGTCAGTCAGATTCGAAGA
Source organism: Hoplostethus atlanticus (assembly GCA_034670405.1). Classification (NCBI taxonomy): domain Eukaryota; kingdom Metazoa; phylum Chordata; class Actinopteri; order Trachichthyiformes; family Trachichthyidae; genus Hoplostethus; species Hoplostethus atlanticus. The sequence continues at coordinate 3,421,753 of JAXDDX010000042.1, read as the reverse complement.
ACTGATGCAGGCAATCCGTTTTGATGACAGGCTCACCCGGCCTAGGCGATTGAAGTTCTCCAGGTTAGCTGCCATTGAGCCACTCTGGGGGATGTGGGTGCATCAGCTGCAGATTCTCTTCAATCCAGGCATCGACATCACAACTGATGAGCAGCTCCTGTCGTTCCGAGGCAGATGTAAGTTTCAGCAATATATGCCGCAAAAGCCAGCTAAATATGGCTTGAAGATCTGGGCAGCGTGCGACGCAAAGACCTCATACGCCTGGAAAATGGATCCATATACTGGCAAGCAGGGGAGTGTTAGAGAGGTGCGGCAGGGCCAAAGGGTGGTCCTCCAGCTGATGGAGGGACTGCAGGGAGCACTGGTCTCCTGTGTGCACACCGTGCACTGACGGACATTAGACACAGACACACACAGACACACCCACACACACACACACACACACACACACACACGATTTTCCCTCGTTCTTCTCGCTGGGGTTAAGGTGATGTCTGTTTTGATGAATTTGTAATTCTCTTTAATTTTACAAAACTGCATGGAGTTTGCTGCAGAAAAACGGGAAATTAAAGGCAAAATCTTTTATTCACTTTAATTTAAAGCGGGGGTCAAAAAATGTGGTTATAATGGAAGTCTATGGTACAAATCTTGTAGTTAACAGTCCCAACGTAACTTTTTTTTTCAATCTGACATTATACAAAAAGTAATAATGCACCAAAATCAATCTTCTCACTTATTATTCAGATGGGTCAGCCGGTGATACTAATAATAATCAAAGTCAAATTTGTTTTTAGAATATTGAATTATAGTGTATTTTTCAAAAAAGCAGTTAGTGGTTATGATCAAAACTGGCATCTAAAGGGTTAATTTTTAATTGTGATTAATTAAATCATGATATAAATTAAACAAGAACCCCTTCATGAAAAAAAAGAAAAACAAATTGGGGAAAAATATTGATCTTTTATAATTTTATTGCAGTTTAAAGTTCAAAATACAAATCTTGTAGTTAACAGTCCCAACGTAACTTTTTTTTTCAATCTGACATTATACAAAAAGTAATAATGCACCAAAATCAATCTTCTCACTTATTATTCAGATGGGTCAGCCGGTGATACTAATAATAATCAAAGTCAAATTTGTTTTTAGAATATTGAATTATAGTGTATTTTAGTGTATTCTTCAAAAAAGCGGTTAGTGGTATATGATCAAAACTGGCATCTAAAGGGTTAATTTTTAATTGTGATTAATTAAATCATGATATAAATTAAACAAGAACCCCTTCATGAAAAAAAAGAAAAACAAATTGGGGAAAAATATTGATCTTTCATAATTTTATTGCAGTTTAAAGTTCAAAATACAAATCTTGTAGTTAACAGTCCCAACGTAACTTTTTTTTTCAATCTGACATTATACAAAAAGTAATAATGCAGCAAAATCAATCTTCTCACTTATTATTCAGATGGGTCAGCCGGTGATACTAATAATAATCAAAGTCAAATTTGTTTTTAGAATATTGAATTATAGTGTATTTTTCAAAAAAGCAGTTAGTGGTTATGATCAAAACTGGCATCTAAAGGGTTAATTTTTAATTGTGATTAATTAAATCATGATATAAATTAAACAAGAACCCCTTCATGAAAAAAATGAAAAAGAAATTGGGGAAAAATATTGATCTTTCATAATTTTATTGCAGTTTAAAGTTCAAAATACAAATCTTGTAGTTAACAGTCCCAACGTAACTTTTTCTTAGCAGGGCATAAGGGTTAAACTGTATTTTTTTTTTATCTCAGTGAAGTTTGTCTTTTTAATGTTTCTGTGGTTTTAGATGTAGAGATCAAAGTTCACTGGAATCACAACCTGAAATGAGATGACAGAGAAATAAAGATGTAAAAGTATCAGTGTCATTTATTGAGTTCACACACACACACACACACACACAAGATATCGCTTGGTTCAAAAGTTCAATTGGAGGTTCTATATTGTCCCAACGTTCTAGGTAGGAAACATCTAAGGGAGGATGGTAGGAAACATCTAAGGGATGGTAGCAAAACATCTAAGGGAGGATGGTAGGAAACATCTAAGGGAGGATGGTAGGAAACATCTAAGGGAGTAGGGTAGGAAACATCTAAGGGAGGATGGTAGGAAACATCTAAGGGAGGATGGTAAGACACAAATTTATTGTAAGTCGCTTTGGATAAAGGCATCTGCTAAATGACTGTAATGTAATGTAATCCAAGGGAGGATGGTAGGAAACATCTAAGGGTGGATGGCAAGAAACATCTAAGTTAGGATGGTAGGAAAACATCTAAGGGAGGATGGAAGGAAACATCTAAGGGAGGATGGTAGGAAACATCTAAGGGTGGATGGTAAGAAACATCTAAGTTAGGATGGTAGGAAAACATCTAAGGGAGGATGGTAGGAAACATCTAAGGGTGGATGGTAAGAAACATCTAAGTTAGGATGGTAGGAAACATCTAAGGGTGGATGGTAAGAAACATCTAAGTTAGGATGGTAGGAAAACCTCTAAGGGAGGATGGTAGGAAACATCTAAGGGAGTATGGTAGGAAACATCTAAGGGAGGATGGTAAGACACAACAAACTTATTGTAAGTCGCTTTGGATAAGGGCATCTGCTAAATGACTGTAATGTAATGTAATCCAAGGGAGGATGGTAGGAAACATCTAAGGGAGGATGGTAGGAAACATCTAAAGGAGGATGGTAGCAAAACATCTAAGTTAGGATGGTAGGAAACATCTAAAGGAGGATGGTAGCAAAACATCTAAGTTAGGATGGTAGGAAACATCTAAGGGAGGATGGTAAGAAACCTCTAAGGGATGGTAGAAAAACATCTAAGGGAGGATGGTAGGAAACATCTAAGGGAGGATGGTAGAAAACATCTAAGGGAGGATGGTAGGAAACATCTAAAGGAGGATGGTAGGAAAACATCTAAGTTAGGATGGTAGGAAACATCTAAGGGAGGATGGTAAGAAACATCTAAGGGAGTATGGTAGGAAACATCTAAGGGAGTATGGTAGGAAAAATCTAAGGGAGTATGGTAGGAAAACATCTAAGGGAGGATGGTAAGACACAAACTTATTGTAAGTCGCTTTGGATAAAGGCATCTGTTAAATGACTGTAATGTAATGTAATCCAAGGGAGGATGGTAGGAAAAACATCTAAGGGAGGATGGTAGGAAACATCTAAAGGAGGATGGTAGCAAAACATCTAAGTTAGGATGGTAGGAAACATCTAAAGGAGGATGGTAGCAAAACATCTAAGTTAGGATGGTAGGAAACATCTAAGGGAGGATGGTAAGAAACCTCTAAGGGATGGTAGAAAAACATCTAAGGGAGGATGGTAGGAAACATCTAAGGGAGGATGGTAGAAAACATCTAAGGGAGGATGGTAGGAAACATCTAAAGGAGGATGGTAGGAAAACATCTAAGTTAGGATGGTAGGAAACATCTAAGGGAGGATGGTAAGAAACATCTAAGGGAGTATGGTAGGAAACATCTAAGGGAGTATGGTAGGAAAAATCTAAGGGAGTATGGTAGGAAAACATCTAAGGGAGGATGGTAAGACACAAACTTATTGTAAGTCGCTTTGGATAAAGGCATCTGTTAAATGACTGTAATGTAATGTAATCCAAGGGAGGATGGTAGGAAACATCTAAGGGTGGATGGTAAGAAACATCTAAGGGAGGATGGTAGGAAAACATCTAAGTTAGGATGGTAGGAAACATCTAAGGGTGGATGGTAAGAAACATCTAAGTTAGGATGGTAGGAAAACATCTAAGGGAGGAAGGTAGGAAACATCTAAGGGAGGATGGTAGGAAAACATCTAAGGGTGGATGGTAAGAAACATCTAAGGGTGGATGGTAGGAAACATCTAAGGGCGGATGATAAGAAACATCTAAGTTAGGATGGTAGGAAGCATCTAAGGGTGGATGTAAGAAACATCTAAGTTAGGATGGTAGGAAACATCTAAGGGTGGATGGTAAGAAACATCTAAGTTAGGATGGTAGGAAAACATCTAAGTTAGGATTGTAGGAAAACATCTAAGGGAGGATGGTAGGTAACATCTAAATTAGGATTGTAGGAAAACATCTAAGGGAGGATGGTAGGAAACATCTAAGTTAGGATTGTAGGAAAACATCTAAGGGAGGATGGTAGGTAACATCTAAATTAGGATTGTAGGAAAACATCTAAGGGAGGATGGTAGGAAACATCTAAGTTAGGATTGTAGGAAAACATCTAAGGGAGGATGGTAGGAAAACATCTAAGGGAGGATGGTAGGAAACATCTAAGGGAGGATGGTAAGAAACATCTAAGTTAGGATGTAGGAAAACATCTAAGGGAGGATGGTAAGAAACATCTAAGTTAGGATGTAGGAAAACATCTAAGGGAGGATGGAAGGAAACATCTAAGGGCGGATGATAAGAAACATCTAAGTTAGGATGGTAGGAAGCATCTAAGGGTGGATGTAAGAAACATCTAAGTTAGGATGGTAGGAAACATCTAAGGGTGGATGGTAAGAAACATCTAAGTTAGGATGGTAGGAAAACATCTAAGGGAGGATGGAAGGAAACATCTAAGGGAGGATGGTAGGACACATCTAAGGGTGGATGGTAAAAAACATCTAAGTTAGGAAGGTAGGAAACATCTAAGGGTGGATGGTAGGAAAACATCTAAGGGAGGAAGGTAGGAAACATCTACGGGAGGATGGTAGGAAAACATCTAAGTTAGGATGGTAGGAAACATCTAAGGGTGGATGGTAAGAAACATCTAAGTTAGGATGGTAGGAAAACATCTAAGGGAGGATGGAAGGAAACATCTAAGGGAGGATGGTAGGAAACATCTAAGGGTGGATGTAAGAAACATCTAAGTTAGGATGGTAGGAAAACATCTAAGTTAGGATGGTAGGAAAACATCTAAGGAAGGATGGTAGGAAAACATCTAAGGGAGGATGGTAGGAAACATCTAAGTTAGGTTTGTAGGAAAACATCTAAGGGAGGAAGGTAGGAAACATCTAAGTGAGGATGGTAGGAAAACATCTAAGGGAGGATGGTAGGAAACATCTAAGGGAGGATGGTAAGAAACATCTAAGTTAGGATGTAGGAAAACATCTAAGGGAGGATGGAAGGAAACATCTAAGGGAGGATGGTAGGAAACATCTAAGGGTGGATGTAAGAAACATCTAAGTTAGGATGGTAGGAAAACATCTAAGTTAGGATGGTAGGAAAACATCTAAGTTAGGATGTAGGAAAACATCTAAGGGAGGATGGAAGGAAACATCTAAGGGAGGATGGTAGGAAACATCTAAGGGTGGATGTAAGAAACATCTAAGTTAGGATGGTAGGAAAACATCTAAGTTAGGATGGTAGGAAGCATCTAAGGGTGGATGTAAGAAACATCTAAGTTAGGATGGTAGGAAACATCTAAGGGAGGATGGAAGGAAACATCTAAGGGAGGATGGTAGGAAAACATCTAAGTTAGGATGGTAGGAAACATCTAAGGGTGGATGGTAAGAAACATCTAAGTTAGGATGGTAGGAAAACATCTAAGGGAGGAAGGTAGGAAACATCTAAGGGAGGATGGTAGGAAAACATCTAAGGGTGGATGGTAAGAAACATCTAAGTTAGGATGGTAGGAAACATCTAAGGGCGGATGATAAGAAACATCTAAGTTAGGATGGTAGGAAGCATCTAAGGGTGGATGTAAGAAACATCTAAGTTAGGATGGTAGGAAACATCTAAGGGTGGATGGTAAGAAACATCTAAGTTAGGATGGTAGGAAAACATCTAAGGGAGGATGGAAGGAAACATCTAAGGGAGGATGGTAGGACACATCTAAGGGTGGATGGTAAAAAACATCTAAGTTAGGATGGTAGGAAACATCTAAGGGTGGATGGTAGGAAAACATCTAAGGGAGGAAGGTAGGAAACATCTACGGGAGGATGGTAGGAAAACATCTAAGTTAGGATGGTAGGAAACATCTAAGGGTGGATGGTAAGAAACATCTAAGTTAGGATGTAGGAAAACATCTAAGGGAGGATGGTAAGAAACATCTAAGTTAGGATGTAGGAAAACATCTAAGGGAGGATGGAAGGAAACATCTAAGGGAGGATGGTAGGAAACATCTAAGGGTGGATGTAAGAAACATCTAAGTTAGGATGGTAGGAAAACATCTAAGTTAGGATGGTAGGAAAACATCTAAGTTAGGATGTAGGAAAACATCTAAGGGAGGATGGAAGGAAACATCTAAGGGAGGATGGTAGGAAACATCTAAGGGTGGATGTAAGAAACATCTAAGTTAGGATGGTAGGAAAACATCTAAGTTAGGATGGTAGGAAGCATCTAAGGGTGGATGTAAGAAACATCTAAGTTAGGATGGTAGGAAACATCTAAGGGTGGATGGTAAAAAACATCTAAGTTAGGATGGTAGGAAACATCTAAGGGTGGATGGTAGGAAAACATCTAAGGGAGGAAGGTAGGAAACATCTACGGGAGGATGGTAGGAAAACATCTAAGTTAGGATGGTAGGAAACATCTAAGGGTGGATGGTAAGAAACATCTAAGTTAGGATGTAGGAAAACATCTAAGGGAGGATGGAAGGAAACATCTAAGGGAGGATGGTAGGAAACATCTAAGGGTGGATGTAAGAAACATCTAAGTTAGGATGGTAGGAAAACATCTAAGTTAGGATGGTAGGAAAACATCTAAGGAAGGATGGTAGGAAAACATCTAAGGGAGGATGGTAGGAAACATCTAAGTTAGGATTGTAGGAAAACATCTAAGGGAGGAAGGTAGGAAACATCTAAGGGAGGATGGTAGGAAACATCTAAGGGAGGATGGTAGGAAACATCTAAGGGAGGATGGTAAGAAACATCTAAGTTAGGATGTAGGAAAACATCTAAGGGAGGATGGTAAGAAACATCTAAGTTAGGATGTAGGAAAACATCTAAGGGAGGATGGAAGGAAACATCTAAGGGAGGATGGTAGGAAACATCTAAGGGTGGATGTAAGAAACATCTAAGTTAGGATGGTAGGAAAACATCTAAGTTAGGATGGTAGGAAAACATCTAAGTTAGGATGTAGGAAAACATCTAAGGGAGGATGGAAGGAAACATCTAAGGGAGGATGGAAGGAAACATCTAAGGGAGGATGGTAGGAAACATCTAAGGGTGGATGTAAGAAACATCTAAGTTAGGATGGTAGGAAAACATCTAAGTTAGGATGGTAGGAAGCATCTAAGGGTGGATGTAAGAAACATCTAAGTTAGGATGGTAGGAAACATCTAAGGGTGGATGGTAAAAAACATCTAAGTTAGGATGGTAGGAAACATCTAAGGGTGGATGGTAGGAAAACATCTAAGGGAGGAAGGTAGGAAACATCTACGGGAGGATGGTAGGAAAACATCTAAGTTAGGATGGTAGGAAACATCTAAGGGTGGATGGTAAGAAACATCTAAGTTAGGATGTAGGAAAACATCTAAGGGAGGATGGAAGGAAACATCTAAGGGAGGATGGTAGGAAAACATCTAAGGGAGGAAGGTAGGAAACATCTACGGGAGGATGGTAGGAAAACATCTAAGTTAGGATGGTAGGAAACATCTAAGGGTGGATGGTAAGAAACATCTAAGTTAGGATGTAGGAAAACATCTAAGGGAGGATGGAAGGAAACATCTAAGGGAGGATGGAAGGAAACATCTAAGGGTGGATGTAAGAAACATCTAAGTTAGGATGGTAGGAAAACATCTAAGTTAGGATGGTAGGAAAACATCTAAGGAAGGATGGTAGGAAAACATCTAAGGGAGGATGGTAGGAAACTTCTAAGTTAGGATTGTAGGAAAACATCTAAGGGAGGAAGGTAGGAAACATCTAAGGGAGGATGGTAGGAAAACATCTAAGGGAGGATGGTAGGAAACATCTAAGGGAGGATGGTAAGAAACATCTAAGTTAGGATGTAGGAAAACATCTAAGGGAGGATGGTAAGAAACATCTAAGTTAGGATGTAGGAAAACATCTAAGGGAGGATGGAAGGAAACATCTAAGGGAGGATGGTAGGAAACATCTAAGGGTGGATGTAAGAAACATCTAAGTTAGGATGGTAGGAAAACATCTAAGTTAGGATGTAGGAAAACATCTAAGGGAGGATGGAAGGAAACATCTAAGGGAGGATGGTAGGAAACATCTAAGGGTGGATGTAAGAAACATCTAAGTTAGGATGGTAGGAAAACATCTAAGTTAGGATGGTAGGAAGCATCTAAGGGTGGATGTAAGAAACATCTAAGTTAGGATGGTAGGAAACATCTAAGGGTGGATGGTAAGAAACATCTAAGTTAGGATGGTAGGAAAACATCTAAGGGAGGATGGAAGGAAACATCTAAGGGAGGATGGTAGGACACATCTAAGGGTGGATGGTAAAAAACATCTAAGTTAGGATGGTAGGAAACATCTAAGGGAGGATGGAAGGAAACATCTAAGGGAGGATGGTAGGACACATCTAAGGGTGGATGGTAAAAAACATCTAAGTTAGGATGGTAGGAAACATCTAAGGGTGGATGGTAGGAAAACATCTAAGGGAGGAAGGTAGGAAACATCTACGGGAGGATGGTAGGAAAACATCTAAGTTAGGATGGTAGGAAACATCTAAGGGTGGATGGTAAGAAACATCTAAGTTAGGATGTAGGAAAACATCTAAGGGAGGATGGAAGGAAACATCTAAGGGAGGATGGTAGGAAACATCTAAGGGTGGATGTAAGAAACATCTAAGTTAGGATGGTAGGAAAACATCTAAGTTAGGATGGTAGGAAAACATCTAAGGAAGGATGGTAGGAAAACATCTAAGGGAGGATGGTAGGAAACATCTAAGTTAGGATTGTAGGAAAACATCTAAGGGAGGAAGGTAGGAAACATCTAAGGGAGGATGGTAGGAAAACATCTAAGGGAGGATGGTAGGAAACATCTAAGGGAGGATGGTAAGAAACATCTAAGTTAGGATGTAGGAAAACATCTAAGGGAGGATGGTAAGAAACATCTAAGTTAGGATGTAGGAAAACATCTGAGGGAGGATGGAAGGAAACATCTAAGGGAGGATGGTAGGAAACATCTAAGGGTGGATGTAAGAAACATCTAAGTTAGGATGGTAGGAAACATCTAAGTTAGGATGGTAGGAAAACATCTAAGTTAGGATGTAGGAAAACATCTAAGGGAGGATGGAAGGAAACATCTAAGGGAGGATGGTAGGAAACATCTAAGGGTGGATGTAAGAAACATCTAAGTTAGGATGGTAGGAAAACATCTAAGTTAGGATGGTAGGAAAACATCTAAGTTAGGATGTAGGAAAACATCTAAGGGAGGATGGAAGGAAACATCTAAGGGAGGATGGTAGGAAACATCTAAGGGTGGATGTAAGAAACATCTAAGTTAGGATGGTAGGAAAACATCTAAGTTAGGATGGTAGGAAAACATCTAAGTTAGGATGGTAGGAAAACATCTAAGGAAGGATGGTAGGAAAACATCTAAGGGAGGATGGTAAGAAACATCTAAGGGTTTCTCCATAAATGTTGCATAGTATTTTAGGAAATATTTCTGGACAAATTTGAAAATGGGTACAGATATTGATATCTAACATTTTCATGTTCTCTTTACTGACTTTACTGTCATTGTATTCAGGAGTAAAAAATAGTACATTTGATAATTAACTTGTCCGTTAAGTTCAATTCACAACTCTAAATGTATCAATGGAAAAGAATAGGCGTCCATTTATCATTGACTGAGTAACTTGGAAATTCATACCGATTCTATCATTGGCAGGAACAGCAAAGCATCATAAAAACATCGTTCCTTCTGTGTTTCCATAATAAATCTTTTCCTTTCCTCTCTATGTGATTATCCCTCGTTCCTCTGCATTATTTACCACATTTTACAGACTGCATTCCTTCTATTATCAATTTCGAACTACAACCATTTCCTGTAGTTTCGCCTTACCACGTCATCACCGTGCGCCCGGAACAGCTGATCGGACGACTATGTGATCTGAAACTCACATGTCGTGTCAGTAGTCGAGTCATATTTATTCTTGTGTTAACATGCAGCGGCTGCTGGGTTCCCGCTGGCTGCTGAGCGGGGCGTCCTTGGCCGTGGGAGCTGGGCTCGGAGTTTCTTTCTCCGGCGTCCTGACCGGACCGGACCGCGGCGGACAGACAGGCGGGCTGGGTCTGCTGTCCCGGGTCCCGGTAGTACCGGTACCGAGCGTCCACGCCTCCGAGCTGACGGTAGGAAACTGGTAGTGTGATTTACAGCAGGTCAAATTTATTTCTAAAGGGCTTTTAACCAGGTTGTTCACTGCGTGTGCGGAAAAGTGCGTTGGCATTTGCACTGACGGTGCCAAAGCCAGGCCAGGGAAACACAGTGGGGCGGTGACGCAGGAAGTCCGAATTTTGACTAGAAATGAACTCAAGCCATCGGACAATGTCAATGAGACGTCAAGCCACATTTGAATGGACCGGATGGTTGTCCCTCTCTGCCCGTCCGCCGGTGCTGAGCACGAGAGTCTCGTTGAGTGGCTTCTCTGCACGTTGTCATGTAAAACCAGAAACAGACACAGGCTGTGTGGAAAACGACACGAGACTGAAACTCCCGTTAAACCGTCGATCCAGAGTAAGTGACTGAATGTTGTGATGGCAGGGCTTGTAAACGGTCTTTTTCACAGAGGAATGTAACTTTTATCTTGATGACTTGTCTTGTGATTTGACAGGTTATCATAATGTATACATCATGGGGTACTCACTTAGAGGTTGGAGATCTCAGGGCCTACAACACTGAAAGACGTTTGGGAACCACTGCACTACGGCAATGTGAAAGTCCTTGAATGTCCCAGTCTGGACCTTCTGAAGGGGCTGTAGGACCTACATACTGAAACACACATGTATCCCATGATGCTCTGATGTGTCCAGGTCTCTCCAGGCGGGTCTGGAGCGGTGATGAAGTACGGCTTCCCCTCACTGGCCAACATCAAGACCAGAGAGTCCTACGTAAGTTCCTATGACCCCCGCAACCGCACAGCATCCTGGGTAATAGAACGTCTAAACCCCGCCTCCTTGACTGGAGCCTCCAACAGGAAGTACTGTGACTTCAAAGAGGATGACAGGTAGTAATAATGATTGACACCTATATTATTTATATATACTTAATTATATTAAATCAGAATACCTCTTCCATGGTCCCTACTTCCTGTTTTATTGAGTTACTGATGAACTAATTGATGTGATTGGCTGACAGTGTCCACTTGTACCACCGAGCGACCAATACAGACTACAGGGGGAGTGGCTTTGACAGAGGTCACCTGGCTGCAGCAGCCAATCACAAGTGGAGTCAGAAAGCTATGGATGACACCTTCTACCTGAGCAATGTTTCACCACAGGTACAATAACAGTTATTATAATAATAATAATTAGTGGGATTGCTGTTTCACAGCAAATGTTTTACAGATGCCGCCATTTTGGATCCAGGCGGCCATTTTGGATCCAGCTAGAACACATTAGAAATCACATAGATATCAATGTATGTGTAATGCAACTGCATTCAACTTCATACAACTTTGAAGTACTATGACTAGTACTACTACAGATGCTGCCATTTTGGATCCAGCTAGAACACATTAGAAATCACATAGACATCAATGTATTTGTAATGCAACTGCATTCAACTTCATACAACAGAGTAATATATACTTCACGGTTTGCCCGTACAGCAATCCCACGCATTTTCCGCGGGAAATGCATTTCTAGTTTATATTATTATTAGTCGGAGGCTCTAGCAGTACTGATGCAGAAAACACACACACACACACACACACACACACTCTGACAGTGAATGATCTCATCTCTAGGATCCTCATCTGAACCAGAACGCCTGGAACAACCTGGAGAAACTCTGTCGTTCCCTGACCAAACATTACATCAACGTATACGTCTGTACTGGACCGCTCTACCTGCCCAGGTACACCCTGTTACCCCCTACCCCCCTACTACCCCTCTATTACCCCTCTATAGTCTTTAACCTGGTTACCTCTAGTCTTTAACCTAGTCACCTTTAGTCTTTAATCTGGCTAACTATAGTCTTCAACTTCGTCACTTCATTAACTATAGTCTTTGGCCTGGTCACCTCTAGTCTTTTGTATGGTCACCTCTAGTCTTTAAGCTTGTCACCTTTAGTCTTTAACCTGGTTATCTTTAACCTGGTCACCTTTAGTCTTTAACCTGGCTAACTATAGTCTTTAGCCCGGTCACCTCTAGTCTTTAACCTCGTCACCTTTAGTGTGGTCACCTTTTAACCTGGTCACCTCTAGTCTTTAATCTGGTCACCTCTAGTCTTTTGTCTGGTCACCTTTAGTCTTTAACCTGGTTATCTTTAACCTGGTCACCTTTAGTCTTTAACCTGGTTAACTATAGTATTTAGCCCAGTCACCTTTAGTCTTTAACCTGGCTAACTATAGTCTTTAGCCCGGTCACCTCTAGTCTTTAACCTGGTCACCTTTAGTCTGGTCACCTTTAATCTGGTCACCTCTAGTCTTTAACCTGGTCACCTTTAGTCTGGTCACCCTTAACCTGGTCACCTCTAGTCTTTAACCTGGACAGGAACACTCAGAAGGTCCCAGAAAGGTAACTGGGGTCAGGCCACTCAAGGCCTTGAAAACAATCATTTTAAGATCAGTTCTAGGAACAGGCAGCCAGTGAAGAGATGCCACAACGTATATGATGCAGTGTTTTGAACACAGTGGAGTTCAGCAGGTCAACAGGGTGATGAAATAGAAGCAGGTTTCATCCTCTGCATCACTGACAGCCTGAACTTCTGCGATGTGTCTGAGATGAAACAAGCAAGACTGGACAAGCTTCAGTTTGTTAAGGGTCAGAAAGGAGGCTGAATATGACCAATTGATTTATGCTTGACGTGTCTGCAAGGTGCACAAGGGTCCGCGTGGCTAAAATGACGTAAGATCAGTAGACACACCCCTTTTCGAACATCCTCTGTCCGCGTCGTGTACAAAAAAAAACTACGGGACGTGTGAAAGACCAGGAGGTAGAGGTCAGGAGGTATTCCCACTTGTACAACACATGTCCGCCAAGATACAACCGCAAACAGTATAAATGCTCAAACGTATGTTTGTGGCCGTCCGCGAGCCCACGCACGTCCACGTGGACGCCCTCGCGGAAAGCATAATTCAACCATTTGAATCAGGCTGGATGCTCTCTAACCTCACATGCTGAGTAGTGAAGATGTATGTGTCTGTGCTGCAGAGAGGAGGCTGATGGGAAGCTCTATGTTCGGTATCAGGTGTTGGGTCGCAACCACGTTGCCGTGCCGACACACTTCTTCAAGGTGAGGGCCTGTCTGTCCATCTGCCCGTCTGTCTGTCTGTCCTGCTGTTGATGATAAAGCTGATATTTAATATAAAAAAGATCCAGAGTGATGATTTAAATTCAGTCAGGAAATCTTTTCATGTCTAATGTGACAAGTAATTTTTGATTTGACGGCTCATTTACTTAGTTAAAATTAGTTAAAACTACTTCAGTGTTTCTGTGGTCAGTCACCAGCAAGTCGAGGGGGCGGGGCCACACAAGTCCAGAAAAGTACCAAAGTAGCTAGAGTTGGTGAGTTAATTAGTGAGTTGTTGGTCCATATAGCGATGTAGTGCTGCTTTCTTCATCACATTAGCAGAACTGTAACCACTGAAACGTAAACAAATCCAGTCAGGTTGCGTTTAGCCTCTGACCGGCAATCAGAAGTTTGATTCTCTCTGAATAAATAAAAAGTAATATTATAAAAATCTTCCATGTTTCTAACCTCGATTAGCCAAGCAACAACATGGTTTTGCCACAAGGTGGCGCCAGTTAATTTGACTGCAGAGTGATAAGATTAGATGTGAAACTGGTCTGATATTCAGCCTTGATTGGCTGAGAGTTGCACTTTACTGGCCCCCTGTTCAACTATACCATGAGATTGAAAGACCTTTAATCTCTCTCTGCTTCAGGTGGTGATTCTGGAGCGAGCGGGTGGCGGAGGGGTGGAGCTAAGGTCATACATCTTACCAAATGCACCCGTCAATGAAAAGATTCCCTTGGAACACTTCCTGGTTCCCATAGAAACCATCGAGAGAGCCTCAGGACTGCTGTTTGTCCCAAACATTATGAAGAGAGGGAATAGCCTGCAGGCTATCACTGCTAAATGAACTACAATACCCAGACAGCTATCACTGTTAAACTACAATACCCAGACAACTGTTTTAGAACAAGCTTTGGTGTTAATATAAATATAGAATTGTTGATTAAAATATCTTGATATATAAATACCAGCATAGAAAATTGTACGGAACTATAATTTCCACCAAGGCTGTGTGGAGATTTTTTGTTATTGTTTTCCCTCTTGTATTTCTAAATCTTATATTTATTTATATATATATATTTATTTATATATATATCTCAACTCAAAAAATGAATGTTTGGCAGCGTTATCATTCAATGCCACAGCAGCAAGTTCAGTAGCATTCTACTTTATTGGAACAAGTCAATGACGTTGATAAATAACAGTAGAGGGTTTCTAACAGAATGAAAAGCATCCCATAAATACAGATCAACAGGAATGGACAGAACACAGAAAGAACAGCTTAACACTACACAGCTGAACACAGTGGAGTAGAACAGAGCAGAGTAGCATGGAGTAAAGTAGCATGGAGTACAGTAGAACAGAGTAGAGTAGCATGGAGCTGAATAGTGAAAGCCTGTTTGTGTAGTTGCATGGTTTGGGCAGCAGGGGTATCAGTTCACAAATCAAATTATTGTTTAGAATAAAAATGTCACTTTACATCAAATCTCTGATGGTTCAACAGCACAAACTAAGAGCCATATATATATATAGTTAGTCCAGGTAAGACCAGAGCCATATATACAGTTAGTCCAGGTTAGACCAGAGCCATATACAGTATACAGTTAGTCCAGGTTAGACCACAGCCATATATATAGTTAGTCCAGGTAAGACCAGAGCCATATATACAGTTAGTCCAGGTTAGACCAGAGCCATATATATACAATTAGACCAGAGCCATATATATACAGTTAGTCCAGGTTAGGCCAGAGCCATATATACAGTTAGTCCAGGTTAGACTAGAGCCATATACAGTTAGTCCAGGTTAGACCATGTCTAACCAGAGCCATATACAAACAGAGTTAGTCCATACTAGAGCTACCTGGCTTGCTACAGTACCAGGACTACAAAATCCATCCTACTGGGAACTGGGAACAGTGGAAAGACCACTGGTCCAGTCTGGCAACGTTTGGTCCAGTTGGTCCAGTCTAGGGCTGCAGAGCTCTGATTGGTCCAGTCCAACCAGTGAGCAGGAGGTTTCTAGACCCTAGCTCTTAAGAGGAAGTACCACATAGAAACAGGATGTGATGTCAGGGTTTTGTTCTGCTAGGGACACTAGGAGAGGAAACATGCAAAAAAAAAAAAAACTATGGAAACATGCTGGTAACCATGGCAACCCTCAGTCACTGCTGGCGAGGTACTGAGGTAACCTAGCAACAGAGTAAAAATGGGCAGGGTCAGGTCTGTCTAAAATCTTACTGCGTTGCCTTGGTGACAGTTTGGCAAAGTGACAGTTGATCGACAGCTCTGGCGTGACAAGAGAATTCAGGCGTGTGACAGTGTTGATTGGTTGATGAACAAGGCGTGGCCCCTCCCCTTCGCATCCTGCTGCCCAAATACATTTCCTCCTGTCGGCCAGGCCCGCCTCCTGCTGCCCTATCATCCAACCTGCTATTCTGTCATGCAGATACACCCGCCTCCCTTCAGTCACATCCAATCACAAGTTGACAGTTCCTTCAGTTGTCAATCAGATTGCCGGTTGCTCAGCAGTTGCCGGAGTTGCGGAACTCTCCATTCTCAGTGATCTGCAAGGCAGAGGTGTTGCTAGGCGACAGGCCGTTACGCTGTGACGTCACAGCGTAGCGTTCCTTCAGCTGAGTCAGAGCGGCCATCAGACGACTGTTAGCAGCATCAAGACTGGCGATCCTCTTTTCCTGGTAGACAGACAGATAGATACAGGTCCATAAATAGACAGACAGATGGATAGACAGACAGAAAGGTAGACAGGCAGACAGTCACTTAGACAGACAGACCTGTGCCTCTATGATCTTCTGTTTGGAGTCGACGACAGCCTGCATGTCAGAATGATCCTTCTTCAGCTCCTCCTCCACTGACATCAACCTGCAGATCAGCCAGGAAGTCAAAGGTCATACCCCCCCCAGCACTGTCAGAACCCTTCTGACCAGCCAAGAGGTCAAAGGTCATGCTATCAGACCCCCCCCCCCCGTCACACACACACCTGCTGATGATGCTGTTCATCTGAAGGTCTTTGTCATCCTGGAGTCTCCTCAGACGGCTCTCAGTGTCCTCCAGCCTGGCCTGGAACACAACAGTACTGGTTAAATACTACTAGTACTACTACTAATAGTACTAGTCATTGATTCTTGACACCTGGGACAGAAAAATTAAAACCATTTTAATGTTAAACTCATCAGATGGATCATCTGAAGGCCCTTTCAAATCTGATATCCATTTTATAATATTTTATATTTTTAGTAAATCATGTGATAACGTTAGCTCAGTGAAATCACTGGTAATCACAGTGTGAGACTGATCAATAATGGTTAAAAAGTTCTTTAAAATTGTGAATATAAGTAAAGAGAAGCATCAACACCAGTGAGTTTCAAATATTTGCTGTTACCATTGTCTTCATGCTGAAATGTCAGATGTTTTTTTAAAAAGAATAAAATGGTCGGCTTTAACCTTGAACCTCTACTTCCATTGTGCTTTAATGCATCGAGGTCACACAGGTGACCTCCACATTCACACTGATCAACCTGATCAACGAGTCACCAGAAGTCAGATTACATATCAACTTACTGTATTACATTACATTACATTGTTCCAGACCTGGTACTCCTGTAACATGCGATGGTTCTGCTGGTCCTGGACCAGCAGTCTGGCTTCACACTCCTCCTGTCGCAGTGCTGCAACTCGCAACCTCTCCTGCAGTACTGCTATCTCCTGTTGGTACTGCGCGCGCACACACACACACACACACACACACACACACAGTCAGCCCAGTCAGCTAACACACTGACGTTTCAAATTGACCCATTGAAACCGTTTTTACAAATGAGACTGAAGGGAACTACTGGAAATACTGGAAATGGGTATAACATTCTACTGGACCAGTTCAACCCATTGAGAACCAGTAGAATCAGTAAAGAACCAATGGAGAACCAGTAGACCCAGCAGAACCAATAAAACCAAGAGAGCTAGTAGAGAACAAGTAGACCCAGTAGATATCCACTGAAAACATTTTTTCATGATCAGGTTGTCATTAGACTGAACAGTCTGTTGGAAATGACCAGTAGAACCAGCAGACCCAGTAGAACCAGTATGAAGTGTTCCTAACCTTCTCGGCGAGGGCGTCGTCATGGCGTTCGTCCTCCGTCTCGGTGTAGGAGGTGCCAGAGTTCATGTTGAGCAGCCAGGCTGCTGTACGATCCAACGCACAGGGATTAACTGGAGAAGGAGCCTGAACACACACAATAATATTAAAGTAGTGAGATATGGTCTTCAGTTATATATTTATGTTAAAGTAGTGAGATATGGTCTTCAGTTATATATTTATGTTAAAGTAGTGAGATATGGTCTTCAGTTATAGATATTAATATTAAAGTAGTGAGATATGGTCTTCAGTTATATATATTAATATTAAAGTAGTGAGATATGGTCTTCAGTTATATATATTAATATTAAAGTAGTGAGATATGGTCTGTTATAGATATTAATATTAAAGTAGTGAGATATGGTCTTCTGTTATATATTAATATTATAGTAGTGAGATATGGTCTTCAGTTATATATATTAATATTAAAGTAGTGAGATATGGTCTTCAGTTATAGATATTAATATTAAAGTAGTGAGATATGGTCTTCTGTTATAGATATTAATATTAAAGTAGTGAGATATGGTCTGTTATAGATATTAATATTAAAGTAGTGAGATATGGTCTTCTGTTATATATTAATATTATAGTAGTGAGATATGGTCTTCAGTTATATATTAATATTAAAGTAGTGAGATATGGTCTTCAGTTATAGATATTTATGTTAAAGTAGTGAGATATGGTCTTCTGTTATATATTAATATTAAAGTAGTGAGATATGGTCTTCTGCTATATATTAATATTAAAGTAGTGAGATATGGTCTTCAGTTATATATATTAATATTAAAGTAGTGAGATATGGTCTGTTATAGATATTAATATTAAAGTAGTGAGATATGGTCTTCTGTTATATATTAATATTATAGTAGTGAGATATGGTCTTCAGTTATATATATTAATATTAAAGTAGTGAGATATGGTCTTCAGTTATAGATATTAATATTAAAGTAGTGAGATATGGTCTTCTGTTATAGATATTAATATTAAAGTAGTGAGATATGGTCTGTTATAGATATTAATATTAAAGTAGTGAGATATGGTCTTCTGTTATATATTAATATTATAGTAGTGAGATATGGTCTTCAGTTATATATTAATATTAAAGTAGTGAGATATGGTCTTCAGTTATAGATATTTATGTTAAAGTAGTGAGATATGGTCTTCTGTTATATATTAATATTAAAGTAGTGAGATATGGTCTTCTGCTATATATTAATATTAAAGTAGTGAGATATGGTCTTCAGTTATATATATTAATATTATAGTAGTGAGATATGGTCTTCAGTTATAGATATTAATATTAAAGTAGTGAGATATGGTCTTCAGTTATATATTTATGTTAAAGTAGTGAGATATGGTCTTCTGTTATATATCAATATTAAAGTAGTGAGATATGGTCTTCTGTTATATATTAATATTAAAGTAGTGAGATATGGTCTTCTGTTATATATTTATGTTAAAGTAGTGAGATATGGTCTTCTGTTATAGATATTAATATTAAAGTAGTGAGATATGGTCTTCTGCTCCAGATATATATCTAGGGCTTATGTCTGCAGCCGTCCAGGTTGTCCAGTGTAGAGATGCCTCCTGGTCCTGGGTTTGTGCCCTCAGAGGCATCTGCAGCCCATCTTGCTGGTCACCAGGCAGTTATGCAATCTGGCAGCAGATCGGCTGTCCAGAGGAGGCCAAAGCCCAGGGGGAGACCTCACCCCTGAGGTGGTCAATGAGATTTGACATCACTTCAGAAAAGCAGAGCCTAACCCGTTGACCTCCGGGGAACTCAGTAACCTAGGTTCTGTTGTGGGAGCTCCCGGCTCAGCAGGTCCTGCTCTCAGAGGCATAGGGGACATCATCCCACCCTTTTCCCCAGGGGTTCAAGCACTGGGCTGGGCCCTGAGATGATTGAGCTCTTAGCCACGGCGTTGCCTCAGTCTGTGGTCTGAGGCAGAGTGCCCAGGCCCCATCTATGAGAGCAGCTTACTCACACTGCTGGAGAATCTTCGAGGCCTGATGTGGGGCATATTGGGTGGACCCACTTGCATGTTCGGTGTGGACTCAAGTCCTCATTCCCCCTCAGAGGGATCGTGACAGCGATGAAGGTAGCCTGTGTAGGGGATTGCAGGCAAGCTGAGAGCGACTGCTGCCAGATTTTTCAATTCCTCAGTGGTGCCCAGAGGAGTGATCTCTGCCCCAAGGTGATCTCTGACTTCTGTCTTTATTGTGTCCAGTCAGGATTCTAAAGGTGTACATATGGCATGAGCAGCATAGGAGGACAGACCAGCTGTACATCTGCTTCAGCTAGAGTGCCTTGGGCAACCGCCGACAAAATCCAGACTTTCCCACAATATAAAGAGTCCTTGGTGCCAGTGCCGCAAGGCATACAGGCGCATTCTAAGCAGTGTGGTGCCTTTGGCGCCCTTTGGGGAGCGGGTGCTGAGGGTGGCTCAGCGGTAGTCATTCTCACCACTGTTCCCCTTCAGATTGGAGGCTTTTCAACAGGGGCCCCAGTCAGGGATGATGTCTCCCCCTCCTTTAGTCAGCTTAGTGTCTGGCATGCTGACTCAAGTGGCCTCCCCCCCTCATACTTTACATTACGGTCATTTAGCAGACGATTTTATCCAAAGCAACTTTATCCAAAGCCCCACTATGTGGGGATCAAACCCACAACCATGAGACTGAGAGTCTCATGCTCTACCAACAGAGCTGTCCAGGGTGACTTGGACTTGGTGTCTTGGGGGGGCCGGACAGCTTTGGAAGCATCTGGCGCCTGGGCTCCGGGTGGCACTAACTAACTACTAACCCAGGGATTAGTAAATAGTGTAATAATAATAGTGATAATAATAATAACTTTAATTTTTAGAGTGCCTTTCAAGGTACCCAAGGCACTTAACAATAGAAGAGAGAAGAATGGGACAGATATGGTGAAAAACAAACAAAAAAAACAACTAGGCTAATAAGTAAGAAGACAATAAGACAAACAAAGGACAAAAAAGCAAAAAAGCAGAGGGCCACAATTCAGTAGCTGGGTCCAAAGGCCTGGCTGGAGAGGAAGGTCTTCAGCCGCTGTTTATAAACTTCAATGGACCAGCATTACGGATCTCCACAGGGAGTGAGTTCCAGAGGGGGGGGGGGCAGTCACTCTGAAGGCTCTGTCCCCGAGAGTCCACAACCTGGTGTGGGGGGTGATGAGCAGTCCCGTGTCGGAGGAATGGAGATTTCGGGAAGGGGTGTAAGTAGGGGTTTACATTTGTAAATAGTTAATTTGCATTTGTCGTACATAGTTCCGTGGTGGCAAGCACATGCTTTGGTTGAGGATTGTATGTGCTTAGACCTGTTAGACCACTGTGTCCTTGTGACATTTTTACAGGGTCCCTGTCCATATGGAATATGTAACTGGGTGGAGAGATAGTCTCAGCATCATAGAGAATGGTAGGTTACAATGTAATCATGGTTCTCTGAATGAAGAGTCTCTCCAGAGATGTGTAAGATAATCAATGAGTGTTGGGCACACCTGTGCTTTTATGTTGTTTGCAGCCACCCACAGATGGTTCATCTTAAAGAATTATCCACATCACCTGACCCTGTGGGTCAGTCCCCCTACATATCCCATGGAGAGATAGTCTCTTCACTCAGAGAGCTATGGTTAGGGTACAGGAACTGTATGTCTTTCATTAGTGAGGAGGAAGAAAGTCAGAGCGGGAGAGAAGGAGTTGTGACTTCCTTGCAGGTTACCATGATAAGTCAGTGGTTACAATAACCCTGTGGTTACCTTTAGTAACGGGTCAGTGGTTACCTTCGTAACAGGCCGTTGTTTCTCAGGGCTGTCTCCTTTGGATGATGATGATGTCTGTCTGAGTCGTGACTGGCCACTGCTAGGCCAATCAGGACTTGAGGACATCATGCTGCCGGAGGCAGGACGGGGAGGGTAGGCGGCGCTACCGCCACTCAGCATGCTGGGAGGCGTACGGCCACGAGGTGGTCCGGGAGGGGCAGAGGAAGGGGGTGGCGGCTGGTCGATGCGACGCTGAGGACCTGATGAGTTCTGACGAGGGGGGGCGGAGCCAGCTGACAGGAAAAACAAGAATAAACAATGACATAATCAGCCTAGGAGCAGAACAACAAGGAGGAATTAGACTGATAGGAGCAGAACAAGGAGTCAGGTGGTACCTGGTTGGGTTTCCGTTAGCGACAGTGCTCTCCTGGAATACTCTTCCCCACTGCTGCTGCTAGACAGCGCTGACATCCGATCTCGTTCTCCCCCTCCCAGCCCCACAGACATCTGGGTAAGGAAGGCAGGTTTGGTTGTCATGGTATTTCTGTCATCGGGGTTGCCATGGGAACCCACAGAGCCATCAGAGGGTGTGGCATCGGACTGCTGGGGTTGCCGTGGCGATGTGGTGGTCATGTGATAGACAGGATTCTGGAAGGAGAGGGGGAGGAGCCCAGTCCTGCGCTGCCACTGGCTGTCATCAAGACCGTCACTAGGGGAGGAGTCTTGCAGGTCAACCAGAGACAGACTCCGGCTCTCCTTGGTGAGCTCTGGCCCCTCCCTCCTGCTGCCATTGGTCAGTTCAGGCCCTGCCTCATTCTCATTGGTCTCTGAATAGGAGGAGCTGGGAGCTGGAGAGCCCTGCAGCCCTACAGGATATGACATGAGCAAGACAGGAAGTTGATACAGATACAAATACAAGAAAGTATATTTCCACATGAAGGCTGAATTTCAGTGTCTGGCCTCAAGGCCTCACAGATGTTGACGCAGTCCTGCTTTGGACTGTCACTGTCTTCACGCAGACTTTTAGCAAGTCTGTAAACCTGCAGACTTTTCATAGGGAATTGCCCATAATTCATAGCATCAGTGACATCAATAAATGGGGACACTGGGGAAGCATTGAAAAAAAACATCAAGCATAGCAGGCGTTGGCAAGGAAAAAGATGGTCTGTGAATGTAAATATCTATTTTACTACTGTTGGGTTTCATTCCTCAGTGTGTGCATGCTGTAGACTCCTATTAGTTGCAGGATTAAGGTTGGGGCTTGAGGGTTAGGGGGTCATGGGTTGAAGGTCTAAGTTTTAAGGGTTTGGAGTTAAAGGTCAGATTTAAGGGAGGAGCTTAAGGTTTAGGAGTTACAGTCAGATCAGGAGTTATTGATAAGGGGTTAGGGTTAGTGGATAATGGTTAGGAGTTAAAAGGTACCTGTTGCTGGCTGCAGACTGGATCCTTTAGTAACAAAGAACAAGTCTTTGTTCTCTGGAGTTGGAGATGGGAGCCTGGTAAAATCTACCAAACTACACACACACACACACACAGGTTTTTTTTAGAATCTAAAAATACTACTAGAAACTACTGTTCACCTCAGCTTTCAGATATAAATACTACTAGAAAATACTGTTACCTCAGCTTTCAGATATAAATACTACTAGAAACTACTGTTCACCTCAGCTTTCAGATATAAATACTACTAGAAAATACTGTTACCTCAGCTTTCAGATGGTATGGCTGCCACATGGAGCTTACGGCCTCTTAAGAGCTTACGCCGTCCTATACGAGTTCTGGTTTGATTTGGACATTTTCTCAGCTAGCCTTAGGCTGGTCCAGGGTCAGTGTCTCTTTCATGTCTCTACTGACTAGTGAAGAAGGTTTGACAATGATTTTTTCAAATGTTGATCAGTTAATGATTTCCTACAAACACCGACCCAGACCAACCAAGACTGACCCAGACTAACCCAAACCAACCCAGACTAACCCTGACTGACCCAGACCAACCAAGACTGACCCAGACTGATCCAGACCAACCCAGACTGACCCAGACTAACCCAAACCAACCCAGATCTACCCAGACTGACCCAGACCAACCCAGACCGACCCAGACTAACCCAAACCAACCCAGACTGCCCCAGACTAACCCAAACCAACCCAGACTGACCCAGACCGACCCAGACCTACCCAGACTGACCCAGACCAACCCAGACTAATCCAAACCAACCCAGACCTACCCAGACTAACCCAAACCAACCCAGACCTGCCCAGACTGACCCAGACCAACCTAGACCGACCCAGACCAACCCAGACTAAGCCAAACCAACCCAGACCTACCCAGACTGACCCAGACTAACCCAAACCAACCCAGACCGACCCAGACTAACCCAAACCAACCCAGACATACCCAGACTAATCCAAACCAACCCAGACCAACCCAGACATACCCAGACCGACCCAGACCAACCCAGACTGTTTCCACTACAGTCACAGGCTACTTCCACTATTCTGTCACGTCGGTGGTTCTGGGGCTAATCTGGTCTAATCAGGTACTGATTTAGACTCGGGATGCTAGACTAGCTGTGGTCTCTGAGTAGGAGAAGGCTCTGGGCCTCCAGGACCAGGATTGAGAACCACTGTCCTAACTTTCCCATGACCAGCTCTGGCTGGTCGACTAGAGCCTAGCACTAAGAGGAAGTAGCATGGTGCTAACCCGCCGTCCAATCCCACGCTGCCCTGCAGGCCCATAGACACACTGCAGGCTGCCAGCGGAGGAGAGAGGGGTGGTGACACAGGGGGTGGTGACACAGGGGGCGGAGACACCACACGCTGAGGTTCTGGAGAGGAAATGGCCACACCCCCTGGATTAGCCACGCCCCCAGGGTTAGCCAGTGCTGCAGACACCTCCCTCAGGATACGAGGCAGAGGACCTAGTTTAGACAGACAGGACTACACACAGACAGATAGACAGACAAAAAGACACAAAGAGAGTTTGCTTGTTAATTAGTCAGCTAGATAGATAGCTAGTAGGATAGCCATTCAGTTAGTTAGTCAGTATAACTAGTTTCCTAGTGTAGTTCTGTCAGTAGTGTATATAGTGTAGATAAGGCTGGGGGCCCAGTAGAGGATTAAAGCCCTCTCAAGTCGTCATTTCAGGGTTTCAGATTCAATTTGGATCCATTTTTTTTCTGCATATGGTGAAAATGAATGTGATTTTTTGATCCCATTTACCAATCGTTTGACCACTGAGAGATGGTGTAGTTGAGTTAGTTAGTTAGTTACCTGGTCTAGTTCAGTCAGTACTGTGTGTAGACTAGATAACTCTCTTCCCAGGTCGATGTAGCCATCGAAACCAGCCGTGTGGTTCAGGCCGTCTGGGTTGGAAATCTCCTGCAGGAAGCGTTGCATGCTGCTCCACTGACGCTCCACAAAGTCATTCATGAACAACATGTACTCCTCCTTAGTACCAAACCTGCAACACACACACACACAGACACACACACAGACACACTTCAACTTCAATTTACCTGAAAAATAATTGTTATCTGTTATCTGTTGTACAAATTTGCAGGCTCTATTCAACCTTACAAATAAGGTTGATCAGCCAGTCTGTAGCTAATCAGCAGGTCTGTTGATCAGCCAGTCTGTAGCTGATCAGCAGGTCTGTTGCTCAGCCAGTCTGTAGCTAATCAGCAGGTCTGTTGCTCAACCAGTCTGTAGCTAATCAGCAGGTCTGTTGATCAGCCAGTCTGTAGCTAATCAGCAGGTCTGTTGATCAGCTAATCAGCAGGTCTGTTGATCAGTCATATTGACTGGTTATTAATTATGTACAGCTGTTAGCTTGGCTAGCTTTGCCTAACAAAATACGTGGAGCTGACAGACTGATCTCCATCCTTCTGTCCTTCCTTCTCTTATTTTCTTCCTTCCTTCCTTCCTTCCTTCCTTCCTCCTTCCCTCCTCCTTTGCTCTCCTCTCCTCTCCTCCCCTTCCTTACTTGCTGAAGTTGGCAAGGTTCTGAGTAACCTTGGCGATGAGGGTCAGAGTTCGCGCTGTGCGGTCATCAGGGTATTCCTGCATCAGTTCAAACAGCGAGGGTGACATCACCGCTGGACACAGGAAGCGCAGGAACAAGGAGGCACTGATAAGACGCTCGCTGATGTCTGGTCGCCCCCGGTTACCACACTCCTGACGCCATGAAGCAAACACCTCCTTCAGTTCCCTAGGAAACACCCTGTGAGGGGGGGTGGTGTGGGCAATAGAAGTAAAATAGTAAAGTAAATCCTGCAGTGAGGTGCATGTCTGTGTGTTTAGTGACTGTGTTTGTGTTTTTTGTTTATGTATGTGTACCATGACCATGATGAGGTCAGAATATGCTGGGGAGGCCGCCAGATATGGTTATGATTATGGTCAGGAGTATGGTTGAGCTCCCCATCCCTGTTGGTAGGGATTACCACCTGCACGCTCACTACTAGAGAGGTGCTGCATCCTGCTGGCTGATGGAGGAGCCTGGTCACAATCTCCATTACCCGACCTGGTGAGGTGACCTCAGGAGAAAAGCCTGCCTGGCCCAGGGACCAGGCATCACCAGAGACCATCACCAAGCCAGACACCGTGGTAGAGGAAGAAGCAGCTGCGACCAGGTATTACCAAAGGAAGCCCCAGATCACCGCAGCTCAGCATCCACACTTTGTGGTTAAAAATTGGCTGTTGTACTGTGTAGTCAAGACCGATGGGTTAGTTAAACCCAGTGAACCAGTAGACCCAGTAGACCAATGGACTAGTAGCCCAGTGAACCAGTAGATCAGTGGACCGGTAGATGTAGTAGACCAGTAGCCCAGTGAACCAGTAAACCAGTAGCACAGTGGACCAGTAAACCCAGTAGACCAGTAGCCCAGTGGACCAGTAGCCCAGTGGACCAGTAGCTCAGTGGATCAGTAGCCCAGTAGCCCAGTGGATCAGTAGCTCAGTGGACCAGTAGCTCAGTGGACCAGTAGCCCAGTGGACCAGCAGCCCAGTGGATCACTGGACCCACTAGACCAGTGGATCAGCTTTGTATCATCATACAGTAAGGAAGTTTAAATGTTGGTAATGGTGAACTTTCTGTTCAAGACAGGATGAAGGCCAGCACAGCCTGTGTGTGTGTGTGTGTGTGTGTGTACCTGTAGGAGTCCAGTATCTTGCAGAAGGCCAGCTCGCAGCACATCCTCAGGTTGGCCTGATGCTCTGGGAGGTCAGAGGTCGCACAGCGTGATGGGTCAACCTCGCAGTTCTCATCCGACTCATACAGAGCCTTGATGAACTCCCCTACACACACACACACACACACACACACACACACACACACACACACAACACACAGAAATGTATAGAGCACAGCATGGATCAACACCAACACTGCTTTGTTTGTGAATGTGTGTGTGTGTGTGTGTGTGTGTGTGTGTGTGTGTGTGTGTAGGGGAGTTCAACAAGGCTCTGTATGAGTCAGAAAAGTGTGAATGTGTACCCAGGGCGTCCTGCAGGTATTTCTGTCCAATCAGCTTCAGGTATTCTTCGATACTTTTCGTTGCCAGTGTGTTTTCTCTGAATATCAGCTGATCGTTGTCGCGGCAACGGTCAACCTCTGACATCATCAGGTCTGTCAGGAAGTCCTACGGACAGGAGTAAGATGTTAGTGACAGCAGCATGTGATGTATAGCGAGCTAGCTGGATTTTAATTGGATGACCGATGTCTCTGATGTTGTCTTGGTTTAACCTGCATAACACACACAGTTCAGTCCAGTTCAAGCCTTGATCAGAAGGCAGACTGGGCACATGAGGTGGGAAAACATATCATATTAAACTTCTCATAATGTAAACTTCTCATATTAAGACAACGTATCATATTAAACTTCTCATACTGTAATCTTTTCATATTAAGGAAACCTGGATTGAACGTCCATCCAGCCGTAGTACAACCATCAGTGTGGTTGTGCTGATGATGTGTGGTTTTCCAACAACTCCAACCTGTGAAGAGTCTGAATGCTGCAGACTGAACCTGACCAGTTATGAGAAGCAAGATATGAGCAAACCCATGCAACAACACCGGACTCATTAATGTTAATATGGTACGCGTTCAACAACAGTCAGAAGTTGTTGAAGTTTTGCAGTGTCAAACCAGAAACCGGCAATATCAGTTAAAAAAGCTAATGTTTTAGCTTTTACACCAGAATCTCTCAGTCTGTCTACAGGAGTCAAACAAAATGCAGCATTATTACTGCCTACTGGACATTGTGTGCAACTACAACTGACTGGACTGATAATTGACTGGTAGTTTACTGTTGTATATGGGGAGCACATGTAAAGGTTCCTACCCCTGCTGTAGACTGTAGTATGCTAATATGGTATTATAGTATAATATTGTAGCTTCCCAGTGCTGTGGAGCAGCTATAAGTGTTCAGGGTATATTGCAGTATACCTGCTGTAGGGTACATAGCTCAAGTCTTCCTACTGCTGTGCAGGGTGTGCACCAGGGTTTAGGGCTCAAGTGTACACTAGTTAGGGGACAGGGTGTATGCTAGTTCCCTGAGCCTTCCCAGTGCTGTGCAGGGTGTGGACCAGGGTTTAGGGCTCAAGTGTACACTAGTTAGGGGACAGGGTGTATGCTAGTTACCTGAGCCTTCCTACTGCTGTGCAGGGTGTGGACCAGGGTCTAGGGCTCTAGTCTGTGGTACTTAGGGGATACGGTGTATGCTAGTTACCTTAGCCTTCCCAGTGCTGTGCAGTATGTGCACCAGGGCGGCGGCCAGCTCCTCTTTAGCTCTCAGGCTGATGGAAGCTTCCAGAGTGTTGCAGAGCAGCAGGTAGTTAGAACTGATGTACTCAGCAAACTCCTTATACTGCTCCATGGGCAGGATGACGATACTCTGGTAGCGTGCTTTAATACGCACAGTAGGACCTGGCGATTTACCTAAAACATCATCAATATTATGGTTACTAATATAACCTTGATTGAACTAAAAACAATATTGATATCCATATCATTATTATTATTATTATTACAACTACTAATATGACAATACACTGGTAATGCTTTTACACACCATAGAATCTGACAATTTATCTAAAAACAATATTACAATATTATTATTTATAATATGACAAGACTCTGGTAGCGCACTTTATCAGACACTGAACCTATTATTGCTAATACGATGGATTTGAGCGCAGCCTTCGATACGATTATTATATTATATATATATATTATACTCTTAAATCATTTTAAAAACTATATTGGTATATTGGATTGGTGCTTTCATGGTTTAGGTCCTATCTACTTGATAGATCGCACCGCGTCTTCCACAACAATATGACCTGTTGCAATGTATACTGGTGTGTCTTTCTCCTTGCAGGGTGTTTTACATGTGGATATGCAACTGGGTTGTCTCGATACGATAGAGAATGGAAGGTCACATACTAACCATGATTCTCTGAATGGGAGACAATTTCTCTAGCTTGAGGCCACTCGGAGACTAGTTCCATCATAAGATAATAATGAGTGCTGTCATGTAATGTATGCTGCGCAGCCACCCAAAGGTGGTTTGTCTTAAAGGATTATCCAGGTCACCTGGCTCCGTGGGTCAATCCTCATACATATGAATATGTAACTGGGTGGAGAGATAGTCTTGGTACGATAGAGATAGAACTCCTGGAATGCATTGAACATCACAGATTGATGATATATAAGAGGAAGAGGATCTGAGGGTGGAATCTTCTTTTTTCGTCATGAGGCAATCAGACTATAGATTGACCTGCCTGGTCATCTCAGGCTGCTACATCTTTTATATCACTTCTAAAATTCATTTTTACAGACTTGATTTTGATTTTCTTAATGACCTTTTATTGTATTTTAGTCCCTTTAATGACTCTTACCTTGCTTTGATATTTCTTACTTGTTTTTATTGCCCTTTCTGTTGGTCTTGTGCTTTTTTATAATTTTTTTGTGAAGTACATTGTATTGCATTGAATTGTATGAAATGTGATCATTTTCAATGATTGATTGATTGGTGGTGTGCTTTTGTTATTGTTACTGTGACGCTACATTAGAACAGACTTCTCTGAGTACACTTACCTCGGCTGGTATTGGGCGTGCTCACTGAGTACCACTTCTCCACCAGCTGTCTGCCGGTCACCATGGCAACAGGGATGTTGACCAATCCCACATAGCTGCTTTTGTCCTTCTTCCTCTTCCTGTCGGTGTCTTTGTAGAGGTGAAAGGTCATGGCGGCGATGGACGGCAGGCTACAGAAGTCGAAGCGTTCGCCCCAGAAAACGTTGTCAGTCTTCAGCTTACAGGAAGTCCTGGCGTATAGACTGTCATCCAGACACAGCTCACAGAAATACCTGACATAAAATATTAATATTAATAATATATAGCTCACAGAGATATCTGAAATACAATTATTATTGATAATAATCTTGCTTGTGAATTCATGGAGAATGTGCAGCATCATTACGATATAAAGCCACAGCCTTCCAATGGGAGAATGAATAGAGTCTACAATTACAATGCAATCTAAATAAACGTTCACCATCTGAACCAGTTTAATCTGAACAGTAAAGCTTGTAACAGAAGAACCAAACCTTTTCTCTGTCTGGTGTCCAGTGTGATGTCAGAGGAACTGCACCGTAACAAGTTTTACTGTATTTGTTTCCTGGGTCAGAAGTAACAGCCGAACTAGAGACAGCAGTGATGAAAAGGATGTGGTGGTGATGAAGGTGATGACCAGATAGAGAGGGGATCTATCAGTGATGATAGAGGTCAGAGGTCACCAGCTCCTCACATCAAATTTCACTGACTCCAGAATCTCCCATTGGAAGGCTGTGGCTTTACACTGTGACGATGCTGCCACATAGTGCTTCTGCTGCACATGAGCAGACAGTGTCTTCTGTTATGTTCTGGTATCTTCTGAATAACAACTTTAACATGGCCGATGTTCCCCTTTAATATGTGGCCACTTGCCAAAGACAAAAAACTCAGGAAATCATTTATTCATTGTTTCAAGGGAAAGATGTTAATGCTTCTTTCACCAGTTACTCAGTAATACAGTCCCTCCGCAACAAACTACCATCTTGGCAAATGCTTAGCAACCGCCTCTCTGCTGCCCAAAATCGGCTGCTTGAATGGATGAATGCTGGTGGCAGCTCGTCTCACAAAAGTCAGAAAAAACTTTCAAAATAGGCCTTGTAAATCTAAGTAGCTCACTAGAAGGAGGCTAGAGGAGACGTAAACTCAGTTCGGCTTCATGTTGTAAACCTTGTTCTGGTGGAGACACTTTAACATGTACAAGGCCTTTAGCTAGAGCAAGCTCACAGCCAAACTAATAACTGATAGGACGTGCAATAATTGACAAGACACACAGATCAAGTTTTTTTTTACTGGAAAGCAAAATATGATTGGCAAGGCTACTGTAAATTGGGTCATCGATTTCAACTTTAATTTTTCAATTTGGTTATTTAAAATTAAACTTAACATTTCCATTGATTGATTGATTGAGTGAAATTTGACAGAGACACTGGTAGGCTGTTTCCCAGGTGGAGGCTGGATGCTGTTAGCCTGCTTGAACCTGAGGTCTCAGTTTTTTAAGGTGTGGTGTGGATAAGGCTGACAGGATACCACTCCACTTATTTCTGTCCTGGATGGATGCTGCCCAGTAGCTGCAGAGGCTAGTCTCACAGCGATGACCTGTGACCGACATGATTTGGCGACTCTCAAGTCCGCCATGGGAGAGAAGGTTATGGTTGGTGTACTGTTGTGCTGGTGAGGGGTGGATGATGGGCACTTGTGCCTTTACCGCTGCTCCTGGAGTTTTTCATGATGGACTTCACTACATCACTGCAGCTCTTGAACGTGGGGTCAGAAATGATGTGGACTGTAACGCTGTAGTTCAGTTTCAGTTCCTCCTCTGTTAATGCCCGATGCCTTTTGTTACCGTTAGCTTTAGTCTTCATCTTATTTTGCTTCTCCGTCTTTTCCTCTGCTGCTTCCCATTCCTCATAAGTTTTGTGTGCCCCAGTTAATTGATCTTCTCTAGCTAGATAACAGTTAACAAAATGAATCAACACCCCATGTTGGGAATTGTATATTTGGCCGAGGCAAGATTGTCGTGTCTCGGCAAGACACTGAAATACAATACACTAAGGCCGTCTGGAGGCCTCTTCTACAATACAATGCAGGCCGTTTGGTTGCCTTTAGTCAATCGGAAATTAGCACAGGAGACAT
Organism: Hoplostethus atlanticus; assembly: GCA_034670405.1. NCBI lineage: Eukaryota > Metazoa > Chordata > Actinopteri > Trachichthyiformes > Trachichthyidae > Hoplostethus > Hoplostethus atlanticus. The sequence continues at coordinate 3,390,199 of JAXDDX010000042.1, read as the reverse complement.
GGTGTTCACAGGTCTAGAGGAAGGTGAGACAGAACTACTTCCACTCTACTCAATTAACATAGGGACGACAGACAGAGGCTGAGGGGGATGAAAGGGTCTATGTGAAATATCACATGGATGTCTGTATAAAGGAACTGTATCTGCTTGGTGTTCTTTAGATTATCCTCGTAGGCAGAGATGCTGCCGGATATTTCTCCCTTTCAGCGCTGAACTGTATTAAATACTCATAGAATCCTGAGACGTAGTTTGTTGTTGCTTTCTTCTTACGCTCATCACCACGACCAAGAAATAATTCCTAACACCAACAACCAATCAGAATAGAGTATTCTTCGAAGCCATGGTATAATTATAATATTATCAGACTTCTGCTGCTACTACTACTATTACTACTATTAATACTTTTATTACTACTACTACTACTACTGCTACTATTAGTACTATTACTACTACTACTACTATTAGTACTATTACTACTATTACTAAATGGCTGCATTCACCCATTCACACACACTCACACCCCTTCCTCTTCTAGAAACATTATCCTGACCCTTCCTCTTCAAGAAACACTATCCTGACCCTTCCTCTTCTAGAAACACTACCCTGACCCTTCCTCTTCTAGAAACACTACCCTGACCCTTCCTCTTCCAGAAACACTACCCTGACCCTTCCTCTTCTAGAAACACTACCCTGACCCTTCCTCTTCAAGAAACACTACCCTGACCCTTCCTCTTCTTGAAACACTACCCTGACCCTTCCTCTTCAAGAAACACTACCCTGACCCTTCCTCTTCTAGAAACACTACCCTGACCCTTCCTCTTCAAGAAACACTATCCTGACCCTTCCTCTTCAAGAAACACTATCCTGACCCTTCCTCTTCAAGAAACACTACCCTGACCCTTCCTCTTCAAGAAACACTATCCTGACCCTTCCTCTTCAAGAAACACTACCCTGACCCTTCCTCTTCAAGAAACACTACCCTGACCCTTCCTCTTCAAGAAACACTACCCTGACCCTTCCTCTTCTAGAAACACTACCTTGACCCTTCCTCTAGAAACACTACCCTGACCCTTCCTCTTAGCTCTTGTTTATTTGATTCACTTATTTGTCTAATTTGTTTAATAAAAGTAGGTATCTAACTTATTGATCTTTTACCTCAACACTGGTTCTGCTCTTAGATGATGTTTAGGAAGGAAATGCACTTCTGATTTCTGGTGACTAGTAGTTCTCTACCTATGTTGAATGCACTTATTGTAAGTCGCTTTGGATAAAAGCGTCTGATAAATGACTAATGTAAAGTAATGTACTACTAGTATACTATCATTACGACTACTCCTACTATTACTATTACTACTGTTGCTACTGCTACTACTATTAATAGTAATACTATTGCTACTCCTACTACTGCTACGATAACAACTACTACTAGTACTAAATAAAGCACAGTAAAGTAGATTACAGTAGAGTAGCTAAGCGTAGCGCCCTCTACCTCTTCTTGGCAGGCAGGTCCTTGGCCTCGATGACCCAGACGGTCAACACATTCTCCAGCCTCCTGCTGTTGTCCTTGTTGGGATGGACAGCTCTTCTCAGGTTCTCCATCCATTTATCCCTCTCTGCTGCCGAACGACAAGAGAAACACTTGGTTCCTGTAGATGTCGTCACCTATGAGACAAAATGTTAGAGGTCGTCACCTAGGAGACACAGTGTTAGAGGTCATCACGTAGGAGTAGGGTTGGGTAGCGAAAAATGGTACCATCAGGTACCGACCGAAATATGTTGGTCCGACAGAGTATCAAAAGATGTTGGAAAAAACGGTACCAAATCATGGTGCGTTCATGGCTACTGGGAAGTGGGAATTAAAATTATCTTTTGAAAGGCAAGAAACAGAAAAAAGAGAAAGAAAGAAAAATGCAGTTAAAGAAAAAACAAGACGGAAAAGGTTAAGTATCATCTCCACAGGGGGTAGAATACTCTGCCATGCTGGCTTTGACAAAGGGACCTCATGAAGTGGAATTGGAGGTGGTATAAGATCACAACAACTAGCTGCCTGCCTACTGCTAACTTTTGTGTGTGATAGCTTCAAGTTCAAAGCTATAGTGTGTGTTAACTGATGTCCTGACATTTCAGAAAAGACAGTTTTGGAATTGCACTTTAATTTCTTCTGTATGTATTGCATAGAGTGTATGAATGTGTCTGTGAGAGAGAGAGACATTTTGACACTGTCATCTCTTTTTCAAGGGGTAGGCCCAGGACAAGGACCAGGACTAGAACTAGGACTAGGACCAGGACCAGGACCAGGTTAGGGTTACAAGGCTGTACAAGCACAGAGGTAAATTTAGGAGCACACACAAGACACAAGAGCAGAGGTAGAATGTGTTTTTCTTTATTTATAATGCATAATGTGTACTGTGTCGTGCCTCAGATGGGGGTTACTGGTTACAACTGGAGTCCCGTCTGAAAGCTCTTCACTGGCCTCCAAGCAAAAACAGCAGAACATTACTTTGTTTTTTCTTTTTCATAGATGAGCCAAGGGAATTCTTGGACAGGAAGGCTCTGCAGAGAGTAGTGCGTTCGGCTGAGCGCACTATTGGAACTACACTCCCCACCCTGCAGGACTTATACACCAGGAGGTGCAGAACCAGAGCCTGCAGGATCATGAAGGATCCTCACCACCCCAACAACGGTCTGTTTCAGCTGCTGCGGTCAGGCAAGCGCCTCCGTAGTCACGCTGCCAAAACAGAGAGACTGAGACGGAGTTTCTTTCCTCAGGCCATCAGGACTGTGAACTCTGACCTCACCAGGGCCCCCACCAAGACACACACACTGCCCCTCTTATGCACACACACTCACTTAGGTAAAGACTACACATAATTTATAATTTATATTATATTATATTATACATACAATTTTCCCTTTTTTTACTATATTTTTTTTATAAAGTGCTCTTATTGTAAATATTGTGTTTTTTATATAGAGCTCTTAAAAACTGTGACATTGTAAATATTGTGTTGGTTATTGTAAATAGTGTGAACCTGTTATTTTGCACATTTCTGCTAAGCATTGCCACTTTGCATTTCACTACACACCTCGTGTGTGTATGTGACAATTAAACTTCTTGAATCTTGAATCTTGGACCCACTTTGGGTTAAATCAGGCCAGGATTCCACTGTAAAAAACCTCAAATCTGTAGTAGGCTTTTTAAACTCTGTGACTGTAAAATTGCAATTTGTGCAATATTCTGCGGACATTAAAAAACTATTTTTTGCATTGATAGTGATTGTTATGGTCTTCTGTCTTTTAAGAACGTCTGTTTTGCGTTTGAGGTGGTGGCTGCCTTGAAGTGGTCGTCAATTGTTGACTATCAACGGTCTAATGAAGAAATAATCCACAACAGACCTGGTATATTAAATTAATATCACAGTTGAGGTGCGTTATCTGACAGACGTGCAGCAAAGCTTTTATAAAATGGTTACATTATTTCCATATATAACCATACATTTTCGTCATACAATATCTTATATGTTACATAATAAATTAAAAAGTAATCTCTGACCTGCATAGAATATTGACGTGTTTTTCTCGTTCGGCTAATATTTACAGTGGAGTAATAAGGAGTGCTTGCCATGGTAAGCGTGCTATATAGGAGATATACCATAGCTATCGACCAATTCAATTGGGATGCTTTATAAAACTTTATTGCACATTGTACAAAAGAGCTTTCCTCCATCCTCATGGAGATCTTTATGAGACTGGACTTTTTGGGCAGCAGAGATATTTCCAACCTTTGACTTGGACTGCAGGTCCAACAAATCGCTCCATGGCCAATGTGCACTAAAGCTGTGAAGTGGAAAAGACAGGGATGCAAGTAAAAAGTAAAGTAAATATCCCCCTACTAACCTCTAGGGAGTGGTCACACGCAGTGGCAGGTAGGGTTTGGAATCGGGAGTTGAGGATGATGTTAGTATAGTATAGTATGATGGATAGTAATGACTTGGGAATGGGAGAACTGAGCATCAGGTGGTTTCGCAGTCCAAGCGAATCCTCTTTGGGGCCTGGCAGTTTTCCATCTGTCTTGACAGTCTATTTGCCGGTGTGAAGAACTGTGTCTGTCAGCTTCTTCATTTTTGTTTTGTTTGTCCAAATAGTAATAACCATTAATAATTAACTGATAGAGGGGAATTGAGTTTTTTTTACCTTGTATTCTAATAAGCAAAATAGAACCCAGAAATGCGTTTCCCTTGAAACGAATTGCTCTGAAACAACGTGTGACAACGCCCCCCCAGTTATGACAATAGAAACTCTCCAATCACTGATGCCGTTTTGACAAAGGGATGTTATCTATTTAAAGTGATTTTGGGGCTTTGAAAAAGCTAGACTTTGTTTTGACAGAAGTACGCTCAGAAAAAATAGCATGGTGTTACGCAACATGGAGACATTAAACAAGCCAGTACTTCGGTGGTGTATATTAATGATTAATACATTTTTTTTACTCGCAAATGTGCAAAACAGTCGTATTGTACAGCCCTGTGTTATTTGTTGTTAGCTGTTCATTCTTCTGTTCTGTTGCAGTGGTTTCCTCTGGGTCCTAAAGCCAACCTCTGCGACTGGGCCTGGCTATATTGTGCTCTAACGGAAAGCACCATTATTTATTGGTTGTATTTTTAATGTCTATGCAGTCCTTTTTAAGATACGCCTCTCGGCTTACACTCCACAACAGTGTGTGTATAGAGTGTGTGTGTGTGTGTGTGTGTGTGTGTTTGTGTTTGTGTCACCTCAAAGCAGTAGTCCTGCCCCAGTAACGAGGAGTGAACTGGTTTGATGATGACTGATTGGTCCATCCTCAGGTCCAACGACGATACACACCCGGCACTCAGCAACGACTCCTGGCTACTACAATGCACCCGGCGCATCACACACCTGACACACACACACACACACACACACACACACACACACACACAAATATTATGTGTTGTGAAGCTGGTTAAAGGAGACAACTGACTCCCCAAATGCTTTCTAAATAAATCTTTCCCCCCCAAGAATAAACAAGAATGCTGAGCATAGGAGGAAAACACCAAACCCCAAGACCACCACGTGTATATGGAAAAGTTACCATTCTCCTATAATCACCACTAAAATAACCCCAGGTTCCTGTTAAGTACTATCGCCAGACTAGTAAATCCTGTTCCCACACCAGCAATATGTCAATATGTCTTTTCAAATTATGATTGAAAAGTTTTTTTCTTTGTTAGGTAGACTGGGGGGAGGGTGTGGGTGAGGGTTAGGCTGGATGCAGGAGAGAGTTGAGTCAGTGGACTGACTCTTCCTGTATCCTGCAGGGCTGCGGCCAATTAAGGCCGATTGCAGCTGAGCCCTTTTAACCTGTGTGATGTGAGAGAATCTGAGCCTGAGTGAGAGTCCGGGTGAGACAAGGGTCGGCTGTATGGAGCGGAGAGTGAGCGAGACCAGCAGCGGCGACTGACCAGGTCCGCGGAGGATGCAGCCGGGAGCAGACCTGGAAGAGCTGTCCAGTCGGGGTTGGAGCGGGATGCTTCTGGGAGCCTGGCAGACTGGCAGCTTTGGTGCTCCGCAGCTGACCTGCCAGGACAGAGGGGAGGTGCGCTGGCTGAGGGAGACGGAGCTGAAAAGCGCGCCCTAAGACCGGGTCCTTTATATTGCTGGTGCAAATAAAGCGGCCTGCTGGCCCGTTGACTCTCAGCTCCTGCCTTAGTCTCTGTCTGTCGCGGCCCCGGTTGTAACCAGCTTGCTACAGTGGCGCCCCTGTAGCAAGCTCGTTCCAACTGGGCCGGACCTAACAGGTGGTCAACCTCACCTTACCCTTAACAGTGGATAAAACCCTGAGATACCTGACCTCCTCCAGTTAGGGCAGCTGGATGGGACAGGCTTCTTTTCTCCAGGAGAGAATCGTGGTCTCAGGTTTGGAGGTGCTGGTCCTCATCCCAAAACACTCCAATGCACATTGGAGGTCACAGTGATGTCACACTGATGAAGCCAGAAGGACGACATCATCTACAAATAGAGATGCCACCCTAATGTCACTGAACTGGACCCTCTCTAGACTTCAGCTTTGAGGGGACAGTCTGATTGTCAGTCTGATGCCCACTTTCAACAAGTTTGACGTAATGCAGAGCTCTCACTCTCACTATATAGGGACTGAATGACCTGTAGCAGCAACCCTGGCACCTTGGGGATCAGGGTCATAGGCTTCCAAATCCACAAAACACATGTACATAAGATTAGCAAACGCTCATGCACCCTTGATTATATGTGAGAGGGTAAAAAGCTGGCCGACTGTTCCACAACCAGGATGAAATCTTACTCCTGAACCTGAGATTTGACCATCAGATGGAGTCTCCTTTCCAGCACCTTGGTATAGACTTTCCCAGGGAGGCTGAGCAGAGTGGAACAAACTTTCTAGTCCACCACCCCTCTCTGCCAATCCAAAGGCACTGTTACCAAAATCCACACTAGAGCTGCACAATTATCGTCATCGCGATGAACTTGCATGATATACAAATCGTAAAAGACTGCGAAATCTACTTTGACTAGGCCTATAATATATTTAATAACGTGCACATCACGCTATGCTCTCTGTCACGCCAGAGACAAATCTCGCCAGCGTTCAGTCAGTTGAGTTGTTGAGGCACATGCCTCCCCAGTCGCTTGTATGAGGCAGACCAGCAGACCAGTAGACCAGCAGTAGGAAAGTAGACCAGCAGACCAGAACTACACTCAATCCGACAAAGCCTCCCGTTGTGAAAACATTGTTCCATCTATCCATGTTTAATTCAGTAGCAGAGGCTGTTCATTGCCAGCATCTATTTCAGCAGAACACCAAGACAAGACATTAGAACTGTCTGCACTTGAATATCTGCTTATTTATTGCAAGTCATACCATTATCGCAATATTCAACAACGTTATCGCATATTGCATATTTTCCTCATATCGTGCAGCCCTAATCTACACCATATTAAAAAGACGTGTCAACCACGACACCCCAACAGTATCCAGAGCCATCAGCATTTCCGGACGCATCTCTTCCACCCCTGGTGTCTTGCTACTGAGGAGCTTTCTAACCACCTTAGTGACCTCTGTCCAGGAGCTTCTTCAGGTTTAGGAGTTCCTTCCACCTTCTGACAATATCCCTAGTTGAGGTCAGCGTTTCCTTGCTTCTTATGAGAAAAGTCTAAATAATGTCTTGCCTTCCCTTCCTAAATTGCTGAATTGTTTGTCAGAACCTCTTTTAGGCCACCTGAAAGTCATTCTTCATAGCCTCTCCTAACTCTTTTTGCTTTTGCTTGTGCAACTATAGCAGCTGCAGCCTTTTTGACCTGGTTACAGTCTGAGAGGCAGTTTTCTGTTGCCATGGTCCACAATGCCTTGTTTCTGTTATGCCCTTTACCCAACAGGCATTGCACCTGACCTCTACCTCCACCTTGTGGGTGGTGAGCCCACAACATTGCTCCCAGGGTCACTGAGGCCCCCCAACAGACCAAGCCTAACCCTTGATTTTTCCAATCAAGAAACATTGCCAAAGTTAAATTAGTTGTTTCCTGATTTAGAAATAACTATTTATGCTTTCATCTCATTATGTCTGGACTACTGTTCTCTTGCCAGTCTGTACCAGCAGACTGCTGTAGGTCCGACATTACATCCTTCTGGCCTCCCTGTCAAGTGGAGACTGTGCGCAGTCTTTTGACCACGCCCATTACCTGTGTGTTTTTGTAAATGGTAAATGGTAAATGGACTGCATTTATATAGCGCTTTTATCCAAAGCGCTTTACAGTATATGCCTCTCATTCACCCATTCACACACACACTCACACACCGATAGCAGTGAGCTACCATGCAAGGTGCTGGCCTAACCATCGGGAGCAATTTGCGGGTCACTGTCTTGCCCAAGGACACTTCGACATGTGGACTGGAGGAGCCGGGGATCAAACCTCCGATCTTCTGATTGAAGGCCGACCCGCTCTACCTCCTGAGCCACAGCCCGTTTTTTTGCGCTGCCAGCCAACCCCTCCGGCCCCGCCTGTCTTTCAATATGGCCGATTTATTTCGAGTATGACTGACTGACTGACTGACTGATTGTTTGACTGACTGACTGACGGAGACAAGAAAACGATCGTGAGTACTTGGGGTTCCGTTCAGGTTGGGGGGGGGCATTGGTGTTTCATTATTCTGTTGTTTCATGGTTAACTATTGAAGTGAACTGTGGGATTCTGATGGACTGAATTTCAGTTGGATTTGTTATATTTGGACTGAGATCGGACTCTTACACACACATACACATTGATTTATTATGTCATTGAATATATTACGTTTGCATTGAAGAGTATTGTTGTTGAGCCATTGTTGTTCCATGCGGTGTGAAAGGTTGGTTATTTACATGATTGAGGGTGTATGATCTGGTTTTATTCATGCATCCCAACCCGTTGCCTCAGGTACGCCGATGCAAACACTCTCAAGACCATCAGGACCAAGCTCCGGACCTGGGGTGACAGGGCCTTTTCAGTTGCTGCACCCTCCCTCTGGAACGCCCTCCCCATCCACATCCGCCAGGCTCCCACCCTACCATCGTTCAAACAAGCCCTCAAAACCCACCTCTTCAAACTCGCTTTCACCTGCTAACCCCTGTTCCCTTTCTCTCCCTTCCCTCCATTCCATGACTTGTTCCATACAGCTTCTCTAGTTTTCTTTTTTACTAAAATGTTCTGTTTGCTTTGTTTTGTTTGCTCTTTTTTGTGTTTTTTTGTTTTGTTTGTTCTCCCCTCCATGTAAAGCGTCTTTGGGTACTTAGAAAAGCGCTATATAAGTCCAATGTATTATTATTATTATTATTATTATTATTATTATTATCCTTTGGGGCTGTTTGACTAACCAGTCCTTGACTGGTTAAACTTTCGTCAGGGCCTACCCTGACTGGCACTCCAGCAAGTCAAACCGTCACAATGGGAATGCATGGGCAGGATCCAACTTATATTACTGAGTTCTCACTCAGGTCCTCTGAGCAGGTCCAATGTTATAGTTAAGGTCTCTGCTTTTGAGAAATGAATCTTGTTTAATGGCTTTATTTTCTATTGTGTATTTATCTGTTCCATGTTGGTTTTAAAATGTGAAGCACTGTGATTGTAAGTCTAGAAAGGTGGTATAAAATAAAGTTTACTTACTTATGGAAATGTGTGCATGTAATAAGTTAATATACTTATAAACATATATAAAATGGCAATGCAATCACACCAAGCCCTTTTCTGAAATGTGGTGTTGGATGCTGCATTGTCAACTCATCCCCAAAGGAAAGTACCAGTAACTTATTGTCAGATTTCTCATCTACTAATCCTACTAAAGCTGCTCACATCTGCTCTGACAAACACTTCCTGTTGAGCTTATGTGGATGTTGTAACCATGAAAACACGCTGCTAAAGAGATGACCACAGTGACCTCTGACCTCTGGTCGCCACCAGAACCTACTGCAGTCTGCAAGTTACATTTGGGACATATCAGACATTTTTATGACCACTTGTTTATTTGCTTCACTTATTTGTCTCATCTGTTTAATAAAAGTAGGTATCTAACTTATTGATCTTCTACCTCAACACTGGTTCTGCTCTTAGTTGATGTTTAGGAAGGAAATGCACTCATGATTTCTGGTGACTAGTAGTTCTCTATGTTGAATGACCTTATTGTAAGTCGCTTTCGATAAAAGTGTCTGATAAATGTAATTTTAATGACCTATATATCGTGAAATACACAATATAAGATCAATTTGGCAATTGAAATAAACATTAAAATTTAGAGCTGTCATAATACAGAATATATGCTGTCCAATCAGAATACAGTATTAGCCCTGGGTGGTTTCTCACTAGAAAAACATGTTTACGACATATATATAATAATAATAATACAATATATAATAAGACACTGAACACTTTAACTGTAACTCAAGACCTTTTAGCTGAAAATTAGATAATATAGACATTTTAAGTCTTTTCCAGGACCTGCAGACATTCTGCTTTGGTAGCACAGTGACCTCTGAACACACGTCTCAACAACCTCAACAAGTCAAACGACAAGTCTGTCTGTCTGCCTGTCTATCTGTCTGTCTGTCTGCCTCTCTGCCTGTCTATCTGTCTTCCTGTCTATCTGTCTGCCTGTCTATCTGTCTGTCTGCTGGTAATGAGGGGAACAAGACTGCTGTCCCAGCCGTTAGCTCGTTATCTCCCATCATTATCTTAACGAAGCTGCTTAATGTTAGCTGCTTACATCGTTAATACTACGGGGAGTGTGTGTGTATGCGTGTGTTTATGTGTGTGTGTGTGTGTGCGTGTGTGTGCGTGTAGCTTAGCCTTGTTTAGCTAAATGTTTTTGCCAACAGCATGTGTCTAGCCCAGCCATGTGCTAACGTATCCTAGCCTGTTAGCCATGTGCTAATTGATCACTGACTGTGTGCTAACTGAACCCAGGATGATAACACACACACACACACACACACGCATGTACACACACATTCAGGATGCAAGGCCATGCAAATCAGCTAGAGAGACAAACACTACCACACACACACACACACACACACACACACACACACAGAGGACAAAGGCAGTTAATTCATGCAGGAGGTTCAGTGTAGGATACTCACCAAGCATTCTGTATGAATGCCGAGGAGAGGAGGAGGAGGAGGAGGAGAAGAGGAGGAGGGGTGTTATGGCTCCATGTTCTCTTTTAGCTGCAAGGAGGAGGAGAGGAGGAGAGGAGGATGGAGGATAGAAGAAAGAAGATGAAAAACCTTGTGTTCCTGAAGCTCTTTGGTCGAATCGCTCATAGACTTGTGTCTGTCTGTCTGTCTGTCTGTCTGTCTCTCGTTTGTTGTCTCTCTCCTGCTGTTAGCTTTCTGCTACTGATGCTATATGGCTTCAACTGCTATAGCTCTCTCTCTCTCTCTCTCTCTCTCTCTCTCTCTCTCTATGTCGCTCTACCACTCTGTTTGTCAGCAGTTGCCCCTCCCCTGCAGTGAGGCTGCCCTACTTCCTCGTTCCCTCTCCTCTCCTCTCCTCAGCTTTACCCTCTCTCTGTCTTTATCTTTCATTCTCTATGTCTCTCTCTTTCTCTCTCCCTCCCCCACTATCTTCTATTTGTGTGTCAGAATAGATGACAACCCTGGGAGAGATATTCATTTACATTCTACATTTGTGTTCGCGATAGTATAGTATAGTATAGTGTAGTGTAATGTAGTATAGTGTAGTATAGTGTAGTCGTGCTCACAAGTGATTTATCGGATGCTGTTGCATGCTTGTTGGTAGGAGTATTTATAAAGTGAATGAAAATAAAGTGATGACAGTGATCAAACGAAGCTGATTAAGCTGATTGCAACCTGCAGACGGAAGCTGGGTGTCTTAACAAGGAAACGCAATGAAATTAACACTCTGATTGAGGCTGGTGCAATTAAAGATTTAAAAATTCTTTGGCTGAATACATGGAATTACAAGTGTCTGTACAAGAAGGAAAAAGAAGCTGACCATTCTGACTGGTATGAGCCCAAGCTAGGGTATTCAATCATGGATGGATGATGATGATCACGATGCGCAGCAGTGTGATGAGTTATTGGAAGGGGCTGTTGGGCCTAGTGATTGTGTGTCTGTACTGTCAAAAAAGGCTTCCAGCAAGGAGTGAGTCCTCCAGTGCATCGGCTGCTTATTTAAAAGCAGAAGCAGAACATGCTGCTCTGAGAGCAAAAGCTCAAGCGTTGGAAAGGAACAGTGCTCCACTAAGGGCAAGGAAATAAAAGCTCGCTCTGGAGGCTGAATTGGCTGCTGAAATCTTTAAGGAGTCTGAATCCTTGCATACACAACCACCAAGGAACACAAATAAACCAAAAGCAGAAATAAGTACTCCAGATCCATGGAAACATCTACTGAATATATAGCTCCAGCAACTGCTCAAAGACCCTCTCAGAAAACAAACATTCCCCACCTGTCAGCAACACCATTTACAACAAAAGATACAAATCATGACCAAAGATATGGAGATTCAAATAACAGTAAGGAAAAGGCTCGCACAGATGTCACAAGGCAAAATTAAATATCAGAAATGCTGGTAAAGCAACAACAATGATCTCTTCTTCCCATCAGAGAAATTCCTGTATTTGATGGTGATCCTCTTCAATACAGATCATTTATCAAGTCATCTGAACAAGGAATAGAGCACAAAGCAGACAGTATGCAAGACAAGCTGCCCTACTTAGAGTATACAAGAGGACAACCCAGAGGACTGGCTTGTAGTTTCCTGCATATGGACCCAGTAAGGGGGTTTAAGAAGCACAGGAGCAACTTGAATGAAATGAACATTACATCAGCATACATGGATAAAGCCCTGAGTTGGTCTGCAGTGTTTGACACAGTGAACCACCATGATCCTCCTCTCCACCCTTGAGGGGATGGGTGTCTCAGGCTCTGCACTCTCCATGTTTGCATCCTACCTGACGGATCGCTCCTACCAGGTGACGCTGAGAGGGTCTGTGTCGGAACCACGCAGGCTGACTACTGGGGTTCCGCAAGGTTCGGTTCTGGGCCTCTTCTTTTTTCCCTCTACACAACATCTCTTGGTTCTGTTATCCACTCCCACGACTTTTCCTACCACTGCTATGCAGATGACACCCAGCTGATCCTGTCATTTCCCCCCTCTGACACACAAGTGGAGGCACACATTGCTGCGTGCCTGGCAGACATCTCGGAGTGGATGTCGATGCACCACCTGAAGCTCAACCTGGACTAAGACTAAGCTGGTGTTCCTCCCGGGGAAGGGCTGTCCGCACCGAGACCTAGCCATCACCATTGATAATGCTGTGGTGACGTCAACTTGGACTGCAAGGAATCTGGGTGTGACCCTGGACGATTCTCGGCAAACATCCATCAGTGACACGCTCCTGCAGATTCCTCCTCTACAACATCAGGAGGATTCTCCCCTTCCTCACTGACAAGGCAGCACAGGTGCTCATCCAGGCTCTTGTCATCTCCCACCTGGACTACTGCAACTCCCTCCTTGCTGGTGCCCCGGCGTCTGCCATCAGACCTCTGGAGCTTGTTCAGAAAGCTGCAGCTCGTCTGGTGTTCAACCTCCCCAAGTTCTCCCATACAACTACCCTTTTCTGTTCTCTACACTGGCTCCCTGTAGCAGCTCATCCAGTTCAAGACCCTGGTGCTAGCCTATAGGGCAGTGAAAGGAACAGCTCCTTCCTACCTCCAGGCTATGGTCAAGCCTTACACCCCCACCCGACCACTTCGCTCTGCTGCCTCGAGGCGACTGGTTCAGAGGCCAGTGGTGGAATGGTCCCACAGTGGTGGAATGAACTCCCCACTGATGTCAGGACAGCAGAGTCGCTGCCCATCTTTCACTGCAGGCTGAAAACCTCTTCAAGAAACACTACCCTGACTCTTCCTCTTCAAGAAACACTACCCTGACCCTTCCTCTTCTAGAAACACTACCCTGACTCTTCCTCTTCAAGAAACACTACCCTGACCCTTCCTCTTCAAGAAACACTACCCTGACCCTTCCTCTTCTAGAAACACTATCCTGACCCTTCCTCTTCTAGAAACACTACCCTGACCCTTCCTCTTCAAGAAACACTACCCTGACCCTTCCTCTTCTAGAAACACTACCCTGACCCTTCCTCTTCAAGAAACACTACCCTGACCCTTCCTCTTAGCACTTGCCTATTTGTCTTAAATTATTTGTCTGAGCTCTTGTTTATTAGCTCTTGTTTATTTGCTTCACTTATTTGTCTCATTTGTTTAATAAAAGTAGGTAGCTAACTTATTGCACTTTTACCTCAGCACTGGTTCTGCTCTTAGTTGCTTGTTTAGGAAGGAAATGCACTTACGATTTCTGGTGACTAGTAGTTCTCTTGCCTACCTATGTTGAATGCACTTATTGTAAGTTGCTTTGGATAAAAGCGTCTGATAAATGACTGTAATGTAATGTAATGTCTGCAGTAAAGGTAGAGGATGGACCAGCATTAAGATCTTATGCATTGTTTCTTCATTTCATGACAGCAGTTGTCTGTGACATTCAAGAAACCCACAATCGAAGAGCAAAATTTAAAGTCCTGGTTAAATTTATTGAAAGACAATCACGAGTTTGGTGACATTCAAGATCTGACTGAAAAAGGAGTGTTGAAAACAAAAAGGCCTCAAAGACCCACCTCAAAATCAACCAGTAGAGGGAGCGGTTTTACTACTACAGTTGCAGCAGTGTAGGAGCAGTCGTAACGTATTGAGAGTAAACCCAAACTCCAAAAAGAGAAATTACACACAATACTTCAAATGCATTTGAGAAGCCTTGGTTATTTTGTAATAAAGACCACACAATGGTCATACAAGGTCACACTTGACAAATAAACTGATTGGTGTACTGCTCAGATCTCGTCAAGGTCCCATTGCCTTGATGACGACATTGAAGGACTATTTCACCGGGTAAGGGTGTCAAGAGAGGATGAGCATCCTGGGAGATACATCTCCCAGCTGTGCTACATTCGCCTTGCTAAAGACAGCTGAAGACAACCAGGATGATTATCCAGCAAAGGTGATACAGGTAAAACAGAGTCAGAGGAGGATTTCATCTAAATAAGTGGATCAGTAACCATCGTTCCGTCGTTGCTGTGATCCCTGAGGAAGAAAAGGCCAAAGAGGTCAAGACCTTGAACATTTATAGGGACCAGCTTCCTGCGGAAAGAGCCCTTGGAACCTAGTGGGATGTTGAACATGATGCTTTCACTTTTAGTACAATTACAAAATCCCAGTCAATAACAAATGGTGGAATACTGTCAATTGTAAATTGATGACCCACTAGGATTTTTAGTGGCAGTTGTGCTAGCTGCCAAATAAATTTGTCAGGAGTTATGTAAGGCCAAACTGATGGTATGAGAAGATTCCACAAGAACATGCTCAAAGGTGGCAAAGATGGTTAGCTCAATTAGTTCTGTTGGATGTATTATATGTAAGCAGATGTATCACACCAAAGGACTTTGGTGAAATAACAGCTGCACAATTGCATCACTTTTGTGATGCCAACGAGTTTGGTTTTGGTACAGCGTCTTCGCTCTGGTTAGCAAACTGCAGGAATAGAGTACATGTTGTCTTTGTCATGGGAAAAGCCAAGGTCACACCCCTAAAGCAAACACATCCATCGGTTGTCGCCGCCGGAGACGGCCGCTCTCCCACTCCGTCTCTCTCACTCGCACCCTCGCCTCCGTCCCGGTAACCCAGCCACGGACCCCCGATCCTCCCGATCGCCTGCCGACTCAGACACTCAGTCAGCCTCTCACACTGATGCCCTCCCGCTCACACAGTCACACACAGGTTAAAAGGCTTGGCTGCAATCAGCCCCAATTGGCTGCAGCCGTGCTGACTCGACTCTCACCTGGACCCAGCCTACGCCTCACCCACTCCCTCCCCCAGTCTGCCACAAATACGTATATGCAAACAAAAAGAGGTTCAAAACATTTGTGCTCTCTATCATACATACAGACATTGTCCCAAGTAACACAATGAAAGCACATTCCAAGATCAATCCCGCAGATGCAGCATCACCTGGCATGCAGGCAGATGTCTCTCTCCAGTCTAAAATGTGGATCAGTGGTGCTGAGTTTCTATCCAAACCTCAGTCTCAATGTCCAGGGGCCTGTTCCAAGAAGCAGGTTCAGCAAACTCTGAGTCTAACCCTGCACTCTGAGCTGATTAATTCCGAGATGGCCAAGTCTGAGTTTTCGGTTCCAGAACGGCTGATTTGAGTTAGTTCAATCAATTTTGAGTATGTTCACCTTGAGTTAAGCGCGTGCGCGACGACAATAAAAAGCCATCATCAATGGAGGTCCGATACTACGATTCACCATGGCAACCAGCAAGCAGAAGGGTCGTAAAGGAGAGGGAATTGGCGTGGGAGAGAATCGCTGCCCGAGTCAATGCGTACGTTTGAATGCAGTAGTGTATTCATTTAACATTTAACCACACTTTCTTATAATATTACCTACATGTGAGAAAGTGGTGGAATGGTATTGGAAAAAAAATATTTTCATTTAGGTGCAATCCCACGGGCGCAAAGCGCTCTTGGCAGCAGCTGAAAATGAAATATAAAAACATTACAGTCATTTAGCAGAGGCTTTTATCCAAAGCAACTTACAAAGGTGATAGTTAACACTATGTGGGGATCGAACCCACAACCCTGAGACTGAGAGTCTAATGCTCTACTAACTGAGCTGTCTGGGCCAGACATACTTCAAATGGTGTATTTGGGGCGGCAAATTAGAAAGGCAGATCTAGAAATGTAATTACTGGAACATAAGTTAGAGGTGGGTGCATGGTCACAGGTGAAATGTGGAACAATATAAAAATACTAACTGTTGCTTTTGTATTTGTAGGAAATAAAGAAGACCAAATGAAAGGTGTCTTTATTTGACTGCTCGGGGTGGTGGTAGCTTAATCCGTGAACTGTAAACGGCATATTATATCTCGGACAGCTCTTCCATCCTGGACATAGAACATCTAATCGGGGTCTCAAAATCCTCTCCCGACGTAAGGCTATGAATTACTTCCGCTTGAATATCGATCGGGTTACGAGGAAAGGACACGCCATGTCCGACAGCTGCTTCAGGTTCAGCAGAGGGAGGAGACAGGGAGAAAGTCAGGGTTTGTTCAAGAAAACCTGCCAGCGAGCAGGTTAGGGTCACAGAGTCAGTTACCATGGTAACTGAATCAGAGTTTGAGTTACCTCTCTTTCTGGAACGGAGAACCCAGAGTTTCCCTCATCTCAGGGTTAACAAACTCAGAGTTTTCATTAAACCCGCTTCTTGGAACAGGCCCCTGGTCATGTTAAAGAGTTGGGTGTAGTGTCTGTTGATGACCTAGAGGTGCGGAAGGTAATCTCAGTCTGTGCTACAGTATTAGAGTCAGACGAAACTCTTAAAGCACCCAGTGGGTAGACCTTAAAGCCCCAGGAAACTTGGCTTGAAATAGTAAAAATGAATATATGATATCAAAGTTTAGTGTCTAATTAAGCATCCACAAAAATCTGAGTGAAAATAAACTTTCAGAAATATTAGAAAACCTAGTTCAAAAACAGCTCATTTAGCTGTTTAGACCATTTCTCAGGACTGTGTAGGCGTGTCAGATCAGGATTTGATTGACATCCTGACACGATGGATAGCTCCGCCCATGTCAAACTGTCAAGCTGTTGCACCTGTTGGGGGAGGGACAACTGACGTGCATTTTTTAATGATTGGATTAATGAATTCTCTGCGTCATAAATCTCAGAAAATACCACGCCCAATTCAACCCCACTGTTCTGAACCCCCCACTCATTTGAACTAGGTTTTGTAATATTTCTGAATGTTTATTTTCACTCAGATTTTTGTGGATGCTTAATTAGACACTAAACTTTGATATCATATATTCATTTTTACTATTTCAAGCCAAGTTTCCTGGGGCTTTAAAAGAGCAATGGTATGGATTCTCAAGTGTAAAGAGGTGCTTAAACAGCTATGCCAGGAAAGAATCAAACAAAATGTGCTCTCTAGCTTCTACTAGATACGTTAGCTAGTGTGCTAATCACATGTGTTAACAACAAGGGAGTAATAGCTGGCCATATACTAGCTAACAAACAAGCTAACATTATCACAACGCAGAATAGATCTGTGATGTTTCCACAAACAGAAATTCACCACGTCTGAACCATTCTGTGGAGAAGTTGTACGTTTAGAAATGCAATCAGCTGTTTTCAGGTGTGAAGAGCAGAGGACCTCCAATATGGCCACCAGAGGCACATCACCGTGTGTGTGTGTGTGTGTGTGTGTGTGTGTGTGTGTGTGTGTGTGTGTGTGTGTTACCTGGGCTGAGTCGTCCTGAGCAGGTCGGTCCTGAAGCTGCTCTGATGAGAAAGTTTAGGCTGAGACCTGGTACGACGAATAGACTGTTTGAACCTCCTGGACAGAAAACTCTGAGGAGGAGGAGGAGAGGAGGAGAGGAGAGAAGGAGAGGAGAATTCAGTCAGTCATGATCATGTCCTGTCTGTAGTGTGTCTGATTCCCAGTGTTGTATCAGTATGTAGATCAGTGCACTGGCATGGTGCGTGTGCGTGCACATGCACACACACACACACACACACACACCAGCAACAGCAGCTTAGCCCTTGTTACCATAGAAACAGCAGGCTGGTTTTCAATGACAGGAGGTGTGAGTGTGTGTGTGTGGTTGTTACCGTGACTCTGGAAGTGGGCGTGTCCAGGACAGAGCTACTGGGCATGCTCTGTCTGCGCACTCCTCTCTCTGGAACACCAGACAGGCAGAGAAACAAACAGTCAGTCAGACAGGCAGAGAAACAAACAGTCAGTCAGACAGACAGTTAGACATACAGATAGTCACACAAGCAGATAGACAGATGAACAGACAGGCACGCAGACAGAGAGACAGAAAGACAGACTCCATGGCTGCTATGATAACTGTCCATGTTGCCATGGTGACACTGTTCCACATTAACAGCAACACTTCTAAATGATACTGACGCTGTTTATCTGTCAGTGTGTCTTCATTACTGACGAAACACTGTTGTCAGTACTCTGTGTGTCTAAAATGAGCAAACATAAAACAGGATGTTAATTGAATGCAACTCGATAAAAGTGATTTTTCAACTGACTACAGAGTTAGAGGAGTTTAGGTCTCCTAATCGATCACCTCTAGTCTTATATCTGACCTTGCACCTTGATAAAAAGAGGATATCTGTGAATTTGTACCTAAATAGATAGATATAAATAGATATTTTACAAAGATTATTAAGAGCCATCAACCCTTTTTTCCTAAATGATCAGAAGAAGGTAAGATCAGGTAAGAAAGGCAAGGCAGCGCCTTTACCACCTCAGGCAGCTGAGGAAATTTAAAGTCTCCCGGAGGATCCTTCAGTCCTTCTACTCTGGAGCTGTAGAGAGCATCCTGACAGGAAGCATCACTGCCTGGTTTGGCAACAGCTCCGCTCAGGACAGGAAGGCTCTGCAGAGAGTAGTGCATTTGGCTGAACGCACTATTGGAACTACACTCCCCACCCTGCAGGACTTGTACACCAGGAGGTGCAGAACCAGAGCCTGCAGGATCATGAAGGATCCTCACCACCCTAACAACGGACTGTTTCAGCTGCTGCAGTCAGGCAAGCGCCTCCGTAGTCACGCTGCCTCAACCTCTGACCCTCCTCACCTCAACCTCTGACCCTATCCTCACCTCAACCTCTGACCCTCCTCACCTCAACCTCTGACCCTCCTCACCTCAACCTCTGACCCTATCCTCACCTCAACCTCTGACCCTCTTCACCTCAACCTCTGACCCTCCTCACCTCAACCTCTGACCCTATCCTCACCTCAACCTCTGACCCTCCTCACCTCAACCTCTGACCCTCCTCACCTCAACCTCTGACCCTATCCTCACCTCAACCTCTGACCCTCCTCACCTCAATGATGATGGGGAGGGGTGGCTATCTTATGTTATGGTTAGTTTAGGTTAGGATAGGTTAGAGTTAAGCCTATCCTTGATCTTCCTGGACACAGCTGAGCAGTCTTGGGTTGCCATGGTAACTAACCTATCAGATTATCAGATTATAACAGTGTGACATGTCATCAAGATTAATCAGCCTAATCCCTGCTAGTCAGCAAAATACACACACTCACTCACAGACTAAACACACACACACTAAAAACACAAACACACACACACTAACCCTAACCCGAACTAACCAGTCAGGCAGTAAACCACCCAACCACTTACTCAGTTAACCAGTCAGATAACCAGTCAGCCAGTAAACCAGACAGTTAACTGGTGTAGATCTTAATGTTTTTCTTACCGTTGAGGTCTTCTAGCTCAGTGCCCAATTCCACATCCATGTCTGTCTGTCTGTCTGTCTGTCTGTCTGTCTGTCTACCTGGCTGTCTGTGTGTGTGTCTGCCCACATCTCATCTTGTTCTACTGATCCAACATGACACACAATACACTCTTCATCCTTACGTTTGTGGGCGTGTCCAGAAGGTGATGATGTCACACAGAGGGTGTATCTCAGCAACCAGACGGTACAAGACTCCGCCCTTTTCTCTGTTAGAAGCAAAGGATGAATCTGAAGAGAGGAGAAGAGGAGGAGAAGAGCAGAGGAGGAGATGGGAGGGGAGGGGAAAGGAGAGGAAAGGAGAAGAGGAGAGACAAAAATGATGAAGACAGCGAGAGTACGACCGAGAGAGAACGACAGACCAGCAGAGACAATCGGATCTCAACGTTCATTGGCTCAATGAAACTTTTCAGTTTGGTAGATGGGTGGACAGATCTGTCAATAAAAACCAGCTGGTGGATTCTGGTGTCAGTTCTGGGTGACAATACGTCTGAAGACCACGTCTGAAGACCACGTCAATCACACATGCTGTTTCATGGCTTTGTGCACGTGAACATAGAGCTGTCCAAAATCACACACTGGGTTTGTGCATGCTAGGTTATATTTTACCCACATTGAGGTAAATCCTTTACCCAGGGACTAAGTGAATGCAACCTTTTTAATATGTTAACACAACTAACTAGTTCAGCTCTTCACCTGGTAACTGAATGAATGTGAACCAGAGGCAGGAACCATGGTGACAGGTTGATATCTCTTTATGTTATACCCGGCCTAGGAGTAACCTGAGCATAACATAAAGACACTCCCCTTTCCCCTCCAAGGATGACCAGTACCACAGCAGAATGCAGTCCAAACAAAATGGGTTTATTCTTTACCAGGATGGTAGCATAGGCGTCAGGGTGAGCACGGCCAACACAATAAACAAACAATCTATAATACAAACCACTAACTTACCTATCTTCAAAAGAACGAAAACAAAATACAGGGGTCTTACCTACCTATTTATGATAAACATGAGAATAAATATCAAAGAAAAACGGCTTCTTACCCTTATCGCTACCAGAACTGCTTTTAGGAAATACTTACTACAATACTTACTAATATACTTACAATACAAATTACAATAGGCACAGAGATCCGAAAGCTAACTTCACACTACCACCACTACCACCACTACCACCATAACCACCACCACCACTACCACCACCACTACCACCACCACCACTACCACCACTACCACCACTACCACCACAAACACAACACCGCACAGTCTGGTTGGAGTCCAACTGGCATCGGGCAGGTGTCATTTTAAAGTGGGCGCCATCAGTCTCCCGGCCAATCACCAGCCGCCACCTGAAACTCAACATACAGACCAAACAGAACAGCGCCACCCTCAGGCAGGGAGGGAAAACAGCACAACAGAGGACACAATCACACTTACATACACATGACTACATATATACATATGACTCAGGGTCATAACAATATCAACATAACACAGGGAGAAGAAACCAGCCTGTCATATAATCTCTTTTTATCATCTTTCCTCTGATCATATTGAAATGGTTTCTTCTTCGTTGGTCACATCCTGTAGGAGATATGGAGTATGTAGAGCAGAAGGTGGCTCTCTTGTATTGTGTTGTCTGAGGAGGAGGCTGTCAGCGCCTCCTTGTGGGCTGTAGGTGAAGTCACTCTTTAATTAAGTTGTGTACATAGAAATGGCAAATTTAATTGAATTTGACGTGGCGATGTCCTGAGGGCCCGGCTTGTGGATGATGGCCAGTTTCTCTTTAACTCTTTGCCTTAACATTGAATTAAATAACATCATTGAACCTCTCACACTGGGCAGCAGTTCTCAGTGATACCTCTTCCCAAGCCAGTTTAACATCATCAGCTCTTGGCGTCTATTTGGGGTGCCATAAAATGCGACCATGTCGACTCTGCATCTCCAAGAATTAATTTTCTTCTTGGGGGAATTCTTTTATGGCGCAGCATCACAAAACTGTCAATATGGCCTACCATTTATTACTTTCTCTATGTACACACACACACACACACACACACTGTATCCTATTGGGACAAACCCACCCCTAACCCTAAATAGGTTTTGTACCCCCCCCCTCCCCCCACACACACACACATGCACGCACACACTGTCTAGCTATGTCATTGTATTACATAGATAGGTTGTATTATTGAACAGAATGAATGAGTCTGCTTGTGTGTGTGGGTGTGTATGAGTGTGTATTGGTGTGTGTATCGGTGTGTATGAGTGTGTATTGGTGTGTGTATCGGTGTGTGTGGGTGTGTATGAGTGTGTATTGGTGTGTGTATCGGTGTGTGTGGGTGTGTATTAGTGTGTATTAGTGTGGAAGAATTTATGTATCTTATGTTGTTTTATGTATCCTGAGTGTAGGTTTTAGGTGTGACATGATAACAGTGTGCAGGTGTGTCTTGTGTTCTGGTTCAGAAGTTCATACATCAAATCAAATCAAATCAAATCACATTTATTTGTACAGCCCTTAATCACCGTTACAGTCTCTAAGGGCTTCACAGTGCCCAACATGTGAAAATAATAAATGGTTAGTACACGACATCCCCCAGCCTTAGACCCTCACAGAGGACAAGGAAAAACTCCCACAAACCCTCACTGGGAAAATTGGGAGAAACCTTGGGAGGGGCTACTCAGAGAGGGATCCCCCTACCAGGACGGTTGGGCGTGCAATAGATGCCGAGTTTGGGCAAGCAGCGTATACACAATATATGAAAGTTTATGACCCAGTGTGACATAGGTCAGTTCATATAAACCATACTGGAAGGCCTGTATACCGGAGAGCCCTTTACCAAGACACTTTCACACAGCACACACTGGGTCCACCGTAAAAGGCTGCAGACTGAAGGGTTGTGTTCAAGTACACCAGGGAAAAGAGGAAAAGAGGAACTTGGAGGAGTCTGAAATGGAAGAGTTGCTCTCATGAGTTTCAGAAGCATCAGCAGTGGAGTCACAAGAACTGATCACAGTAAAGCATGGCAAGAAACTATGAACGCTGTCAATGCTGTTTCAGCAGAAACACAAGAAACAGTTCAACATGAAACTAGATGAAGGAGAAGTAGACGTATTATCAGCCTCAGGAGGACGGCAGCACTGAGCCGCTATCGACATGATCAGAGGATCGATCAATAACAGGAGAGACCTCACAGTCGGTGTCCAGTCAGCATTGGAGCTGGACTCAGATCAGATCCAGGCTGCATCTTCATCAGATGGTAGGACTATGTTATTGTGTTTGTAAGGCGTTTGTTTCAGCCTATCAGGTCTTTGTTTCTACCAGGCCACTGAAACATCTTGTTGTTGAGGTTTGGCTCTACTGTGATGGATGTTTCATAAAGAATAAAACGTTCTAAGAGCCTCCCACATGTTTCCAAACACTCGTAGGATTTGATCGTACCAACGAACAAATTCAGATACGAACAAAAAGATGAATCCGACTGTTCGTAGAAACGTTCGTACTAGCGTTATACGATCAAATCTGATCGTACGCACATTTCGTAAATGAGGCCCAATGTTCAGACTAACGAGTAGAATAACCTTGTGGATGTTTGGATGTACCCCCCCCCTTGTCTTTCCCTAGCTTCATAATCTCTGTTCAGATGTTTCTCTGCAGACCCGACCTTGTGTACATCTCTCCTGAGCTCAGCTTTCTGTGTTAATAAATATACTCAAGTAATTCATGACTCGAAAACTCTTTGTCAATATCTGAATTTATTCAACAATCGGTGTGTATGAGTGTGTATCGGTGTGTTTCCTATTGGTCTCCAGGCAGTAGGTCCCCCCCAAATTAACTATTATGTCTTCTGTATACGCTGCTTGCCCAAACTGGCATCTACTGCAGCCCGACCGTCCTGGTAGGGGGATCCCTCTCTGAGTAGCCCCTCCCTGTCTGAGTAGGCCCTCCCTCTCTGAGTAGCCCCTCCCTTTCTGAGTAGCCCCTCCCTCTCTGAGTAGCCCCTCCCAAGGTTTCTTCCATTTTCTTTCCTAAAAGGTTTTGTGGGAGTTTTTCCTTGTCCTCTGTGAAGGTCCAAGGCTTCAAGATTCAAGATTCAAGATTCAAGAACTTTATTTGTCACATACACACACGGGGTGTGCAGTGAAATGAAAAAGTGGCAATGCTCAACGGGAATGTGCAAAGGGCAACAGTACACAGTATTTACAATAAAAGAACAACACAATATTTACAGTATTACAGTAAGAGCTCTTATATAAAAAAAAACAACACAATATTTACAGTAAGAGCACTACAAAATTATAGTAATATGAGAAATATGAGAAATTGTATATATGTATATAAATTATGTGTAGTCATTACCTAAGTGTGTGTGTGTGTGTGTGTGTGTGTGTGTCCATAAGAGGGGCAGTGTGTGTGTCTTGGTGGGGGCCCTGGTGAGGTCGGAGTTCACAGTCCTGATGGCCTGAGGAAAGAAACTCCGTCTCAGTCTCTCTGTTTTTGCAGCGTGACTACGGAGGCGCTTGCCTGACCGCAGCAGCTGAAACAGTCCGTTGTTGGGGTGGTGAGGATCCTTCATGATCCTGCAGGCTCTGGTTCTGCACCTCCTGGTGTACAAGTCCTGCAGGGTGGGGAGTGTAGTTCCAATAGTGCGTTCAGCCGAACGCACTACTCTCTGCAGAGCCTTCCTGTCCTGAGCGGAGCTGTTGCCAAACCAGGCAGTGATGCTTCCTGTCAGGATGCTCTCTACAGCTCCAGAGTAGAAGGACTGAAGGATCCTCCGGGAGACTTTGAATTTCCTCAGCTGCCTGAGGTGGTAAAGGCGCTGCCTCGCCTTTCTCACCAGAGTGTCAGTGTGTGTGGACCATGTCAGATCTTCGGTGATGTTGACTCCCAGGTATTTATACCTGCTCACCCTCTCCACAGTAGTCCCATTAATCCCCAGTGGTGAGTACGTCCTCTGTTGTTGTGTCCTCCTAAAGTCCACAATCAGCTCCTTAGTTTTGGTGACATTCAGGAGGAGGCTGTTGTCCTGGCACCAGAGTGACAGATCAGCAACTTCCTCCAGGTAGGCCTTCTCGTCGTTGTTGGAGATCAGGCCCACCACCACTGTGTCATCCGCAAACTTAATGATGGTGTTGGAGCTGAACCTGGCCACACAGTCATGTGTGTACAGGGAGTACAGTAGGGGGCTGAGGACGCAACCCTGGGGGGATCCTGTGTTCAGGGTGAGGGGGTTGGAGGTGTGTCTACCCACCCTGACCACCTGGGGCCTGGCGGTCAGGAAGTCCAGGATCCAGGCACACAGGGGGGTGTTCAATCCCAGCTCCATCAACTTGCCAGCCAGTCTGGTGGGGACTATGGTATTGAAAGCTGAACTATAGTCAATGAACAGCAGTCTCACATAGCCCCCCTTCCGGCTGTCCAGATGAGAGAGTGTGGTGTGCAGTACCTGGGAGACAGCATCATCCGTGGATCTGTTGGGACGATAAGCAAACTGCAGCGGGTCCATGGAGCAAGGGAGGAAGGCGCAGATGTAGTCCTTTATCAGCCTCTCCAAGCATTTCATGACCACCGAGGTGAGGGCCACCGGTCGATAATCATTTAGGCATGCTGGAGAAGCATTCTTGGGCACAGGGACAATAGTGGATCTCTTGAAGCAGGCGGGGACCACAGACTCAGCCAGGGAGATGTTGAATATAGTGGTGAACACTGGAGCTAGCTGATTAGCACAGGTCTTCAGTACTCGTCCAGATATGCCATCTGGACCAGCAGCTTTCCTGGTGTTCACCCTCATCAGAGCCCTCCTCACACTGTGCTCGGTCACAGAGAGTGTGTGTTCATCCCCAGCGGTAGAACTCACTCCGGCTGCGCTAACGGTGATGTTGTTAGCCGGCGAGCTAGCGCTGTTGTTGCTAGCCTCAAACCGTGCATAGAATGAGTTCAGGTCCTCCGCTAGGGATGCGTCGGCACTCACAATTGCGGGGGGTCTGCCCTGGTAGTCCGTTATAGTCCGTAGCCCCTGCCATAGGCGTCTGGTGTCGCGCTGCTCCATCTGCGACTCCACTCTGTCCCTATACCTCCTCTTGGCCTCCTTCACCGCCCTTCTCAGTCCATAGGACGCTGCCTTGTGCTCGTCCATGTTGCCGGATACAAGACCGGAGTTATAGGCAGCAGTGCGGGCGTTCAAAGCGTCGCGGATGGATTTATCAACCCACGGTTTTTGGTTAGGAAAGGACCTAACTTTCACCGTAGGGACGATGGTGTCCACTAGCATAGCTATGAAGCTCGTTACTACTTCCGTAAACTCGCTGACGTCCCTGGAACTGGATTGGAACATGTCCCAGTCGACGTCACGCAGAGCGTCCTGTAGCTCAGCCTCTGATTGGTCAGACCACCGCTTTACGTCCTTCGTCACTACCGCTTCCCGTGCTATCCTTTGTTTATACTCCGGTAGCAGGAAAATGGCGGCATGGTCTGATTTGCCGAACGGAGGGAGAGAGACAGCCTTGTAGCCTCTCTTGAACGGCGTATAGCAGTGGTCCAACGTTCTTTCCCCTCTGGTAGCACACGTAATGTGCTGGTGAAAGTTCGGCATGACTTTTTTTAGGTTCGCCCTATTAAAGTCCCCAGCCACCACCATAGCCGCGTCGGGATGCTTGTTCTGATGCCGACATAACACATCATGTAGGTCCGATAGTGCTACGTCGGTGTCCGCTTGTGGTGGTATGTAGACGGCTGTGGTGATGACCGAGCTGAACTCCCGGGGAAGGTAGAATGGACGGCATGAGATAGTCAGATGTTCCAGGTTCGACGAGCAGGAACGAGAAAGAGTCTTAATGTCCTTGGGGTTGCACCACTTGTTGTTGGTCATGAAGCAAACCCCTCCACCCTTAGATTTGCCAGACTCTTCCGTTCTATCCGCACGGAAAACAGAGAAGGACTCGGTTGGGCATATGACTCGATCCGGCACCAGCGGGGTCAGCCATGTTTCCGTCAGACAAAAGACGTTACAATCCCTCATGTCCCGTTGGAATCTAATCCTCGCCCTAACATCATCCAACTTATTATCCAGAGACTGGACGTTAGCAAGAAGGATGCTGGGCAGAGGTGGACGGTGGGCTTGAACTCTCAGTCTGTTCCGAATTCCGCTCCGTTTTCCCCGATGTTTCCTCCTTCGTCTCCCCGTAGGTGAGTCTCCACTGTTGTTATTGTGGCTCGCTCGTACTATCTCTGCCGGCCACGCTGGGTCGATGGGAAAAGTGGACAAAAACCTTTGTTTTGCGCAAAAGTTTATGTCCAAAAGTGTGCTGCGTTCGTAGGATGTTAGTGCCGATGTGTTTGAGCAAAAAAAGATATTAAAAACAAACACAAAAACTAAAAAAAACGCACAATCTCCGCGGAGCTACCACGACGGCGTCTAGACACGGCCGCGCCATCTGGGGGATGTCGTGTACTAACCATTTATTATTTTCACACTGTGAAGCCCTTAGAGACTGACCATGGTTAAAGGCTTTAAAATACATGTGTTTTGATTTGATTTATTCATTGAATTCATGCTGTGTCTTTATCATTGTCTTTATTGTTGTGTTTCTTTTACTCCTGTGAAGGACTTTGTAACTCTGTTTTCATAAGTGATATATAAATAAAGTTATTAGTCACCAAATAGACTGAACACGCCCACTTGCGCCATTGACTTTAGACCTTGCACTTTCTCATACACACACACACACACACACACACACACACACACACCTACCTCCAGGTTGTCCAGCATCAGTAACTGGGAATCAGACAGGATGCAGAGCTTCCTGGTCCAGACAGCAGGCTCCACCCTCCGGCCACAGGACAACCAATGGATGGATGCACTCTTTGACTCTGTTGTTAATAATAGTAACAAACATAAATAATCATAACACTATAATAATAACAATAATAAAATCTAGTCTAGTTCAGCTGTCCAAAGCTCTCAGCAGAAAAACATGGAAAGGCTTAACTGGCGATTGGGGTGAAAATGAGATCCGTATATAAAATCTCTTTAGTGATGTAAGGAAAAAACTTCAATCTGGCATAATTTTGAATATAAATCCTAAACTTTCCTAATAATCCTAATCCTAATCCATTTTGAATATAAATCCTAAACGTTCCTAATAATCGTAATCCATTTTGAATATAAATCCTAAACGTTCCTAATAATCCTAATCCATGTTGAATATAAATCCTAACATCAGAGGAAGTTTTGATTAATTCATTCAGGTGCAAGTAGTAACTAGCAGTAAAGATAGTTAACACTGTTAACACGTTGTCAGTTATGAACTGTTACTAGCAGTAAAGATAGTTAACACTGTTAACACGTTGTCAGTCTCAACCTGCCTACTGTAGTGATCCTGTCAGAATGACTGATATCCTAAAGATTGTGGTGTAGATTTCTAACAAGAGTCCAAATGGTCTCAGTAACTCCAACTAGCATTACTAGTCTCAATTTACTGGTTACCACCTTTAACTAGAGGAACTAGTTAGTGAATCTCCATGGACCCTGGTGGAGAATCACTAGCTCTGATCAATCAATCATCAACTCACCAATCACATTTATCCATCCCAGGTCGACACTGGTACAGGTGGCCTACCAGGTCGTCCATGGCAACTGGTCTGTGGGATTGTGGGTAGTCTGTTGGCTCTGTCCACTTCCTCTAGAGCTGACTAGCTAGTCAGACAGGTAGACACAGTTGTAGAGTAAAACTACATTCTGTAGATTGAGATCAGCTTCCTATCTACTGTCGCTTCACCAGACTTCACCAGTCCACCTGTCCATCTTTCTTCATGGACCCTCAGGACATCCTGCCATCATCACAGTGCTGAGTGTGTTGTGGTCAGTCTGAATAGAAAGGGAGGTTCCTCTCATTTAACACCTTAACTCTATTAACAGATTATCAGCCTGTCTCACTCACTGTTGGACACACACACACACACACTCTTACAGTTGTGTACAGAAACTTCACACAGTGAACATCAGAACTGTTTTATTCAAATGAAACAGACGAAACAGCCGCCAGCTGATTGGTCAACTGAACAGGAAAAGCAAACATAAAAGGAATCTGAGTCACATGATCTAAAGAACCCTCTAAAATGCCAATGATGGGTTACCATGACAGCAAGTGCTACAGTTTTAAAGTGACAGTGTGACAGTTATTTTTTATAAGTCTCTTTTTTGACTGAAGCAGACACTGGGGTTGTATTGGCACTCCCATTAGCATTGTTAGCATCCCTTACCAAAACCAATAGGTAATGCTAAATGCAAGCTAACTGTTTGTGTACAGCTAGTACTATCCACTAGTGAGGAACAAAGCTAACACGCTAACAGTCAGTACCTAAGGTGGCTGAAGAATTATGTAACCAGTGTGGCTAGCAGGCTAAGTGTCCAGATAGTCCTTTATGCTAGCAGGCTAAGTGTCCAGATAGTCCTTTATGCTAGCAAGCTAAGTGTCCAGATAGTCCTTTATGCTAGCAGGCTAACTGTCCAGATAGTCCTTTATGCTAGCAGGCTAAGTGTCCAGATAGTCCTTTATGCTAGCAGGCTAACTGTCCAGATAGTCCCCTATGCTAGCAGGCTAACTGTCCTTTACACTAACAGATTATGAAATGTCAGTTTTTGAAAGGCAGGTGTTACTTCCCCTTTAAATTAAGTGGATTTTCTTCAATATTGAGAAATGTAAACACTTCAGTCATAAGCAGGTTGTCATAGCAACCTGTTAAGAAATAAAACTGAGTCTGAATGTTGTTTGTTAGCTAATGTCAGTCTGTATTTCTGAACTGACTGACTGAACTGATCCCAGCTCTGATGTCACAGCAATATCTAATCATCCATTTGTTTGGAATAATATCTAAATATTATATTGATTTATTTATTTTATATTAGAACACAACAAGGCTCCTGATTACAATTAAATCACCAAGATCAATTATCACAGTTTAGTAAATAAGATTTGGTTATTAAGGTAAGGTCAATACTTGCATAGATATGTGTCAATAGTGCAACGATACAAGGGAGTGGGGGCGGGAGTGAAGAGTCATCATTCTAGTCCTGTACTGCTGCATTACAGTAGTACTCTGACAGTTGTACTAATACTTTATAATAACAGTAGTACTCTGATAGTTGTACTAATACTTTATAATAACAGTAGTACTCTGATAGTTGTAATAATACTCTGAACAACACAAAACATGAAATCAACATGTTGTCATGATATCAACAGGTCATATCAGTAGGGTTGAGTTTTGAAAAACGGTACAAACATGTCGGTCCAACAGAGTATCAAAAGATGTTGGAAAAAACGGTACAAAATTTCGATACTTTGCGCTACTTTTTGACGTGTATTTTTGCAGTCAGCCAATCACTACCGGCGTTGCTGTATCCAGGCGACTAGCCTACTTTTGGCTAACAGTGGCTAAATTCACAGTTTAGCCATAGCTAGGTTTTGACGTTGAAACGTTGTTGAAACCAATTGATTTTCAGCGGTTCTAACGTAGCAAGCTTCCCCGTGCGTCAGAATGGCGAGCCAAACGAATTCTCAGTGCATTCACGGCTACTGGGAAGTGGGAATGATCTCCTGCCCTGCTGGCTTTGACAAAGGGACCTCATGAAGTGGAATTGGAGGTGGTATAAGATCACAACTAGCTGCCTGCCTACTACTAACCTTTGTGTGTGATAGCTTCAAGTTCAAAGCTATAGTGTGTGTTATAACTGATGTCCTGACATTTCAGAAAAGACAGTTTTGGAATTGCACTTTATTTTCTTCTGTTCCTATTCTGTCATTTAATGACATGATTGAAATTTACTTTATTATATTCTGCTTCTGCTCAGTATTGTGAAGGTATCGTATCGAATTAAAGGTATTGGTTTTGGTATCGGTATTGAAACATTTCAAACGATACCCAACCCTACATATCAACATGTCATGATATCAACATGTTGTCATTGTATTAACATGTCATATCAACATGTTGTCTAGGGTGAGACCGATATATTGGTTTGCCGATATCTGAGGAGATATTGTCCTTTTATTAAAAACAAGATACGATGGATATAATGCAGTTTGACTGATTTACTGCAGAATTGATCAATACTACACTGGTTGTCTGATGGAAGCCCTGGACCTGATCTAACATTTTGATCAGACCAAACCAGTATGTATGGATATGTCTGATTATTATATGATGGTCTAAATTCTGTTTCAGAGGGGTTTTTTAGTTTTTTTTTCAGAGGCTATCAGCAGTTTCAATTCAAAATTATTGGTATCGGCCTTGACAAACCCATATCGGTCAAACCCCAGTGTTGAAGTACTACATCAGAACTGTCTGTTCTCCCAAACTACTGCCAGGAAACTGACAGCTGTAAACAAAAACAGATATGAACACTTGAAGATGAATATCGTCTGCCAGCTAGGTGGCGCTACAGGCTGTCAGACAGAGAGAAGCATTCAACTACAGGATGCCTCTGACTATCAAACATCCTTCAGTTTGAGAAGGTTTGAGCTTCAGAAAGTGTATTGGGGTTGAACCTCCTACTACAGAGACCATGATGCTAAATATTGACAGGACAGACTGTTACTCTCCTGACTGGGTTTGTGTTCTTTGGCTGCATCTGAAAGACCTCATCAATGAGGTTGTTCTGACTAAATGCTGTTAACCTTCCAGCTATTGGAAGTGTTCAGTAACAGAACAGCAGATTATCTTTCATACCAATTTCTCCACAATCAAAGGGCCATTTCAATTTCCCAGAAGACCCTGGGGTCACACCCACCAAACCACAGGGTTTGGTGTTAGGACCCAGAGCCATATGTTGGACAGGGTTTGGTGTTAGGACCCAGAGCCAGGGTCGACCTGTTAACTGTTGTTAATTAACCTTTATAACTAACCTCTACTGTTGTTAACTAACCTATTCTGTATTTAGTAACCTCTACAACTAACCTCTACTCTCATGTCTACTATATATAACTAAACTCTACTGTCTATGACTAACTGTACTTACTATGTTTATGATTTTGGTCTGGTAACTGGACTACCGACTCACCCAGTAAACTCTGGGGGCTCTGAGTTGTTTCCACCAATAAGCATTCAGGCTCAATTAAATGGAATGCTTACTGGAAGGGAAACAAAATGGCCTCCATGACAACGGAGAAAGAGGAAACTTCACATCAACTACAATTCCTAATAAGGAAATCCTAGTATACTCTAGACTTCCTAATAAGGTGTTGTCCCCTCCCACTCCAGCAGGTATTGGACGGTGCCCTGTGGAGTGACACGTCGAGCCAACACCTGATACCTCTCCCCATTGGTCAATCTGCCTGCCACTCCAAAGTAGGAGGAAATGGAGGAGTGGAGGTGGGAGGAGTCAGATGAAATGTGGGAGGGGTCAGATAGGAAGTGGGCTGGGTCATTGGGCAGGTGTGTGTGATTTGTAGCTTCCTGGTCCTCCAAGATCAAAGAAGGCTCCTCCCCTCCAAGCTCCTCCCCTGCCTCGCTGCGACTGGCCCACTGGCTGTAGCTGTTGCTAGGCAACTTTCTCTTCCTACTGCCGACCCTCCTCCTGGTTGAACAGAACACAGAGGTCAGAGATCAGACAGAGACCCAAGATGTCTGACTGTAGGAGGCTGGGGGGATGGTGGAGCGAAATCAGCTATTATAATGCATCATTGGCTGTGTTCGGAATGGGATACTAACATGCTACATACTAACATGATACTAACATGCTACATACTAACATGATACTAACATGCTACATACTAACATGATACTAACATGCTACATACTAACATGATACTAACATGCTACATACCAACATGATACTAACATGCTACATACTAACATGACACTAACATGCAACATACTAACATGCAACATACTAACATGATACTAACATACTACATACTAACATGCAACATACTAACATGATACTAACATGCAACATACTAACATGATACTAACATGCTACATACTAACATGCTACTAACATGCTACATACTAACATGCAACATACTAACATGATACTAACATGCTACATACTAACATGCAACATACTAACATGATACTAACATGCTACATACTAACATGATACTAACATGCTACATACTAACATGACACTAACATGCAACATACTAACATGCAACATACTAACATGCAACATACTAACATGCAACATACTAACATGCTACATACTAACATGATACTAACATGCTACATATTTATTCATATGTACTGCATACTATATACTCAAGTGGTAAATAAGTACACTATTACTATACTACCAGTTTGTACATCGTATGACTGACAGACTGAGGCACCACAACTATCATACCTATTATACCTATAACTATTAAGGGCTATACAAATGTGCCTTACAAATAAATGGGATTTGATTTAGAGGGGAGCAGCAGTCAAGGTAACTTAATCCATGTTGTTTCATCGTTGTCAATTAAACTTTTACGCTAATGTATCTGACTACGTGAGAAATACGTCTTACAGTTAATCTCAGTCGCTTTGGTACATTTCTCAGATCAGAATTGAAATTCTCAAAACTACTTGTTCAACCTCCACATCATCTAGTCACTTGTTCAACCTCCACATCATCTAGTCACTTGTTCAACCTCCACATCATCTAGTCACTTGTGCACATCATAAAAGCAACTTCTCTTTTCTTTTGAACAAATTGTAAATACTTTGGCACATTCATGCAAATGATTATGTAAAACTGTCTGCTGTTTCCTACATTATCAATAGTTTCTGTCATGTTGATCAAAATGTATTATATTGGTTCTCTGTTGAATAGTCTCACCCCCCAAAACATCTAGGCATTAGTTCATTGCTTAAGTCATTACATGCAAAATGGTTGAACCAGTTGTCATAATCTGTCAAGAATATTTTCTATACATTTATATATATATTTTTTTTTTTTGTTTTTCTCAGTCGCTTTAGTACATTTCTCGAATCATCCTTAACATTTGCAAAACAGTAAACGCATTTCTCGAAACAATTGGTACAAACAGCACCACACAATGGATTACCTGCAAAAGCCCGTAAATTGCTCAAAATCCTTAGTTCATCTCTCAAAAGTAAATCTTTATGTCAGTGAACATGTCAGTCCATCAGAATGACAAGTCCTTGTGTCATTGAGTACAAACAAGATAGTCAAAATGCTTAGCCATGTTGTCAATAGAACAGTTACTCTGATGGAAACTATGGCGAAGGGTTTGATGACAATGATTGAAAATGCACAAGGCTGCACTTTTTTTGTATGGCATATATCAATTCAAAAGACATATACAACCAATAAGTCATAATTGTCATTTGCCTAAATGTGCTAAAACATTTGCAAATGGTAACAAAGAGAAATGCTCTTTCTGTTGTGCACAAGTAACAAAATGTTGTGAAGAATTTCACATATTGTTTTGACGACTTCAACTGTCATTCGACAATTGAGCAAAAGCAACTGAGAAAAACTGGAGTGAAAGTCAAGATTCATCAATTCAGGACACATTTACAAAAAAAGTCTAATAGAAATGGTTGACATGCTTGATATGCTTGACAGATTATGACCAACCATTTTGCATGTAATGATTTAAGCAATGAACTAATGCCTAGATGTTCTGGGGGGTGAGACGATTCAACAGAGAACCAATATAATACATTTTGATCAACATGACATAAACTATTGATAATGTAGGAAACAGCAGACAGTTTTACATAACCATTTGCATGACTGTGCTAAAGCATTTGCAATTTGTTCAAAAGAATGAGAAAATACTTTTATGATGTGCACAAGTGACTAGATGATGTGGAGGTTGAACAATTAGTTTTGAGAATTTCAATTCTGATCTGAAAAAAGCGACCAAAGCGACTGAGAAAAACTGTAAATGTGTCCTGAATTGATGAATTGCTCTCAGGTGAATCTTGACTTTCACTACAGTTTTTCTCAGTTGCTTCAATGACAGTTGAAGTTGTCAAACCAATATGTGAAATTCTTGGAAGTTGAGTTGGAATCAGGAGTCAGGAGTTGGAATTCTTTCATTGTGTAAGTCATCACATGCAGAATAGTCCATCTAATTGTCAAAATCTGCTGCATGTTCAGTTCTGCCTAAGGGGTGTTTCCTGTTTACATTTCTAATTTTGTGTTTTTTTTCCTTTGTGCTATGCAGAGCTGTAAACAGTCTTGTCTTTTTCTTTTCTGTATCGCAATGACATGGTCTGTCAACATTGTTCATGATCATTGATCATTCAATCATTGTCATCAAACCCTTCGCCATAGTTTACATCAGAGTAACTGTTCTATTGACAACATGGCTAAGCATGTGGACTATCTTGTTTGTACACAATGACACAAGGACTTGTCATTCTGATGGCACTGACATGTTCATTGACATAAAGATTTACTTTTGAGAGATGAACTAAGGATTTTGAGCAATTTACGGGCTTTTGCAGGTAATCCATTGTGTGGTGCTGTTTGTACCAATTTTTTCTAGAAACAACTTACAACAAATCTTAACTGTTTTGCAAATGTTAAGGATGATTCCAGAAATGTACCAAAGCGACTGAGAAAAACTGTAAGTCAATAGTCTTTTGTTTATATTTAAAATGTTAATCGGAGACGGCACCACATCCCAGTCTCCAGCTGTGACCGGAGCCCCGAGGCAACCGGTGAACACAGGTCATCTGGATCAGTCCCGAGTGGCTTGACAGTAATTAGTAGCACCTGAAGGACTGCTCTTTTACAGTTGGTTAAGATAACGTGAGCTCCACTACATCCTTAGAGTGCATATTATTATATTAGATCAGTTACCTGCTCAGTTTCTTGGTTTATGTGTGGGGAAAAAATCGATTGTTAGATGCATCGCGATTCTGCATTGATGCAGAAAACATAATAATTGATTACATCGATCGATGTAATCGAGGGAGACTAACCTCGCTGTATGAGACAGACCAGTAGCATTGCAGTCAATCCGACTGAGCCTCCCGTTAAGAAAAAGAAAGTGAAACTTAAAATTCTACAATTGGCTCCAAACCCGCTGTTAGTAACAGTGCTCCGTCCACCCCGGTAAATTGAAAATAGGTCTGTCTTCTGTCAACCCCCGGTGAATTGAGATAACACCCCCACCCCCCCCCCCCCCCGACACTGTAACATGCACAATTTGTTCAATAAAAGGATGTTTTTCATGTTTAATTCAATAGGAGAGGCTGTTTATTGCCTGGGTCTATTTCAGCAGAAAGACATTAGAACTGTCTACACTTGAATATCTATTTAGTTATAAGTCATATCGTTATCGCAATATTCACCAACGTTATCACATACCACATATTTTCCTCAGATATTGAGATGCATCGATAATTGTTTTATAATCAAATCAAATCGTGACGTGATGGAGGATTCCCATACCTAATGTGTGTGTGTATGAACATTTGTGTGCGTTACCTGAAGTGGTAGGAGGCACTGGTTGTAGCTGAACCTGATGTGGAGGCATCAGTAGAGTCCTGATCAATACTGACTGTTCTACTGGAACTACTGAGGAGTGGGAGGAGAGGAGAGGAGAGGAGAGGACAGGAGAGGACAGGAGAGGAGAGGAGAGGAGAGGGCTTTGAACTTCAATCCAGATGCAACCATCCCACAGCATCAAATGGCAAAGCAAACATACATAAACAGGTAATGACAAATGGGTTATAAATAAACAACAAATACAGAAGTTGCAACAATATTAATAATAGTACATGTATAAACCGATGTACAATCTCAAAGCCACAGTACAGGGCAGCAAAGCAACAATAGCATCAATAGCAAAGAACACATAAAACAAACAATAATTATTTTGGTAAAGCGTTTCCCTGGCTGTCCCTGCTTGAGGCCAGATATTTGCTGCAAATATGTTTTACACCTAAAAGTTATTTGTCCCTTTCTGATTGTGTTTTGGTATCCAGGTCTGTCTATAACGACCAGTCTCCAGGGTCAGGTTGTCCTCCCTGGGTATCCAGGTCTGTCTAGTCTCCAGGGTCAGGTTGTCCTCCCTGGGTATCCAGGTCTGTCTAGTCTCCAGGGTCAGGTTGTCCTTCCTGGGTATCCAGGTCTGTCTACTCTCCAGGGTCAGGTTGTCCTCCCTGGGTATCCAGGTCTGTCTAGTCTCCAGGGTCAGGTTGTCCTCCCTGGGTAGCCAGGTCTGTCTAGTCTCCAGGGTCAGGTTGTCCTCCCTGGGTAGCCAGGTCTGTCTAGTCTCCAGGGTCAGGTTGTCCTCCCTGGGTAGCCAGGTCTGTCTAGTCTCTAGGGTCAGGTTGTCCTCCCTGGGTAGCCAGGTCTGTCTAGTCTCCAGGGTCAGGTTGTCCTCCCTGGGTATCCAGGTCTGTCTAAGACCACCAGTCTCCAGGGTCAGGTTGTCCTCCCTGGGTAGCCAGGTCTGTCTATGGCAACCAGTCTCCAGGGTCAGGTTGTCCTCCCTGGGTATCCAGGTCTGACTAGTCTCCACGGTCAGGTTGTCCTCCCTGGGTATCCAGGTCTATCTATGACCACCAGTCTCCAGGGTCAGGCTGTCCTCCCTGGGTATCCAGGTCTATCTATGACCACCAGTCTCCAGGGTCAGGCTGTCCTCCCTGGGTATCCAGGTCTGTCTATGACCACCAGTCTCCAGGGTCAGCCTGTCCTCCCTGGGTATCCAGGTCTATGTATGCTATGACCACTAGTCTCCAGGGTCAGGCTATCCTCCCTGGGTATCCAGCTCTGTCTATGACCACCAGTCTCTCTTTTTCTGTCTCACCTCTTGAGGCTCTGTAGCTCATCCAGGGTAAAGTCGAAGATGTTCGCCATGTGGTGGTTGGACGTCCAACTGCAGGACAGCTGATTCTACACACACACACACACACACACACACACACAAACCATTTACTTGGGTCTTACTTTCATTATTTTTCTATTTCAGCAATATTTGTTACGATTAATAAAATTGTTGTTATTTTTGTTATCAGCTCTTCTGAAGTTGAATTATGTAAAAACATCATATCCTCCATGCTGATTCATTTTCCTCAGAATTAGTGGTTGAAGATAGATAGACTGATAGATAGACAGCAGGGTACCCCCAGGATTCTCCAAGTTAAATTTAAGACTTTTTAAGACCTTTTTAATACCACTTAGAATGAAATTTAATGCCAACTTCACGGCCATACGGGCAAAAGTATGAAGGATATAATGGAAAATCAGTATGGATTTTAAGCCCTAAAAAATAATTATTTACCAAGTATTGAATTTTTATAATACTCACATTAATATTTAATAATAGCTTTGTGAGCGCCCTTCACATGATCAGCGACAAAAACGCTCAGCGCTGGCATTCATTTCCTATTTGGCAAGGGTCGCCGCCAAACCTAGCGTCACCGCCGCCCTCGGCGTTCTGCGCCCTGGGCACAGACACTGGGAGACCCCCTAGCGCTGCGCTCAAAGTTCAACTATATTCAACTTTGACCTTCGCGACGCGCAACCAATCACTGGAATCTAATAGCTCTTAGTTTGCTATTCATTAGTGATCGGGTTAGAGATAGAGAGCAGTGGGAAAGAGAGGCGTTTGATATCATAGCCGCGAAATTTAAAAAATATATAGAAGAGAAACTTGTTTTATGTGTGTCGGAGCATCCCGAATTATACAACATGACCTTAAATCATACCATGATCTGACTAAAAAGTCTGTATCATGGAATGATGTCGGTTTACAGACGGGACTACCAGGCTGGTTGACAGCTTAGTACAGGATGTATATGCAGCCAGTCTATATTCACTTCTATGGCTGTGCTAGTATGATCATTGGCGATGTGGTTAGCTACGGTCACCGGCTGATGCGGGTGACGCTGATCCTGTGAAGGAGTCTCGTCCAACCTGACGGTGATGCCGACGCTTTGCGCGGATCATGTGAAAGCCCCTTAAAACGACACTTGCCCATTCTGAGGCGACGAGCTAGCTTGTTAGCAGCACACTCCACGGTCAAGAGCGTCAATACACTGACGTAAACATTACCTGTACTGTCGTAATGTCCAAGACACACCAAACAGAGTAAATTGTAACATTACACACAAAACATTTTATACATTTGACAGTTATTTATGACGTTACGGTATTTATTTGATCCTACGAAAGGACAAGAAAGAAATTTAAGACCTTTGTAAACGAAATTCAATACTTTGTAAACGAAATTCAATACTAGACTGATATAGACTGATAGATAGATAGACTGATATAGACTGACAGATAGACTGATAGATAGATAGATATAGATAGACTGATATAGACTGATAGATAGACTGATAGATAGATATAGACTGATATAGACTGATAGATAGATATAGATAGACTGATATAGATTGATAGACTGATAGATAGATAGATATAGATAGATATAGATAGACTGATATAGATTGATAGATAGACTGAGAGATAGATAGATATAGATAGACTGATAGATATAGACAGACAGACGGATAGACAGATAGATAGACAGACAGACGTATAGATAGACAGACAGACAGACAGACGGATAGACGGACAGACAGATAGATAGATAGAAAGAATAGTAATATAATGAGTACAGTAACTAATTACTACTGCCAGGGACGCTGAAGTAAAGTAATAAAATGAGAAGGTAAATTATTGTAAATAACCAATATGAACCACCAACCTCTCTAGACCTGGAGATAAAACTACAATAGAACAAAACATAATAGCCTTACATTAGGGATGGCATCTTCTAGAAGCCACTTAGACTTCCTCTTCCTCCTTTCCGTTGGAGTACTACACACACACACACACACACACACACACACACACTAACATGTTATCAATGGCCTTATTAACAGGTTATTAATATCCTTATTAACATGTTAATATCCTTATTAACAGGTATCAATAGCCTTATTAACATGTTAATACCCTTTTTAACAGGTTATCAATAGCCTTATTAACTGATAATCAATAGCCTTATTAACTGGTTATCAATAGCCTTAATTGAGGCAGCATGTTTTGTTGTTGTGGAGGGTGCTGCATCCACTATTGAACTAAAATAGGAAATCAATCAGGAATCAATATATTGGCCAAAGTACATCTATATTGAATACACAGCAGCATCTGTTGCCTAGCAACAGTAAAGATACACACACCAACGGCACCAGTTTGATGCTTCATCCTCACTATGTGATGCTGCAAGCCACTGACTAACAGTATGGCGGGTAAACTGACCCTTTCTCTACCTGATCTGTCAATCAAACACAATCACCAGATAAAAAGGTAGGAGTACCTGTTCCTGGCTCCACCCCTTTTCCGGCCCTGTCCTCCATCATTCTGAGCGCGCTCAGGAAAGAGTTTGGAGGGGGGGTTGGGGGGGACCCGAGTCCGCAACCGAAAAATACACTTCCTCTTTTTTATCTCCTTCCCACATAGAAACCTGGACACATAAAGACACACACACACACACACATACACACACAAGCAGAAACATTAGAAATTCAGTCAGCATTGTGGGAGGAGTTTCAGGCTGCCACAGAGCCAATCAGCGTGCTGTAGGGGCGGCAGGTAAAGCATCTGGACTAATGAGGGGCGGGGTCAGAGTCTGTGATGAGCATGGTGTTGGGGCATCGGATGGGAGGGGCTTTGATGTGTTAACTACTGTAGGGTTGTGGATGGATATGGATGGCTGTTTATTAGGGATGTGCATCTGGATACATCGCCAACGATCTGATACAGTAACGATACATCTGAAGCAACTACCAACCGATACGATACGATTCACCCCTATTGCGATGCAGTGCGATTCGACACAATTTGATTCAACAAAATGCGATTCAACGCGATGCGATTCGATGCAAAAGAATATGATGCTATGCAATTCAATATGGTACAGAGAGTTTGATTTTATTTCTTTGGTTCTTCTTAAGCAAACAGCAAATCATAAATTAACTAAAAAAGTGTTTTTTACTTCACATATTTGTTTCTCTAGTACTGTAACTCAGTAAGCATCTCACGTATGTCGGTTCATTCTCTGTAACACTGTAAGGTTGGATATCTCTACAAATAAACAAGGCTATGGCGTCGGTTATTGCCTTAGAACGAGAAGAGCTGTTAGCTAGTGGCGCGTGAAAAAAAGTTGCAATACTTTGCTCACCAGTCTTGCTAGCGGTAGCACTGGGGCTAGCTGTCATATCGTATCATGTCATATTATGTTGTATCTTATCATGTTGTGTCGTATCATGTTGTATCTTATCATGTAGTATTGTGTCGTATCATATCATATGTTGTATCTTATCATGTCGTATCGTATAATATGTCTTATTGTATCTTGTTGTATCGTATCATGTCATATCATGTTATCATATCGTATCATGTCGTCGTGTCATATCATGTTGTATCATTTCGTATCATATCATGTCGTATCGTATCATGTCATATCATATGTTGTATTGTATCATGTCGTATCTTATCATGCCGTATCGTATCATGCCGTATCGAATCATGCCGTATTGAATCATGTCGTATCGTATCATATCATGTTGTATTTTATGTCGTATCATGTTGTATCTTATCATGTTGTGTCGTATCATGTTGTATCTTATCATGTCATATCATATAATGTCGTATCTTATCATATGTCATATCATATGTTGTATCGTATGCCATATCTTATCATGTCGTATCTTATCATGTTGTATTGTGTCGTATCTTATCATGTTGTATTGTGTCGTATCATATCATATGTTGTATCTTATCATGACGTATCTTATCATGTCGTATTATAATTAAATAATTATATAATATACCGTGATATATATCGTTACCGTCCAAAATTCGCAATATACCGTGATATAAATTTTAGGTCTCACCGCCCAGCCCTATTATGTCGTGTCGTATCGTATGTCGTGTCGTATGTCGTGTCGTATCATGTCGTATATTATCATGCTGTATAATATGTCGTATCGTGTCATATGTCGTATCATGTTGTATCGCATCATGTCATATTGTGTCTTCATCTGCATCACTACACTGCTACAGAAAAACAACTGGGTGTGTGTGTTTCTTACTTGCTCTTGTAGTTGTTCAGAGCATCCAGCAGGTGTTGTCCTCTCTCTGACGGAGGAGTGTGAGACAACTAAACCAACAAGTAAACAAACAAACAAACAAACAAACAAACAAACAACTGAATACTAAGACAAACTTGATCACAATGCATGGTATGGTACGGCATGGTATAGCACGGTAAGGTATGTCACAGTTTGGCACAGTATGGTATGGTACACTATGATTTGATATAGTACAGGTATGGCATGGTACAGTTTGGTTTGATATGGTATGGCATGGCACAGTACTGTACGGTACGGCATGGTATGGTACACTATGGTTCGGTACAGTACGGTATGACATGATAGTTTGGGACAGTATGGTTTGGTATAGTATGGTACAGTATGGTACGGTATGTAAGGTACAGTACATTATGATACGGTACAGTACGGTTTGGTATGATATGGTTTGGTATGGTAGAGTACAGTTTGGTATGATAAGGTATGCTTGGTATGGTACAGTATGGTATGCTTTGGTATGATATGATATGGTATGATATGGTATGGTATGGTATGATATGGTATGGTATGATATGGTTTGGTATGGTATGATATGGTATGGTATGGTATGATATGGTTTGGTATGGTATGATATGGTTTGGTATGGTACGGTACGGTATGGTATGGTATGATATGGTTTGGTATGCTTTGGTATGATATGATATGGTATGATATGGTATGGTATGATATGGTTTGGTATGGTTTGGTATGGTATGATATGGTATGGTATGATATGGTTTGGTACGGTATGGTACGGTACGGTACGGTATGGTACGATATGGTATGGTACGGTACGGTATGGTATGGTTTGGTATGGTACGGTATGGTATGATATGATATGGTATGATATGGTATGGTATGGTATGGTATGATATGGTATGATATGGTTTGGTATGGTACGGTATGGTATGGTTTGGTATGGTATGATATGGTATGGTATGATATGGTATGGTATGGTACGGTACGGTATGGTATGGTATGATATGGTTTGGTATGCTTTGGTATGATATGATATGGTATGATATGGTATGGTATGATATGGTTTGGTATGGTTTGGTATGGTATGATATGGTATGGTATGATATGGTTTGGTACGGTATGGTACGGTACGGTACGGTATGGTACGATATGGTATGGTACGGTACGGTATGGTATGATATGGTTTGGTATGGTACGGTATGGTATGATATGGTATGGTATGATATGGTTTGGTATGGTATGGTATGATATGGTATGATATGGTTTGGTATGGTACGGTATGGTATGGTTTGGTATGGTACGGTATGATATGGTATGGTATGATATGGTATGGTATGATATGGTTTGGTACAGTATGATATGGTTTGGTATGGTACGGTATGATATGGTTTGGTATGGTACGGTATGATATGGTTTGGTACAGTACGGTTTGGTATATATGGTTTAGTATGATACGTATGCTTTGGTATGGTACGGTATGGAATGGTTTGGTACAATGCAGTGTGGTATGGGTTAGTATGGTATGGTTTGGGTATGGCACAGTATGGTGCTAACCTTGCCGAGCTGGAAGTGGTCCCAGTTGGCAGAGACGAAAGATAGAATCTCATCTAGTTCAAAGTATTTCTTCTTGCTGCTGACGCCCAGATTGTAGAGAACCAGATGAACCAGATCAACCCAACGCAGGGACAGACGGCGGACGTACTCCGACCCCTTATTACACACCGAACATAGAAACAGATAGAACCTGGGGGGAGGGGGGAGACGGTAAATATCTAACCAGCATAGAGACAGATAGAACCTGGGGGGAGGGGGGAGATGGTAAATATCTAACCAGCATAGAGACAGATAGAACCTGGGGGGGGGTGGGGGGTGGAGATGGTAAATATCTAACCAGCATAGAACCAGATAGAACCTGGG
Source organism: Hoplostethus atlanticus (assembly GCA_034670405.1). Classification (NCBI taxonomy): domain Eukaryota; kingdom Metazoa; phylum Chordata; class Actinopteri; order Trachichthyiformes; family Trachichthyidae; genus Hoplostethus; species Hoplostethus atlanticus. Next base: position 3,346,252 of record JAXDDX010000042.1, on the reverse strand, counting down.
GAGGGGGGGGGGGAGATGGTAAATATCTAACCAGCATAGAACCAGATAGAACCTGGGGGGAGGGGGAGATGGTAAATATCTAACCAGCATAGAGACAGATAGAACCTGGGGGGGGGGTGGGGGGGGGGGATGGTAAATATCTAACCAGCATAGAACCAGATAGAACCTGGGGGGGGTGGGGGGGGGAGATGGTAAATATCTAACCAGCATAGAACCAGATAGAACCTGGGGAGGGGGGGGGGGGGATGGTAAATATCTAACCAGCATAGAACCAGATAGAACCTGGGGGGAGGGGGGGGGGGGAGATGGTAAATATCTAACCAGCATAGAACCAGATAGAACCTGGGGAGGGGGGGGGGGATGGTAAATATCTAATCAGCATAGAACCAGATAGAACCTGGGGGGAGGGGCAGATGGTAAATATCTAACCAGCATAGAACCAGATAGAACCTGGGGGGAGGGGGGGAGATGGTAAATATCTAACCAGCATAGAACCAGATAGAACCTGGGGGGAGGGGGGATGGTAAATATCTAACCAGCATAGAGACAGATAGAACCTGGGGGGGAGGGGGGAGATGGTAAATATCTAACCAGCATAGAACCAGATAGAACCTGGGGGGAGGAGGGGGGGGGGAGATGGTAAATATCTAACCAGCATAGAACCAGATAGAACCTGGGGAGGGGGGGGGGATGGTAAATATCTAACCAGCATAGAACCAGATAGAACCTGGGGGGAGGGGGAGATGGTAAATATCTAACCAGCATAGAACCAGATAGAACCTGGGGGGAGGGGGGGAGATGGTAAATATCTAACCAGCATAGAACCAGATAGAACCTGGGGGGAGGGGGGGATGGTAAATATCTAACCAGCATAGAGACAGATAGAACCTGGAGGGGAGGGGGGAGATGGTAAATATCTAACCAGCATAGAACCAGATAGAACCTGGGGGGAGATGGTAAATATCTAACCAGCATAGAACCAGATAGAACCTGGGGAGGGGGGGGGGGATGGTAAATATCTAACCAGCATAGAACCAGATAGAACCTGGGGTGGGGGGGTGGGGGGATGGTAAATATCTAACCAGCATAGAACCAGATAGAACCTGGGGGGAGGGGGGGGGGGGAGATGGTAAATATTTAACCAGCATAGAACCAGATAGAACCTGGGGGGAGGGGGGGAGATGGTAAATATCTAACCAGCATAGAACCTGGGGGGAGGGGGGGGATGGTAAATATCTAACCAGCATAGAACCAGATAGAACCAGATAGAACCTGGGGGGAGGGGGGAGACGGTAAATATCTAACCAGCATGGAACCAGATAGAACCTGGGGGGTGGGGGGGGAGATGGTAAATATCTAACCAGCATAGAACCAGATACAACCAGATAGAACCTGGGGGGGGTGGGGGGGGGAGATGGTAAATATCTAACCAGCATAGAACCAGATAGAACCTGGGGGGAGGGGGGGGGAGATGGTAAATATCTAACCAGCATAGAACCAGATAGAACCTGGGGGGTGGGGGGGGAGATGGTAAATATCTAACCAGCATAGAACCAGATAGAACCTGGGGGGAGGGGGGAGATGGTAAATATCTAACCAGCATAGAACCAGATAGAACCTGGGGGGAGATGGTAAATATCTAACCAGCATAGAACCAGATAGAACCTGGGGAGGGGGGGGGGATGGTAAATATCTAACCAGCATAGAACCAGATAGAACCTGGGGGGGGGGGGGGGGGATGGTAAATATCTAACCAGCATAGAACCAGATAGAACCTGGGGGGGAGGGGGGAGATGGTAAATATCTAACCAGCATAGAACCAGATAGAACCTGGGGGGGGTGGGGGGGGGAGATGGTAAATATCTAACCAGCATAGAACCAGATAGAACCTGGGGGGAGGTGGGGGGGAGACGGTAAATATCTAACCATAAAAACAAACTAACATCCTTGGTTCCTTTATCACACAGAGAGGAGTAGAGAGGAGTAGAGAGCAGTAGGGAGGAGTAGAGAGCAGTAGAGAGGAGTAGAGAGGAGCAGAGAGCAGTAGGAGGAGTAGAGAGGAGTAGAGAGCAGTAGAGAGGGGTAGAGAGGAGCAGAGAGGAGTAGAGAGCAGTAGAGTAGTAGAGAACATTAGAGAGGAGTAGAGAGGAGCAGAGAGCAGTAGGGAGCAGTAGAGGAGTAGAGAGGAGTAGAGTAGTAGAGAGTAGTAGAGAGGAGCAGTGAGGAGTAGAGGGGAGCAGATAGCAGTAGGGAGCAGTAGAGGGGAGTAGAGAGCAGTAGAGGGGAGTAGAGAGCAGGCGATGTGTTACCTGTCTCCAAACATCATGGATTCCTGTAGACACTGAGTACAGGCTTCATGGAACCACTGCTGACACCTGAAACACTGCAGCATCTTCAGATACCACCTAGACATACAACACATAGATTTACACTGCAGCATCTTCAGATGCCACTTAGACATACAACACATAGATTTACACTGCAGCATCTTCAGATGCCACCTAGACATACAACACATAGATTTACACTGCAGCATCTTCAGATGCCACCTAGACATACAACACATAGATTTACACTGCAGCATCTTCAGATGCCACCTAGACATACAACACATAGATTTACACTGCAGCATCTTCAGATGCCACCTAGACATACAACACATAGATTTACACTGCAGCATCTTCAGATGCCACCTAGACATACAACACATAGATTTACACTGCAGCATCTTCAGATGCCACCTAGACATACAACACATAGATTTACACTGCAGCATCTTCAGATGCCACCTAGACATACAACACATAGATTTACACTGCAGCATAGCATCTTCAGATACCACCTAGACATACAACACATAGATTTACACTGCAGCATCTTCAGATACCACTGCTGATCTAATACAATTTTCCACAAAAGTACACTGTAGGTGGTGCTAGTGAGCAGTGCTAACCAGTTGTAAAAGTTGAAACATTATTGAACTGAGCTCTGATTGGTTATCAGTGGACTTTACAGACTCAGAAAGGGTCAAAGGTCATGCCCTAGCAGGTAACCAAGGCAACAATTAACTGACAGAATTCAGACTGACATTCAACAGCTAGTGTTACTCAGCAACAGTAAGCCTGTCTCTGATTGGTCAGCCTTACTCTCCAGGGCCTCCACAGTAGCAGTAACACTGCTGCTGATTGGTCCGATGTTGTGAGTCCCAGTCCAGAGCTTCCGGGTCATAGGTCAACACCTGCTTCATGGCTGCCAGCGCTTTGGCTATGGGACCTTTCTTTAGAGCACCCCCTTTCTGTAGGGAGGAGAGCGAGACAGGTAGACAGACAGACAGGTAAATATCAGTGGAACTGTTTACTATGACAACTAATACTACTACTATATCATATTTGGATATTTGGGTTTGGATGATTTTGCCTGTAACTGATTCTATGCATCTGGAAGAACTAGTGAAAGCAACCTTTCTGGAGATCAGTAAAGGTGTTCCACAAGGCTCTATCCTTGGTCCACTCTCATTCTCATAAATATAATATTGTCCATGACACCACGTCTTTGATGATCTCTGACAAAACAAAATGTATGTCATTCACACCAATTCCTTGGAATATGGCTAGATAATAGATGATCCTGTGGAAAACCTTTACAGAAACAAATGCTCCTGTTTTGATAACAGAAGCATTTTACAATCTTCATTCACGTCTGTTAGGGTTATTGGACATTAAGCTTCTACTCGTTGGATGCAGTTTACCACCCAGCCTTGTGTTTCATTACAGCAGATACACTTCACTCTCACCATTGCAATTTATATTAAATGTAGGTCTTTAACCATGAGAATGGAAATGCATTAAATTATATTTATCTATAAAACTCCTCACATCTCAACTGGCTTTAAATTCAGTCATGATGCTTCCAGATCAGAGGACTAGTTAGTTTGGTTAGTTGGTTGATTTCTGCGTGGATGCTCCTTATAAATGGAACAGACTGCACATTTGAAACATTGACCCATGTGGCCTGCATTACATACTGAACTACAGGGGCCCCTGACCATGGATACTGAACTATTCTACTGAACTACCCCTGACCATGGACACTGAACTATTCTACTGAACTACCCCTGACCATGGACACTGAACTATTCTACTGAACTACAGGGGCCCCTGACCATGGACACTATACTATTCAACAGAACTAGATACACAGAACTATATGACTGCACTACATTTGTCTTGTCATCTAATGCTCGCACAGCTGCCCTGGTGGGAGGAGCCTATTTGAATCGCCCCGCCCATGTTCTTCCATGTTTTTCTGTTATAGGGTTTTCTAGGAGTTTTTCCATGTCTTCATAGTGGTGCCGACCAGGTTAGGTTACCTTTGGCAGATTAGGTAGGCATGCTCTGTCCTACTGTGTTAAATCACTTTAACCCGTCATCCTGTTACTGTGCTTTTGTACTGATTATATTCTGCAAACACCACACTGTTACTTCTATTATTAGTAGTGCTACTACTATTACTTCTATTATTACTACTACTACTTCTATTACTACTACTACGTATATGTGTGTGTGTGTGTGTACGTCTCTACCCTGACAGCCAGGGCGAAGATACAGCGTCGACAGAACCAGGGGCTGAGGTCAGTACTGCCCTCTACAGGAGGAACATGACACTGCTGGTGGAAACCTGGACAACAGACAGACAGGCATGCAGACAGATTTAAACAATATCATCATTTAGTTTAAAGTACCACTATTCAATTTAAACAGTACCATCATTAGTTTAAACAGTACCACTATTTAGTTTAACTTACGAGATAACTACTGACTAACTCACTAGATAACTACTGACTAACTAACTGTTAGATAATTACTGACTAACTAACCGTTAAGATAACTTCTGACTAACTACCTGTCTGTCACTCACCGATGCCACACTTGCCACAGATGAGGATTTGGTTATTTAGATTTTCCTGGTTGTCAGAGTTTGGCTCCGACTCCCGGCACACCGAGCAGCGCAGCTCCTCCCCTGGGACTCCGGCTGCAGCACACGATTGGACGACAGATTGACAGAAACAAAATGCATTGTTGGTGACAGATTCAGCTTAGTGTGGAACACACACACACACACACACACACACAGAGTCATTACTTTATCTGCCCCGGTGGTCTACCTGCCCCGGTGGTCCATACTGTGAATGAGGTTTTGTGAGTCACAAATGCGGGGAAAAAAAAGTTTTTTGCTGTGCACAATTTTTTTTTCCTTTTTATGACTCGCGAAAAACATTTGTAAATTGTATTGGCATCATATTAACTCCATATATCTGCCCCAGTAGTTTATCTGCCCCTCTATCTTCCCCAGTGGTCTATCTGCCCCTCTATCTTCCCCGGTGCATCACCATGTTGGATGTCCTTCCACAGAACCCAGAACTTGGAATTGTCCTCAAACGTCACGAAGCAGCTCTGTCGGGGAGGACTGACCTGCCGACCAATCAGAACACAGAATTAACACAATCAATGAGATGGCAGATGTGTGTGTGTGTGTATATGTATGTGTGTGTGTGTGTGTGTGTGTGCATGTGTGTGTGGTACCAACCCTCTGTATCTTGCCCAGGTAGTACAGTCCATCTGACCAATGACAGAGGACAAACTGTCCAACACTCAAACTAGACTCCGCCCCCTCAACCAGGCCCCGCCCCCTATGTCCTGTTCTGCCCACCGATGACACCTGAGGCTCCAGACCACAGAAGGACTCAACTAGGTCCTCAAACATCCTGCAAAAACACAGAGATCTGGGTAAATATTAGTTACTACTACTACAACATCAACCACCACCACTATTACTACAACTACTACTGATACTACTATTACTACTACTACTACTACTCATACTGATACTACGATTACTACTACTAATACTACTATTACTATTACTACTACTGATACCACTGTTGATATTACTACTACTGATATTACTATTATTACTACTAATACTACTGATACCACTGTTGATATTACTACTACTAATACTACTACTGATACTACTACTACTACTACTACTACTACTACTACTATACTACTACTACTACTACTGATACCACTGTGGCTATTACTACTACTACTGATACTATTACTACTACTACTGATACCACTGTTGCCACACACACACACACACACACAGCCTGGCAGACAGACAGGTAGTCAGACAGACAGGTCTGGATGTGATTCATCTCTAAACTGTCAGGGGGATTTTGACATTTCGGCGCATGCGCACGGCGTCCTCCAGTGAGACTAAATGAAGGGTTACTGCTGCACAACTAGTTAATACATTCTAAACTAGTTAAGAAAACAGTAAACTAGTTAATAAACACTAAGTATCATATCCCTATACTTACTAACCAGCTGACTAACTGCGTTATCAGACATGATATTAATAAAACTGGTTAACGGTATTATTAGTTTCCGCTGGTAAACAGAATTCCTAACCTTGCCAAACACTTTAACCAGCTAGCGTTACTTAACTAAACCTGCCGTTAGTTTCGGGGTAACCGACACAAACGGTGAAAACTGTTCAGTGAAACAGAGCAGTTCCACTAAACCCTGCTGTCATCGAATAACCTGCTAACAACCAACACACTAACCAGCATTACTAGTCCCGGCGTGTCAGACTACAACTAACCAGAAAAACAGCCAAATGCGATTTGAAAAGAGAAAACCCAACCCGTGTTACCTTAGTAGTCCTGTAACCTGTCTCTCTGTCTTTCTGTGGTTCTGCGGAACGACAGACGGTCGTTATTCCGTGAGACTGGTGTCTTTCTGCCGGACAGGCGCGCGGGCTGCTGCTCGGTCTCTATATTTCTGGATCTCTGTCTCTCTGCAGGGCGCTAAACTTCAAACTCCGACCGTCGCCATTTTTTCACTTTTCCCGCGAATCACGGGAGGTTTTTCCATCATTTACATAACCTTCATCATCGTCATCATCATCATCATCGTCATCATCATCTTCAGGAAATGCTACTGTTTGAATCAGTTTGGTTTCAGTGATTTCTTCCTGTTCTGATCTCTTTCTTCTTCTCGTTATCTCTTTATTATTGTTTAATTCCATCCTGAATACGTGACGCAGCGACAACCTTCATATTCCTTTCTGAATTACAACATTACAACTAGTTCATTATCAATATCGCTCTATCAGTGTATGAGAGACTAGATCAAGTCACACAGAATAAAACAATGCGATTTCCTGCCACAATTTTCAAAATAAAACTAGCCAGTCGTAATAAAAAAGGACTTCCTGTCCATAACCTTGAAAAGTAAAATCATGACTGACATACGCTTTACAACGAGTAACACAAAGTACCAACGTGAAAATAAAGAAAATATATTCATGGAACAATTGTTGAGTCTTGTCTTTTCAGCACATTTCCATAATCATACAGGCCTTTGCAAGATGCCAAAATACACACAGAAAGACTCGAACATAAAACACACCCAGGCAGGAGAGAATAACACAAAACACAAGTGACTTTACATGTCAGGGCGTTTCAGCGGGGGCTTTTATTCTGATGTGACCCTGGAGCTTCCTTCCTTTAGTCATATGAGTTAAAGGACTTTAATAAGACAGTGGACATGCTGCCAGTCCAGTAGACTCCATTAATTCTAATGACTCCATGACTGTTTGACAGGATTTTAATCTTCTACACAAAAACTAAAACTTTATCAACACAACAGAGTAAATCAACAACAAAACCAGCTTCAACCAATGACACTTTAATACAGGAAATATCAGCGCTACGTTCAGATCCAGTCTTACAGATATAATGAATATGAATCAATATGAAAGGTTATTGATCATAAGATCAGCAGTTTGGAAATTAGATGGGTTCTTTGAAAAGACTGGAATAGAAAAGAATATTATAAAATAGAATTTTATAAAATAGAGAGAATTCATAAAACACATATCACAGACAGACAACAGGTGGACAGACAGACAGGTAAGCTTGAGGGAGTTCTGCCAGCTGGTCCAGCTGGTCCAGCACCACCCCACCCGTTGCAAGTAGTTATGATCAGAACTAGTTAAGGTCAGGGTTAGGGTTGGGTCGTATCTTCATCTCGATGAACTTGAGGGAGTACTGCCAGCCGGTCCAGCTGGACCACTCCACTCCGTCGGCGTAGGAGGTGTGGCCTCCTCTCAGGTACTGGCCGTTGAGGTTGGAGGTGTGGCAGTTGCGGTACCACCATGCCCCCTGATAGTACGTTGCACAGTTGTTCTCTGATTGGTCCTGGTCCCGGTCCTTGGTGGTGAACCGCATCCCAGAATGCTTCAGGAGAGAATCACCTGGAATGGACGCGAGGGGAACTGTTTACAGTAGAGCAGAACTCTTTCTAACAGAGACTGAAACTAGGAAACATGTATGTCATTACATGCGTACATACAGACTGTTGACTGGTTTACTGACTGATTACTGGTTTGCGAACTGGTTTAGTGCCTTGTTAACCACTGAATCCTCCCTGTTCCTCATTCAGAGTATCTACAGCACACGCTAACATTTAGCATTGTTAGTATTGTTAGGATTTGACTTGAATTTGGATTTGAAAGGCTAGTAGTAATAGTAATAGTAATAGTTAGGGCTGGGCAAAACTCAATATATTTATTCAACCAGCTAAAATTCAACCACAAGATCCAATACGAGGAGTGCCTGAACGCTAAGCCCCGGTAAGTCCTGGTAACGTTAGGCCCGTGACACAGACAATCATCTTTCCCAACTTGTGCTGCCATCGCTTTATGCCAAATTCCAAAAGACATCTTGTCCCCACTTGGCAGGATATAGAAGTCCTTGAGGCAATCAACAACTCCCTCCGTCCTCTTGCTGAAGTCACTTTCTTTTTGCAAAGCCTGTCCGCTCACTATTCAACAGCACAATCTTGGCAGAGAAAGAGGGAGAGATCCCTCAACAAGAAGATCCTGGGTTACCTGAAGGTCAGAACGCACCAGCACTAAAGAAGACGAAGACCAATGCAAGGACTCTAGCAAGATTGCACAAAAGTATTTGTGCATACCAGCCACAAGTTCTCCTTCTGAAAAAGTACTTAGTAACACTGTCACTTGTCTGCGTTCTTCCCTGAAACCTAAGGGTGTTGACAGGCTTGTCTTCCTAGCCAAAATCCTTTAAAAAAGCAATGCCAATTTTTATGCTGTTCACAGCAGCATGAAGAGAAGTATCTGCTGGTTAAACCCGGACGAGTTGTCCCGTAGCTCCGTGGCCTCTGGGGCCCGATCTACCAGGTCACCGCAGGCTGAAAACCCACCTCTTCAAGAAACACTACCCTGACCCTTCCTCTTCAAGAAACACTACCCTGACCCTTCCTCTTCAAGAAACACTACCCTGACCCTTCCTCTTCAAGAGACACTACCCTTACCCTTCCTCTTCAAGAAACACTACCCTGACCCTTCCTCTTCTAGAAACACTACCCTGACCCTTCCTCTTCAAGAGACACTAGCCCCCTGACCCTTCCTCTTCCAGAAACACTACCCTGACCCTTCCTCTTCAAGAGACACTAGCCCCCTGACCCTTCCTCTTCAAGAGACACTACCCTGACCCTTCCTCTTCAAGAAACACTACCCTGACCCTTCCTCTTCAAGAAACACTACCCTGACCCTTCCTCTTCTAGAAACACTACCCTGACCCTTCCTCTTAGCTCTTGCTTATCTGTTTCATTTGTTTAAATAACAAAAATATATATATATATTATTATTGATCTTTTACCTGAGCACTGGTTCTGCTCTTAGATGCTTGTTTAGGAAGGAAATGCACTTATGATTTCTGGTGACTAGTAGTTCTCTACCTATGTTGAATGCACTTATGCACTTGTCGCTTTGGATAAAAGCGTCTGATAAATGACTGGAATGTAAAGTAATGTAATGTAATGTAACATTGTGAATGTGCTTGGTGACTCACGACTGTAGTGGAAAACTCATCAGTGCTTTGAATAACATCAAAGATGTTTGGGGGAAATAAAACTCATTCTGATTGTGTTACTGGTCCACGGTCAGCAGGTACTGGTTACAGTTTTTCCCAAACGTTTAAACACATTTCCAGAAACTGTGGCTCAATTTCTCAAAACTCTAAACACAAAACTGAAAAGAGTTAACCACTTTGTCAAAACTCCACAAATCTCTTGCAAAATGAAACACAGCACTCAAAACCATGTTCTCTCTTCTCAAAACTGATTCTTTCCACCAAAACAATACACACAGCTGTCATATGAATATCTCTTACAGAGCATCAATTAAACACTGGTGTGATAAATTGAAAACACTGCCATCAAAATACTGTTTCTATATGTTTTGGCTTCATGAGGCCATGTTTCATATTCAAATGTATAATTGTGTAGAAATTGTTTCCTTTTTTAAAGTTTAGGGTTTTTTTAGTCGCAAAATAGGGACAATTTTAATTGCAATGTTATGGAACATACAGTATAAAGACTGTTGCCATATTGTAAAACAATACTGTGAATATATCATAAATATTGCATTGACACAATCATTGTATCAGCATAGGATACAATGCACCTTTGTCTATCCAATGAGCTCCAATTGGGCTAAACTCACCACCCAGCTTCCCAGAGTCATACTGTAAACTCATAGTTGATACTGCGACATTGAGTTCAGAGAATACACACGTTACCTATTTTGGCAAAACTCACAGTAACTGCACTGATAAGTAAAATGAGAAACACTACAGTAAGAAAATGTTTAGACTGTCTCTCTGGGGATATACAAATACAAAAAGATAACAAAGCAAATATTTATTTGTTACTGTAATACAGTAAAATGTTCAGCTGACTGAACTGACTGCAAAAAAAAAAGGTTTTTCATAGGCCCACAACAAATAAAAATATAAAACGTGGTGAAACAGATCTACATGTAAATCAGTCCGCATCCCGCCTCCGATCCTGATCAGGCCAGAGGACCTCAACTACATCGGCTGGACTCGCTGCCCAGCTTCGGTCATTGTTAGGCCATGATTGAGTACATGGTCAACCAAAGTTGTGCGGATTTCATTAGAAATATTGGCTCCTCCTCCTGAACAGTTTAATAATATGTTTAACATGTAGAAGCCTGAATATCATCAAATCAGTGTTCGGGTTAGTGGGTCAGTGGTTAGTGGGTCAGTGGTTAGTGGGTCAGTGGTCAGTGGTTAGTGGGTCAGTGGTTAGTGGGTTAGTGGTTAGTGGGTCAGTGGTTAGTGGGTCAGTGGTCAGTGGTTAGTGGGTCAGTGGTTAGTGGGTTAGTGGTTAGTGGGTCAGTGGTTAGTGGGTCAGTGGTTAGTGGGTTAGTGGGGATCAGTGCGTGAGTGCGTCAGACCTAGCCAGTGCTCTCCGGTGGTTTTGCCAAAACCGTTGCGGTATGCCGCCCAGTCACGGTAGAAATTCACCGAACCATCTTCCCTCCTCTGGATCACCTACACACACACACACACACACACACACACAGATCCGCTTTAATAGGTTGTTTCCCCAGGGGGCGGGGCCTGATGCTCCCTGGGAGACGAATTGTGTATAGAGGTGTGTACATCATGTTCATTATCAAGATGGTTCCATTTTACAGCAACTAAAAAAATAAATTCTATACATGATCATTCAGTATTAGAAGTATCACTATTGTGTGTGTGTGTGTGTGTGTGTGTGTGTGTGTGTGTGTGTGTGTGTGTGTGAAGACCATGAAGCCGTCGGGGTCGTGAGGAGGAAACACCGAGTAAACGCCGTCCTTAGTCCCACCGCCAGATAACACCTCACTACAGTCCCTCGGCCTGAAGCCTGGGCGAGAGACACAGAGGGGGAGAGAGAGAGAGGATTTTAATTTAATACCACCTTTATTTTCTCCATGAACAATCAGGTCATATAAAAAATTAACCCTCAGCCAACCATGTTAAAACAGGAACAAGACTAAAGATAAAACCTGCTTTACAAAACAAACAATTAAAGATGAAGGCCAGGCTCCCTCCTCATCATCACTACACAGGACCCCATTGATCCCACAGAACTGAACCTGAAGCCTCTCCACCACCAGACCAGCTGATGTTTCCTCCTCAACTGAGCCTCCCTGACTTCTGGTTCTTCCTGCTCCTCCAGCTTGGCCTGAAGCAGGTCCACCTTCCTCTTCTGACTCCTTCCTCTTCTGACACCTTCCTCTTCTCTGACTCCTTCCTCTTCTGACTCCTTCCTCTTCTCTGACACCTTCCTCTTCTGACTCCTTCCTCTTCTGAAACCTTCCTCTTCTCTGACACCTTCCTCTTCTGACTCCTTCCTCTTCTGACACCTTTCTCTTCTGACTCCTTCCTCTTCTGACTCCTTCCTCTTCTCTGACTCCTTCCTCTTCTCTGACACCTTCCTCTTCTGACTCCTTCCTCTTCTGAAACCTTCCTCTTCTCTGACACCTTCCTCTTCTGACTCCTTCCTCTTCTGACACCTTCCTCTTCTCTGACTCCTTCCTCTTCTGACACCTTCCTCTTCTGATACCTTCCTCTTCTCTGACACCTTCCTCTTCTCTGACTCCTTCCTCTTCTGACACCTTTCTCTTCTCTGACACCTTCCTCTTCTGACACCTTCCTCTTCCGCATAGTAGATATACTGTGGCATGACTACTCTATAGGGGGTTCTATACTACATATAAAACATACAGACCAGTGTGTGTGTGTGTGTGTGTGTGTGTGTGTGTGTGTGTGTGTGTGTGTGTGTGTGTGTACCTCTAGCCTGCCACATCCTGGTTGGTGTCTGTATTTCAGTCTTCATCCTCCTTAGACTCTCTGCCTCCCTCTGCAGGCTGAAGAGGGAATCACTAAAACCACCAACCAGCTTCATCACTCCAGCTGTCTGATAATAACTAGACAGACAGGCAGGCAGGCAGGCAGGCAGGCAGACAGACAGACAGGCAGGCAGGCAGGCAGGCAGGCAGGCAGGCAGGCAGGCAGGCAGGCAGACAGACAGACAGTGTTATTGATTCAATATCTATGTATATTTTTATATTTGTTTTTTAGATTAAAGTTGTGAATCTTTTCAGGAAAGTATAATTTAAGACATGAAACAGTGGCAGGAGAAAGTTTATTTCCAGTGCTACTAGACGACCGGAGTGGCTGGTTAGTTGGGAACCAATTACTAAAGATCAGAGGATAGAACGCAGAACAACTCGTTAGTTAGTTAGTTGGTTAGTTAGTTAGTTAGTATTACCTGTATCGTTTGACTCTGTTTGGTCTGCAGTGAATCGATTAACTCGTTAGTTAGTTAGTTAGTATTACCTGTATCGTTTGACTGTTTGGTCTGCAGTGAATCCATTCTCCTGTTAGTTAGTTAGTTAGTTAGTTAGTATTACCTGTATCGTTTGACTGTTTGGTCTGCAGTGAATCCATTCTCCTGTTAGTTAGTTAGTTAGTTAGTTAGTTAGTTAGTTAGTATTACCTGTATCATTTGACTCTGTTTGGTCTGCAGTGAATCCATTCTCTCGTTAGTTAGTTAGCTAGTTAGTTAATTAGTTAGTTAGTATTACCTGTATCGTTTGACTGTTTGGTCTGCAGTGAATCCATTCTCTCGTTAGTTAGTTAGTTAGTTAGTTAGTATTACCTGTATCATTTGACTCTGTTTGGTCTGCAGTGAATCCATTATCTCGTTAGTTAGTTAGTTAGTTAGTTAGTTAGTATTACCTGTATCGTGTGACTGTTTGGTCTGCAGTGAATCGATTCACTCGTTAGTTAGTTAGTTAGCTAGTTAGTTAGTTCATTAGTTAGTTAGTTAGTATTACCTGTATCGTTTGACTGTTTGGTCTGCAGTGAATCCATTCTCTTGTTAGTTAGTTAGCTAGTTAGTTAGTTAGTTAGTTAGTATTACCTGTATCGTTTGACTCTGTTTGGTCTGCAGTGAATCCATTCTCTCGTTAGTTAGTTAGTTAGTATTACCTGTATCATTTGACTCTGTTTGGTCTGCAGTGAATCCATTCTCTTGTTAGTTAGTTAGTTAGTTAGTATTACCTGTATTGTTTGACTCTGTTTGGTCTGCAGTGAATCGATTCACTTGTTAGTTAGTTAGTTAGTTAGTTAGTATTACCTGTATCGTTTGACTGTTTGGTCTGCAGTGAATCCATTCTCTTGTTAGTTAGTTAGTTAGTTAGTTAGTATTACCTGTATCGTTTGACTCTGTTTGGTCTGCAGTGAATCTATTCTCTCGTTAGTTAGTTAGTTAGTTAGCTAGTTAGTTAGTTAGTTAGTTAGTATTACCTGTATCCTTTGACTGTTTGGTCTGCAGTGAATCCATTCTCTCGTTAGTTAGTTAGTTAGTATTACCCGTATCGTTTGACTCTGTTTGGTCTTCAGTGAATCGATTCACTCGTTAGTTAGTTAGCTAGTTAGTTAATTAATTAGTTAGTTAGTTAGTATTACCTGTATCGTTTCACTCTGTTTGGTCTGCAGTGAATCCATTCTCTCATTAGTTAGTTAGTTAGTATTACCTGTATCGTTTGACTCTGTTTGGTCTGCAGTGAATCGATTCACTCGTTAGTTAGTTAGTTAGTATTACCTGTATCGTTTGACTGTTTGGTCTGCAGTGAATTCATTCTCTCGTTAGTTAGTTAGCTAGTTAGTTAGTTAGTATTACCTGTATCATTTGACTGTTTGGTCTGCAGTGAATCCATTCTCTTGTTAGTTAGTTAGTTAGTAAGTTAGTTAGCTAGTTAGTTAGTTAGTTAGTTAGTTAGTATTACCTGTATCATTTGACTGTTTGGTCTGCAGTGAATCCATTCTCTCGTTAGTTAGTTAGTTAGTTAGTATTACCCGTATCGTTTGACTCTGTTTGGTCTTCAGTGAATCGATTCACTCGTTAGTTAGTTAGTTAGTATTACCTGTATTGTTTGACTGTTTGGTCTGCAGTGAATCCATTCTCTCGTTAGTTAGCTAGTTAGTTAGTATTACCTGTATCATTTGACTCTGTTTGGTCTGCAGTGAATCCATTCTCTTGTTAGTTAGTTAGTTAGTTAGTATTACCTGTATCGTTTGACTCTGTTTGGTCTGCAGTTAATCTATTCTCTCGTTAGTTAGTAAGCTAGTTAGTTAGCTAGTTAGTTAGTTAGTATTACCTGTATCATTTGACTGTTTGGTCTGCAGTGAATCCATTCTCTTGTTAGTTAGTTAGTTAGTATTACCCGTATCGTTTGACTGTTTGGTCTGCAGTGAATCCATTCTCTCATTAGTTAGTTAGCTAGTTAGTTAGTTAGTTAGTTAGTTAGTATTACCTGTATCATATGACTGTTTGGTCTGAAGTGAGTCCATTCTCGTTAGTTAGTTAGTTAGTATTACCTTTATCATTTGACTCTGTTTGGTCTGCAGTGAATCCATTCTCTCGTTAGTTAGTTAGTTAGTTAGTTAGTTAGTATTACCTGTATCGTTCGACTCTGTTTGGTCTGCAGTGAATCCATTCTCTTGTTAGTTAGTTAGCTAGTTAGTTAGTTAGCTAGTTAGTTAGTTAGTATTACCTGTATCGTTCGACTCTGTTTGGTCTGCAGTGAATCCATTCTCTCGTTAGTTAGTTAGCTAGTTAGTTAGTTAGTTAGTTAGTTAGTATTACCTGTATCATTTGACTCTGTTCGGTCTGCAGTGAATCCATTCTCTGACTCAGAGCTCCCTGTTCTCTTTTCAGTGAATCAGCTTCCAGACGCATGCTGTGGGCGTGGCCAGACAGCACCTTTAGCTTCTCCTCCACCTTCTGGACCAATCCCCTTTCCTGCCAGTCATCTGCATTGTGGCTGGTCAGGGCTCTGAGCAGGGAGCCCTGGACTTCCTCCCAGCGCAGGAAGTTGTTGCTGTAGTCGGGGCAGTTGGGATCCAGGAAGATGCTGATTGGCTCCCTGTCACCATGGGAGACCGTTACTAAAGCGCCATTCTCTTTTGGATTTGTTGAGATGATGGATGGGGCTCCAGAGGAGTTGACTCCACCCCTGGTAACCATGATGATGATGATGATGATGATGATGATGATGATGATGAAGAAAACCAAGTCAGTAAAGTAAACTGCAGTGGTATTCACAGTTCTGCTGATCATGATTCAGATTTAGTTTACATGTTGAACAATATACCACACACATACATCCAATAAACCAGGAGACGTTGTTTCAACAGGGGGCGCCAAACAGACAGACAGACAGACACACAGACACACAGACAACCAGACAGACAGACAGACAGACAACCAGACAGACAGACACACAGACAGACAGACAGACAACCAGACAGACAGACAGACAGACAGACACAGACAGACACACAGACAGACAGACAACCAGACAGACACAGACAGACAGACAGACACCCAGACAGACAGGTACCTGCTTGTGAAAGGGAGAGGGTAGTGGTTGAGGTAGAGGATGGCGACAGCTGCCGTGACAACTGCTGCTATGGCAGCCAGCATGACGACAGTCCCTAAGAGGAAACTACAACATCTCTGGACACACACACACACACACACACACACACATATACCATCACCATACAAATCATCATAAGGTAATAAAGTTCTGTCTGTCCACTGGGAACAATAAAGTTTCTGTAATCTGTAGTCTTCGCTGTAATCCAGCTCTGTACTGTTAATTACAGAGAGAGATCGGCTGTGTGTGTGTGTGTGTGTGTGTGTGTGTGTGTGTTATCTGAGTTCTGATCTGGTTTCTCTACCTGCTGCTGTAACTAGTCAACCGTCATCCGGTAGATTACAACAACTAACTAATGTTGGTCATGAGTTCACCATCACAATAGTTTTACATTAAATTGGAATGAAAGTATTTGTCTGAATTGCTCCTTCAATTTGTTATTGGTTATAAAAAAAAGAGGAGAAAACAGGAGAAAACAATCGAAAACAATTGAAAACAATCGAAAACAGGAGAAAACAGGAGAAAACAGTGTTGTCATACCAACGTCTGGTGATTGGTTCATTTCGTACCAGAACCTCAAAATTAGTTTTGAGTTGTTTCCTAGCTTGATCTATTCACCACGACGGTGCTGTTCACCTTTCAGGCCAATAGATAGATAGATAGATAGATAGATAGATAGATAGACAGACAGACAGACAGACAGACAGACAGACAGATGATAGATAGATAGATAGATAGATACTTTATTGATCCCCGGGGGGAAATTCTGGGGTTGCAGCAGCATAACAGTATCACAAGAATGTACAAAATACAAGGCAAGGTACGACATACGACATACAAAATACAAAATACCAAAAAATATATATATAAAAAACAAAGTACTAAAAAACGAAATACTAAAAAAACAACTTATAAATAGCAGAGCGAATGGATGAATGGTACCAGTATACAGAATTAAAGAATGGAATGGGTCAATGAATGTGAAAGGGGCGAGGCATGAAAATCATTCTGCTAGTATTGGGCAGTGGTGACCAATAAAAGTCATGTATAGTGTTTAATTTTTAACAGTTCAAATGTATTGATTGTACTTTATATGTTTGTATTTTATATGTGAGAAGCAGGTTAATTGTTAAAAAACTAAAAGATTAGTTTGACCAATAGGCTAAGCATCAATTCAACACTGCAACAAATATTGCAGTATTGAGTGTTAAAATTGTATTATCTTGAAACAAGTGAAAATTAAATAAGACAATAAGACAGATCACCCGTCTAGGGTGAAAGGTAGATCATCTCACCCGATTGGCAGATATTTTCAACATTTTACAACTCAATATTCAACTACATGACTTGTTAAGATATTTTTTGCAGTGAACAAAACACCCTAAACCTGCAGGCTCAGTATTTGAGTCCAGTTCCAGCATTCAGTCTGAAACTAGAAACCTGAATGAACGATGAAGTGAGACGACTTGGTCTGAGAGGTGGACTGCAGCATATTGATTCAGTGGTTCTGTGGTACTGAGACATTTGTTTCAGTTTGACTTGGTGTGTGTGTGGGGGGGGCTAGCCGGATGTTGGAAGAGCTGCTGTCGGACGACATTAGCACTACTTAGCACGACATAAGCACGACAGGACAGTGGACTGCAGTGCATGTTGAGTTGAGGCGACAGATGCTGCAGATTAGTGACGCCTTGATCTGAAAACACACTCCTTAACCTCCAGATACGAGGGATTAACAGTCTCTCTGCCTGTCTGTCTGTCTGCCTGCCTGCCTGCCTGCCCGTCTGTCTGTCTGTCTGTCTGTCTGTCTCTCTGCCTGTCTGCCTGCCTGCCTGCCTGCCTGTCTGTCTGTCTGTCTGTCTGTCTGTCTGTCTGTCTGCCTGCCTGCCTGTCTGTCTGTCTGTCTGTCTGTCTGTCCCTGGACCAGGACTTCTCCTCCAGTGTCCAGGAGTCCAACCAACTACTTCAACCAGAGAGGGGGACTAGTTAGTGGACTGAGCTGCTGTAGTGGCTGGTTGGAGAGCTGGACCTCCCTGCTCCATGAAGCTAGACCTAACCTAACTAGCCTAATCTCACCTAACCTGACCTAAACTAACCTAACCTAACTAGCCTGACCTCACCTAACCTAACCTAACTAACCTGACCTAACTAGCCTGACCTCACCTAACCTAACTAGCCTGACCTCACCTAACCTAACTAATCTGACCTAACCTAAACTAACCTAACTAACCTGACCTCACCTAACCTGACCTAACTAACCTGACCTCAGCTGACCTGGTTGTCACTTCAGGTTATCTTGGACTTTCCAGATACCTGGGTGAGACTTTAGTGTCACTAAATTAATTCAAAATGATTCTAAATAATTTGTTTAGCTTCAATTGTGAATGTTTAAGTAATTTAATTTAATGAATCTTAGTCTTTGTTTTTAGCTACTATTTTAAATACTATATGTTTTAGTTTTTGAATCCTAAATATCTGTTTTTACTTTGTACTACATATTTTCCTTTTTAATTTGTTGTTGTATTTCATGTTGTATTTCATCGGCTGGTGAAGGAGGAAACCTGCTCTCAACAAGTTTAAATAAATTAAATTAAATTAAATTAACCTAACTAGCCTGACCTGACCTGACCTAACTAGCCTGACCTAACCTAACCTAACCTAACCTAACTAGCCTGACCTCACCTGACCTAACTAGCCTGACCTAACATAACCTAACCTAACCTAACTAGCCTGACCTCACCTAACTAACCTGACCTAATATAACCTAACCTAAGTAGCCTGACCTGACCTGACCTGACCTAGCTAGCCTGACCTAACTAGTCAGACCTAACCTAAGCTAACTAGCCTGACCTAACTAACCCAACTAACCTGGTTAGTTACCTTGTATTGGTGTCGTTTGGTGTCGATCTCAGAGACGCTGTTGTTCATGATGGTCCAGCGGCCGTTCATCATCCTCACCTGAGACTAACACACACACACACACACACACACATACACACACACACAAATACTTTCACTCGTTAGAATGTATTTCTATTAATAAATATAATGATATCTAAATATATCATGTCTATAATATCTAATATATAAATAGAATATCCTGTCTAAATGAATGAGCTTTGTAACAGACTAACTGGTAATAACCAGGTTAAGTTAACCAAAATAGTAAAGTTAATCTGGTAGGAATAAAAAAGAAACCTGTAAATCACTAACAGTACTAACAGTAATTTTAATGTAGTAATCCTTTAGTTGATTGTAACTTAGTAATTAATTGATACTAACTTGTGTGTTCAGCATCTAGTCGAACCAAATCTCTGAATCCAAAAATTCAAAATAAAAACTTTTCTGTTAAAAATCCAAACCGCCATGGAAATACAGCAGATCCTAACAACAGACAAACAACTGACCATCTGCTCACTGCTGAGCAAGAGACAGTGAGAGAGAGACAGAGAGAGAGAGAGAGAGAGAGAGAGAGAGAGAGAGAGAGAGAGAATTTTGAATTTAAAAAATACCTTTATTTACATCCGTTCATATACAACTTAAGTCTCCTGTATCATAAACTAGACAACCGAAAATGCTTCAAAAGTGAAGGAGTAGTGAATCCTCCTGGACAGAGGCCAACACCTCTCCAATACCCCAAGTGCGCACAAACTGATCTATGTTGCCCGTCAGTTTATAGTAGGCAAACTCCACCCTGAGACGGGCCGCCAACAGTCCAGCCATCATAAGAGCCGGGTCCACTGACCTCTGACCCTTGATGCGGTTCTTTCTGGTCTTCCATATAGACAGCTTAGCCACCCCTGATAGCACATTAATGAGTACATGTACAGATTTCCTTATCGCTGAATACCTTGGACCGTAGATGAAAAGTTCAAAAGAAAAAACTTCCCCCAAACCCTGGAACAACTCCCCTAACACCCTGAATAACCCCTGGAGTCTAGGACACTCTATAAAGAGATGTTGTAGGGACTCCCTCTCTAAACAGAAAGGACAGCCCTCCCCTATACCAGGATCCAGGTGTACCAGATATCTGTTTGTAGCTATAGCCCCATGTACAATCCTCCACTGGAGGTCACCCGTCCGTTTGTCAATGGGTGCCTTGTACAGAGACCGCCAGCAGCCTTTCGGGGAAGAGTCTGGACCAAAGAACCCAGTCCACCTCGACACCTCCATTCCTGCCAGAGACCGTAAATGGGACACCTTAACGCAGGTGTAATAAGCCGCTTTCTTCCCTACAGTCTCACACTCCCCCAGCTCTGGGGTTTTAAAAGACAGAAAACACCCCCCCTCCTCCTGCCACTCCCCAAAAGCAGGAGAAACGGTCAGAGGGGGAAAGACATACAAACATTCATCGTCCCACTGGTCAGATAGAGTACGATCCTCAGCAAACGTTCTGAGGGGCCCTGGCAGGGACGCACCGACCTCCTCCACCAACCTCTCCAGTAGTCTGCAGGATCTGATGCCTGTTATCTGCCCCAGCCTTCCAACAGATGTCTTCATCAGGTGTCCCAGTTTGACGCAACCAGCGTCACGCAGGCTGGACCGCAGGCTGGTAGAAGATAGGACCTGAGTGTTTATGAGGGTACTGCCGAACAATGGCTCCTCAAACAGCCACATCCCTGGTGTCATGTCAGGCCTCCGGTGGATCTTAAAAACCTGCCATGACTCCAGGACTGAGCGGTAGAAAGGTGTCAAACCAGCCAGATCCACTGCCTCAGGCTGAAGCAGGAACAGTTGTTTATCATATCCCAAGCGTCCAGCCCTCCTCAGCAGCAGCCGGGCTGTATCTTGCCAGCTCAGTCCAACTGTGTACAGCAGCCTCTGTGCAGTCTGTATCCTGAAAGCCGCTATCCTGGAAGAGATATCAATGAGGCCTTGTCCCCCCTCCTGTACCGGAAGGTACAGTGCAGGCGCCCTTATCCAGTGCTGGCCAGACCAGAAGAAGTCCACGATGATCCTCTGTATCTCCTGAATCAGGTTCTCTGGTGGATGAAGTACAATGAGGCGATGCCATAAAGTCGAGGCGACCAGGTTATTAACAACCAGGACTCTCCCCCTATATGACAGCTGGGGTAGCAACCATCTCCATTTAGACAGTCTGGCACACACCTTCTCCACTACACCACCCCAATTCTGCCTCTGAAAGTCCTCTGTCCCTAAAAATACTCCCAGAACTTTCAGTCCTGCTCTCCCCCAGCTAAGACCCCCGGGCAGGCTGGGAACCGCCCCCTCACACCATTGTCCTACTTGCAAGGCCTCACTCTTCTCCCAGTTTACTTTTGCAGAGGAGGCCTTCTCGTAGATCCTCAGCGACTCCACTAACCCCTGAACATCCTGTTGATCCTTGATAAAAACATTAATATCATCAGCATATGCTGAGACTACCAGTGGTGGACTCTGTGGTAGCCCGGATAGGGAGAGCCCATTTAACCTATTCCTAAGCCTATTAAGAAGTGGTTCTATTGCCAAAGAGTATAGCTGTCCTGAAATTGGGCAGCCCTGTCTAATTCCTCTCTCAATCGGTATTAGACAACTCCACCCCCCACCCACCTTTACCATACAAGATACCTCCTTATACAGCAGCCCCAACCATGCCATAAAGCCCTCTCCAAAACCAAAAGCCCTCAAAGTAGAAAATAAGTATCTATGATCAACACGGTCGAAAGCCTTCTCCTGATCAAGGGATAAAATACCGACATCAAAATTGTACATTTTGCAAACGTCAAAACAGTCTCTCATTAAAAACAAATTGTCCATAATGGTCCTATCTGGGATACAATAAGATTGGTCCTTGTGCACTAGTATCTCCAAGTAGTCTTTGAGCCTATTGGCCAGGACCTTAGAAATCAGTTTATAGTCTGTGCATAAGAGTGCCACAGGTCTCCAGTTCTTAAGTAAGGCGAGGTCTCCTTTTTTGGGAAGAAGAGAGAGAGCTGCACGCCGACAGGAAGTCGGTAGTGAGCCTCTCTGGACGCATTCCTGCAGCACCTCCAGTAGGTCAGCCCCAAACCATCTCCAAAAATGTTTATAGAAGTCAGCAGGCAGCCCATCTATTCCAGGAGCTCGACCAGTCGCTAGCTGTCCTACTGCTGTTGTAAGCTCCTCCAGGGTGATGTCGGAGTCCAAGGTAGCGCGCTCATCGGCTCCCAGCTGAGGCAGCCCCTGAAGAAGCTCACCAGCACACTCTTCATCACAGTCCTCTGCTCTGTAGAGGGCGGTATAGAAGGACACTGTGTGCTTTCTCATCTCTGCTGGGTTCGTGGTCACTCTTCCATCTGGAAGCCGAAGACACGCCATCTGCTTGGTCTGGGACACGGACTTCTCCAAATTAAAAAAGAAGGAGCTTGGTGCATCCATATCCTTGATATTAATAAAACGTGCCCTTACCATAGCCCCCTTCACCCTCTCACTTAAAAACATGCCCAGCTCATGTCTTTTCCTCCGTAATGTGTCACCATCAGGGTTATTGTGTGCTAGAAGACTACACTCAATGTCACTGATCTCCTGCTCTAGAGTCTGGATGGCTGTCCTGACCCTGGTGGTAGAATGAGCAGTGTACTGCTGACAGAAAAGACGGATTTGAGTCTTCCCTACCTCCCACCATTGGCTTAAGGATTCAAATTCCCCTTTCCTGTTCCTCCATAGATCCCAAAAAAAACACAAATTTTCACAAAACATACTGTCCTGCAACAAGTTTACATTAAAATGCCAGTAAGAACTAGACTTTGTGCTAGGTGAGAGGTGTAAATCTACAGTGACGAGGTGATGATCGGTGAAACCAACGGGGTGAATGAAACTATTTAGAAGCCTATTACTAAACACTTGTGATATGTAGATCCTATCTAACCTGACTGCACTGACCCTGCTATCTGCTACCCTAACCCATGTGTACTGTCTAACCTGTGGATGTCTAACTCTCCATGCATCTACTAAACCTAATTGAGTGATGAGTTGTGATAAACAGGTGGATGATTGTAAATGCGGTTCCTCACTTGTCCTATCCAGTGTAAAGTCTACTGTGCAATTCCAGTCCCCCCCTATAACAAAACAATCCCTTTGCCCAAACTGTTGTAGTGATTCTTTCAATTTCTTAAAAGTTTCCAGCCGTTCTGAACCCTGATTTGAAGCATATACATTGATAAAACAAAAACTAATTCCCTCTATCTCAGCCCTGACTACCTGCGCCCTACCTTTCACTATCTCAGTGGTGGATATTATATGTATTCCTAAACCCGGTGAAAAGAGTATGGCTGTTCCTGCACTAAAATTGGTCCCATGACTAAGAAAGTGTTGACCCTTCCACCATATGCCCCACTCAACCTCATTTGTTGTATCACTGTGTGTTTCTTGAAGAAAAATGACATCTAGCTTCTTCTGTTGGAATAGTTCAGAAACTAGAGCCCTCTTCTGCCTGTCCCTCCCACCATTAATATTTAAAGACCCAACCCTTAAGCTATGCATGGAAAAAGTTGAGGTTAGAGATAGAACAGATAGAAAAAACAGATAGATGAGAAGAACCACCACGTGAGACATAAACATTATTGATTATTTATTCGTTTTCTGTCTTTTTGCACCTTTTCCTTCCTTTACCACCAGCCCCTTCCTCAAAGCAGTAACATGCTTTCTTAACCTATATCGTTTTTTTCCATCTAGCAGGTCCAATCCAACAAGTTTCTGCAAGGTAGATACCGATTTCATAAACTTCTCTGCGTCTGGAAAATACTCATTGACTTTGACTGATTTCCCAAATGTTTCATCTAAAAACGAGTTGATTTCCTCTAGTGTGTAGAGATCACTTCTCCGCTGTGAATCTGTGACTGATGCGCCGTCAGATTCAGAATCATATTCCATTTCTTCTCCTTCCTCGTTTCTCTGGCCCTCCACAACAGGTAGCTCAGCACCCACCTCCTCTCCGCTACCCTGTTCTCCTTCAACCCCCGCCTCCTCTCCGCTAGTCTGGTCACCTTGACGCAGCCCACTCGTCTCCGCTCCCGGTGGGTCTGCAGTCACAGCCCTAGTTCCTCCGGTGTCATCACTAGCGGCAGCTTGGCTGTCAACCACCGCTGCCGTCTCGTCTGATTTTCCAGCGGTATCCGTCTCATTTCCTCCCTGTCCGCTTGTTCCTTCTCCTACCTCAGCCTCCGGTGGCTGAACCCCAGCTTCCCTTTCCTCCGGTCGCTGTCTGTGAGGGCAAGCGACGCGTTTATGTCCGACATCCCCACACTCAAAACATCTCATGGAGCCGGAGCTCGCATACACCATAAAAAACCCATTGTCGTGCTTTATCCGGAAGGACACGTCAAGGGAAGGTGAAGCTAGAAACATAAACACCTGCCGTCTGAAGGACTGGACATGTTTAAGCTTATCGTCCCTACACCCCAAGCCAACAGTTTTAAAAGCGCTCGCTAACTTGCCGAATGAACGGGGGGACCCCAGATATCGTCACCCTAGAGGAGGGTACAGCCAGCGGTGACACCTGTACAAATATATCGTTGAGGAAAACTCCATTTTCCACTAGCTGAGCAACAAAACGTTCCTCCTTCAAAAACACAACCACCGCTTTATTCATCCTAGACGCATAGGCTATATTCCCATGTCCAACTAAGTCACCCACGACTAGGAGAACTTCCTCCACCGTGACAGCTTGGTCGGTGAGAATCCGTACTCCATGGCGGAGGGAAAGGGACGACGTCTCCCGAGACGCCATCCCAACCCAAACCACTACACCAACAAACACAAAACTCCCTACAAACACCCAAAATAACAAACACCTAGATCATAAGTTAAAGAAAACAGTAGAAAGGCCTGTAACAAGCAGTACTCACTCAGACACCTCACTCACACACCCAACTCACGCACCCAACTCCCAGCATGCAAGACGCACAGAGAGAGAGAGAGAGAGAGACGGAGAGAGAGACAGAGACAGAGAGAGAGAGAGAGAGAATTAAAAAGCCCTTTTATTAACCCTTTATTACATTTCAATGCATACCTAAAAACGTAATGACAAACCACAAAAAAACAAAATAATTGTAAGGAAATAAAATAAAATAAAATGACATTAAAACATAACAACATCAAAAACCAAAGGATAAGGAGCCATCATCCTGCACAGTCCACAACCCCCCAGGCTCCACGCTGTCCTGAAGGCCTGGTGCTGTACCAGGCACATGGGTGGCTGAGAGGGCCTGCCACCCTGCAGGACTGACCTGTAGCCCTCAGGAGCAATCGAGTGGGAGTCTAACCATCTTAGTCCACAGCCATATAACAGCTTGAAGCCGGAAGGACATAATCCATGAGGAAATGTCTATGAGGCCTTGCCCCCGTTCATGTCCTGTCAGATACAGGGCAGCTGCCTGAATCCAGCTCTGCAGCTCTTTAATGAGGCCTTCTCCACTACCCCTCCAACACCACTTGAGACCCCTTGGCAGACTGGGAACTGCCCCCATCTGCCACTTATCCACCAGCAAGGCCTTACCCTTCTCCCAGTTTACCTGTGTAGATGAGGCCTTCTTAACCCTAGACTCTCAACTAGACCCTGACTCCTGATAAAAATATGAATGTCATCAGGCTGAGACCACCAACGGCAGGTTGTTGGTAATCCTGGTAGGGAGAGCCCAGTGAGGTTGTCCCTATGTTGGCACAAGCTTGCTACAACTGGGGCCACGGCAGACAGAGACACAGGCAGGAGTAGACAGTTCACGGGCCTGCAGGCCGCTTTATCTGTACACAAGCAACATAGGACGGTCTCTACCGGCCTGCAGGTCAGCCGCGGAGCACCAGTCCACTAGCTCAATTCTCTACTGCATCCAGCCTACACCTCACCCACACCCGCCCCCCCCCAGTCTGCCACAGGGTTCTACTGCTAGACAGTAGAGCTGGTCTGAGATGGGGCAACCCTGTCTGATACCCCTCCTAACAGGAACATGGCGACTCAAACCACCATCCACCTTGACACCCCCTTGTATAGTAGGCCTACCCAGGAAATAAACCCCTCCCCAAAACCAAATCTTAATAATCTACACGATCTTGAGTCTATTTGCCAGCACTTTGGACAGCACTTTATAGAGCAACAGAGCGACAGGTCTCCAGTTCTTTAAAAGTGCCATGTCTCGGTTCTTAGGCAGAAGGGAAAGAGCTGCACATCAATAGGAGGCTGGTAGTGAGCCCCCTGAAAACACTCCAGCAACACCTCCCTCAGGTCACCCAAACAACCCCAAAAGTATTTGTAGAAGTCCGTAGGTAGGCCATCCATGCCAGGGGTGCGATTAATGTTGTTGTGTTGTGGGTTAATGTTGTTGTGTTGTAGATTAATGTTGTTGTGTTGTGGGTTAATGTTGTTGTGTTGTAGATTAATGTTGTTGTGTTGTGGGTTAATGTTGTTGTGTTGTGGATTAATGTTGTGTTGTGGGTTAAGGTTGTTGTGTTGTAGATTAATGTTGTGTTGTAGATTAATGTTGTTGTGTTGTAGATTAATGTTGTTGTGTTGTGGGTTAATGTTGTTGTGTTGTGGATTAATGTTGTTGTGTTGTGGATTAATGTTGTTGTGTTGTAGATTAATGTTGTTGTGTTGTGGGTTAATGTTGTTGTGTTGTAGATTAATGTTGTTGTGTTGTGGATTAATGTTGTTGTGTTGTGGGCTAATGTTGTTGCGTTGTGGATTAATGTTGTTGCGTTGTGGGTTAATGTTGTTGTGTTGTGGGTTAATGTTGTTGCGTTGTGGGTTAATGTTGTTGTGTTGTAGATTAATGTTGTTGTGTTGTGGATTAATGTTGTTGTGTTGTGGGTTAATGTTGTTGTGTTGTAGATTAATGTTGTTGCGTTGTGGATTAATGTTGTGTTGTAGATTAATGTTGTGTTGTGGGTTAATGTTGTTGTGTTGTAGATTCATGTTGTGTTGTAGATTAATGTTGTGTTGTGGATTAATGTTGTGTTGTAGATTAATGTTGTGTTGTGGGTTAATGTTGTTGTGTTGTAGATTCATGTTGTGTTGTAGATTAATGTTGTGTTGTGGGTTAATGTTGCGTTGTGGATTAATGTTGTTGCGTTGTGGGTTAATGTTGTGTTGTAGATTAATGTTGTTGTGTTGTGGGTTAATGTTGTGTTGTGGATTAATGTTGTTGCGTTGTGGGTTAATGTTGTTGTGTTGTGGGTTAATGTTGTTGTGTTGTGGATTAATGTTGTTGTGTTGTAGATTAATGTTGTTGTGTTGTGGATTAATGTTGTTGTGTTGTAGATTAATGTTGTTGTGTTGTGGGTTAATGTTGTTGTGTTGTGGATTAATGTTGTTGTGTTGTAGATTAATGTTGTTGTGTTGTGGATTAATGTTGTTGTGTTGTAGATTAATGTTGTTGTGTTGTGGGTTAATGTTGTTGTGTTGTGGATTAATGTTGTTGCGTTGTAGATTAATGTTGTGTTGTGGGTTAAGGTTGTTGTGTTGTAGATTAATGTTGTGTTGTAGATTAATGTTGTTGTGTTGTAGATTAATGTTGTTGTGTTGTGGGTTAATGTTGTTGTGTTGTGGATTAATGTTGTTGTGTTGTGGATTAATGTTGTTGTGTTGTAGATTAATGTTGTTGTGTTGTGGGTTAATGTTGTTGTGTTGTGGGTTAATGTTGTTGTGTTGTGGATTAATGTTGTGTTGTGGGTTAAGGTTGTTGTGTTGTAGATTAATGTTGTGTTGTAGATTAATGTTGTTGTGTTGTAGATTAATGTTGTTGTGTTGTGGGTTAATGTTGTTGTGTTGTGGATTAATGTTGTTGTGTTGTGGATTAATGTTGTTGTGTTGTGGATTAATGTTGTTGTGTTGTAGATTAATGTTGTTGTGTTGTGGGTTAATGTTGTTGTGTTGTAGATTAATGTTGTTGTGTTGTGGATTAATGTTGTTGTGTTGTGGGCTAATGTTGTTGCGTTGTGGATTAATGTTGTTGCGTTGTGGGTTAATGTTGTTGTGTTGTGGGTTAATGTTGTTGCGTTGTGGGTTAATGTTGTTGTGTTGTAGATTAATGTTGTTGTGTTGTGGATTAATGTTGTTGTGTTGTGGGTTAATGTTGTTGTGTTGTAGATTAATGTTGTTGCGTTGTGGATTAATGTTGTGTTGTAGATTAATGTTGTGTTGTGGGTTAATGTTGTTGTGTTGTAGATTCATGTTGTGTTGTAGATTAATGTTGTGTTGTGGATTAATGTTGTGTTGTAGATTAATGTTGTGTTGTGGGTTAATGTTGTTGTGTTGTAGATTCATGTTGTGTTGTAGATTAATGTTGTGTTGTGGGTTAATGTTGCGTTGTGGATTAATGTTGTTGCGTTGTGGGTTAATGTTGTGTTGTAGATTAATGTTGTTGTGTTGTGGGTTAATGTTGTGTTGTGGATTAATGTTGTTGCGTTGTGGGTTAATGTTGTTGTGTTGTGGGTTAATGTTGTTGTGTTGTGGATTAATGTTGTTGTGTTGTAGATTAATGTTGTTGTGTTGTGGATTAATGTTGTTGTGTTGTAGATTAATGTTGTTGTGTTGTGGGTTAATGTTGTTGTGTTGTGGATTAATGTTGTTGTGTTGTAGATTAATGTTGTTGTGTTGTGGATTAATGTTGTTGTGTTGTAGATTAATGTTGTTGTGTTGTGGGTTAATGTTGTTGTGTTGTGGATTAATGTTGTTGCGTTGTAGATTAATGTTGTGTTGTGGGTTAAGGTTGTTGTGTTGTAGATTAATGTTGTGTTGTAGATTAATGTTGTTGTGTTGTAGATTAATGTTGTTGTGTTGTGGGTTAATGTTGTTGTGTTGTGGATTAATGTTGTTGTGTTGTGGATTAATGTTGTTGTGTTGTGGGTTAATGTTGTTGTGTTGTAGATTAATGTTGTTGTGTTGTGGATTAATGTTGTTGTGTTGTGGGCTAATGTTGTTGCGTTGTGGATTAATGTTGTTGCGTTGTGGGTTAATGTTGTTGTGTTGTGGGTTAATGTTGTTGCGTTGTGGGTTAATGTTGTTGTGTTGTAGATTAATGTTGTTGTGTTGTGGATTAATGTTGTTGTGTTGTGGGTTAATGTTGTTGTGTTGTAGATTAATGTTGTTGCGTTGTGGATTAATGTTGTTGTGTTGTGGATTAATGTTGTGTTGTAGATTAATGTTGTGTTGTGGGTTAATGTTGTTGTGTTGTAGATTCATGTTGTTGTGTTGTAGATTAATGTTGTTGTGTTGTGGATTAATGTTGTTGTGTTGTGGGTTAATGTTGTTGTGTTGTAGATTAATCTGGGGCCTGTTCCAAGAAGCGGGTTTAATGAAAACTCTGAGTTTGTTAACCCTGAGATGAGGGAAACTCTGGGTTTTCCGTTCCAGAAAGAGAGGTAACTCAAACTCTGATTCAGTTACCATGGTAACTGACTCTGTGAACCTAACCTGCTCGCTGGCAGGTTTTCTTGAACAAACCCTGACTTTCTCCCTGTCTCCTCCCTCTGCTGAACCTGAAGCAGCTGTCGGACATGGCGTGTCCTTTCCTCGTAACCCGATCGATATTCAAGCGGAAGTAATTCGCATAGCCTTACGTCGGGAGAGGATTTTGAGACCCCGATTAGATGTTCTATGTCCAGGATGGAAGAGCTGTCCGAGATATAATATGCCGTTTACAGTTCACGGATTACGCTACCACCACCCCGAGCAGTCAAATAAAGACACATTTCATTTGGTCTTCTTTATTTCCTACAAATACAAAAGCAACAGTTAGTATTTTTATATTGTTCCAACAACACATTTCACCTGTGGCGATGCACCCACCTCTAAAAAAAGTAAAAGTATGTCTGGCCCAGACAGCTCAGTTGGTAAAGCAGGAGACTCTCAGTCTCAGGGTT
The DNA here is from genome assembly GCA_034670405.1 of Hoplostethus atlanticus. Classification (NCBI taxonomy): domain Eukaryota; kingdom Metazoa; phylum Chordata; class Actinopteri; order Trachichthyiformes; family Trachichthyidae; genus Hoplostethus; species Hoplostethus atlanticus. Next base: position 3,316,024 of record JAXDDX010000042.1, on the reverse strand, counting down.
GTGGGTTTGATCCCCACATAGTGTTAACTATCACCTTTGTAAGTCGCTTTGGATAAAAGCGTCTGCTAAATGACTCTATTGTAATGTTTTTATATTTCATTTTCAGCTGCTGCCAAGTGCGCTTTGCGCCCGTGGGATTGCACCTAAGTGAAAATATTATTTTTCCAATACTATTCTGACTCTTCCTCTTAGCCTTGCCTATTTGTCGTCAATTATGTGTCTGAGCTCTTGTTTATTGGCTCTTGTTCATTTGATACACTTATTTGTCTTAGCTCTTGCTTATTTGGTTCACTTAGTTGTCTTAGCTCTTGTTTATTTGATTCTCTTATTTGTCTCATTTGTTTAAGATATAGTAGGTTGCTAACTTATTGCACTCTTACCTTAACACTAGTTATGCTCTTAGTTGCTTGTTTAGGAAGGAAATGCACTTACGATTTCTGGTGACTAGTAGTTTTCTTGCCTACCTATGTTGAATGCACTTATTGTAAGTCGCTTTGGATAAAAGCGTCTGCTAAATGACTGTAATGTAAATGTAATGTATTCCACCACTTTCTCACATGTAGGTAATATTATAAGAAAGTGTGGTTAAATGTTAAATGAATACACTGCTGCATTCAAACGTACGTATTGACTCGGGCAGCGATTCTCTCCCACGCCAATTCCCTCTACTTTACGACCCTTCTGCTTGCTGGTTGCCATGGTGAATCGTAGTATTGGACCTCCATTGATGATGGCTTTTTATTGAACATACTCAAAGTTGATTGAACTAACTCAAATCAGCCGTTCTGGAACCGAAAACTCAGACTTTGCCATCTCGGAATTAATCAACTCAGAGTGCAGGGTTAGACTCAGAGTTTGCTGAACCTGCTTCTTGGAACAGGCCCCTGGTTGTGTTGTAGATTAATGTTGTTGCGTTGTAGATTAATGTTGTGTTGTGGGTTAATGTTGTTGTGTTGTAGATTAATGTTGTTGTGTTGTAGATTAATGTTGTTGTGGATTAATGTTGTTGTGTTGTGGATTAATGAGATTAATGAGCGACTCTGCTGTCCTGACATCAGTGGGGAGTTCATTCCACCACTGTGGGGCCAGGACAGAGAAGAGCTGTGATCGTGTAGAGCGACGGGACAACCAGTCGCCTCCTGGCAGCAATGGTTTTAAAGACTGACTGACAATTTCCCCAGAAATACATTATATATATAATATTTCTCATGACTGGGTCAAAAATAGACATTCATTAGAAAAATTCATTAGTCCTAAACTGAACCAAATAGTTTCTGTTGCTGTTCTGGCATCTGGTTTTCATTGACAAACTGTTCTAAACAGAAAATAAAGAGCAGCCTGACGACATCAGACAGATTCTGATCACAATATGGTAATAATATTGATTAATATTGATTATTACTAACAGTAATAATAACAGTTCTCTACACTAAACAAGCCCTCCATAATTAAACGAAATATTCCTCTACTATTACATAATATTCCTATGATATTCTGTCTGTCTGCCTATCTGTCTGTGGATCTGCCTGTCTGTCTGCTGTAGAGTTTATTTCCCTCCATCCATTAAAGACAAACACATGTTGGCCTCCCTCAGATTCGGACGTTTTAAACAGCCTCCTATTGGAGGGCGGGGGCAGCAAGTCAAACTAGGGGAAAGTAAAATAGTCAAGCCAACAGAGTTAAGACCGGAGACTAGACATTTTCCCTTCATAATAAAAGACCCTTACTTCATACAGTTACTGAAGCTGGTCTACAGCCTTTAGTGAAAACCTGCTGTGGGTTAAAATGGATTTTGATTCTCATCCCAACCAACCACTACAGCAGCTCATTTCACTAACTGGCTCCTCCTCTCTGGTTGAAGGTGCTGATTAGTGAAATTAGCTAATATATAATAAATATACATACAGGACTTATTGGTATGTGCCTGTATGGCTTTGAATATATGTTGTACACAATTCTATTTTTATTTATGAGATTCCTCCTTGAATATATTCTGTCTTTTTACTTTGAAGCACTTTGTAGCTGTGCTCTGAAAAGTGATATCTAAATAAATATCATTATTATTACTATTATTATTATTATTATTATTATTATTAATAATAATAATAATAATAATAATAATAATAGTAATAATAATAATAATAATAGTAGTAGTAGTAGTAGTAGTAGTAGTACTAGTAAAATAGTAGTAGTAGCCTAGTTAAAAACCGTTGCAGTAAACATGTAAGCTTTTATTTCGAAAGTTCTGACCAGAAACTGTCCTGTTTGCTGTGTCTGCTGGGTAACTTCACTCTGGTCTGAAAACTGCGGTTGGTTTGAATTTTTCTCCACAGACTGAAAGTGGCGATTCAACTGGAAGGAAACGTCTCCGTGTTGAGCAGCAGCAGAGGAAACTGGTTCAGCTTAACCAGTTGGTTAGTTAATTAGTTAATGATCGGCAATGAAGGAAACAGCAACACAGCTCTGGGGCGGAGAGGGCAGGAGGAAGAGGTGAGACTCATGAGAGATAAAATAAAATGAAATAAAATCTAGATTTATTTTTGTCCTAGGCAGCTGCACCTTTTCTCTCTGCTGACATCAGGTGTAGTTTTGTACTGAATTCATTCACATCCTGAATTCTACTGTTTTCTATTGTTTCTTTTGCTTCTATTGTTTCTACCGTGTTCTATTGTTTCGACTGTTTTCTGTAGTTTCTACTCTCAGGGGATCTGGTTGAGGTTTTACTTCTAGTTTGTTGCTGAATCGACTAATCAGAAACAGCAGCAAAGACAGAGAGGCAGAAAGGCAGGCAGGCAGACAGACAGGCAGGCAGAAAGGCAGACAGACAGGCAGGCAGAAAGGCAGGCAGGCAGGCAGACAGACAGACAGACAGACAGGCAGGCAGGCAGACAGACAGACAGACAGACAGACAGGCAGGCAGACAGACAGACAGGCAGGCAGGCAGACAGACAGACAGGCAGGCAGAAAGGCAGGCAGACAGACAGAAAGGCAGACAGACAGGCAGGCTGAAAGGCAGACAGACAGAAAGTCTGTTCTGCTCTAGTTCATGTTGTAGAAGTGACTTCTGTGTTTCTGTGATGGCTCAGTGGGGGGGCGGGGGTTACCATACTATTACTACCAATCAGTGTGATTTGAAGTTAACGAGCTGCTGATCTAACAGATTCACTTTGTTTCAAAGTGAAAACTGTCAGATTAAATAGGTAGAGGGATCAGTGGTATAGTGTATAGTATAGTATATAGTATATAGTATAAAAGCGCTATATAAATGCAGCCATTTACCATTTATTTAGTATAATGCTAGTGTTTCTCCACATTAAGACTACATTTCCCATAAGCCCCACAGCGCCCTCTTCCTGTTTTGTGCCGTAAAGCAATCCAGCAGATTTCCCTCCAAATCGACCCGGTGGACACAATGTAGAATGAGAGTAGAGGCTGGTAGAGGCTGGTAGAGGCTGACAGGCTGGTAGAGGCTGACCGGCTGGTAGAGGTGGAGTTATACTGATGACTCTACATCAGGGGTTCTTAACCTTTTTGTAAGTGCGACCTCCTTTTGATGGTTAAAATATTTCGCGAACCCCCTCCCGGTCCAGACAGCTCAGCTGGTAGACTGTCAGTCTCAGGGTTGTAGGTTCAATCCCCACATAGTGTCAACTATCACCTTTGTAAATCACTTTGGAGAAAAGCCTCTGCTAAATGACTGTAATGTAATAACGCATAAACGCCATAGCAGCAAGCTCACTACAACCGGGCCGACAGACCAGGCAGGAGGGCGGAGTCAAGACAGACACAGAGGAACTTTAATGAGACTATCACTGAACTCTGAACTTTGTCCTATAGGCCCTGTGGTGGAGCTTTCCTCCACCTGCACCAGGAGGCCCACTGTCAGCCTCCAGCCTACAAGAGGAGGTGCAGGGAGGCAGAGCAGGAGGAGAAGAAGAGGACAGGAGGAGGCAATAAGGAGAACAGAGAGCTGAGGAGGAGCAGAGGAACCCAGAATCTGAAGATACATGATAGACGGTAGAATACACACACACACACACACACACACACACACACACACACGCACATTCATACACACACACACAGCTACCTCGGTGTTGTGTTTCCATTCAGGCCATCGGTGCCAGCAGCTAGGAGGCTGGAAGAGCCAAAGTGGAACTGGACTGGAGCTGAGACTGTTTGGAGAAACTGGGACTGGAGTAAAACATGGACTGGATATAGATCTGGATCCTGGACAGAGGTTGCAGATGGACCAGCTATTAGAGCGAAAATAAGCAATGGAGCTGGAACTAAGACAAGGACTGCAACTAAATGTGGATCTGGTCTCAGATCTGTTACAACAGCATCAGAGACCGGTACAGATCTGGTCTGGGATCTGGAACTGAATTGGCCAGAGTCTGGAACTGGAGTCAAGACACCAGCCAGGGTAGGAGCTGAGACTGGAGGTGGATCTGGATCTGGGGGAGGAGCTAAAACTAGGACCAGAGGTGGAACTAGAGTAGCGTTCCAGTCCAGCAAGCCAGAGGTCAGAGTCGCCCTGGTCAGGAAGACTAGCAACCAGACAACCAGACAGGCTCTAACTAGCAACCAGCTAACCAGACAGACTATAACTAGCAACCACATAACCAGACGCACTCTGCCCAGCAACCAGACAACCAGACAGACTCTACTCAGCCAGAGGTGGTCTGGACATGTTGAGGGTTTAACTTCTGGGGAGCCAGCCAGGCAGGGGGAGATCTCAGAGACACTGCCCAGCCAGAGGACGCCTTCCCTGGGCAGGAATACCAGGGACAGAGCTGCAACCTCCAAGGTAATTGAATGAGCGAGGTGTTGGCAGCCCATGAAGCCACAAAACTAACTCACTCTTTACATTGCTCCCATTAGTCTGACTCCTCCTTGTTGTTCTGCTCCTATCAGTCTGACTCCTCCTTGTTGTTCTGCTCCTATCACTCTGACCTCTCCTTGTTGTTGTGCTCCTCTCAGTCTGACTCCTCCTTGTTGTTCTGCTCCTCTCAGTCTGACTCCTCCTTGTTGTTGTGCTCCTCTCAGTCTGACTCCTCCTTGTTGTTGTGCTCCTCTCAGTCTGACTCCTCCTTGTTGTTGTGCTCCTCTCAGTTTGACTCCTCCTTGTTGTTGTGCTCCTCTCAGTCTAACTCCTCCTTGTTTTTCTGCTCCTCTCAGTCTGACTCCTCCTTGTTGTTCTGCTCCTCTCAGTCTGACTCCTCCTTGTTGTTCTGCTCCTCTCAGTCTGACTCCTCCTTGTTGTTGTGCTCCTCTCAGTCTGACTCCTCCTTGTTGTTCTGCTCCTCTCAGTCTAACTCCTCTTTGTTGTTGTGCTCCTCTCAGTCTGACTCCTCCTTGTTGTTGTGCTCCTCTCAGTCTGACTCCTCCTTGTTGTTGTGCTCCTCTCAGTTTGACTCCTCCTTGTTGTTGTGCTCCTCTCAGTCTAACTCCTCCTTGTTTTTCTGCTCCTCTCAGTCTGACTCCTCCTTGTTGTTCTGCTCCTATCACTCTGACCTCTCCTTGTTGTTGTGCTCCTCTCAGTCTGACTCCTCCTTGTTGTTCTGCTCCTCTCAGTCTGACTCCTCCTTGTTGGTCTGCTCCTATCACTCTGACCTCTCCTTGTTGTGCTCCTCTCAGTCTGACTCCTCCTTGTTGTTGTGCTCCTCTCAGTCTGACTCCTCCTTGTTGTTGTGCTCCTCTCAGTCTGACTCCTCCTTGTTGTTGTGCTCCTATCACTCTGACCTCTCCTTGTTGTTGTGCTCTTCTCAGTCTGACTCCTCCTTGTTGTTCTGCTCCTATCACTCTGACCTCTCCTTGTTGTTGTGCTCCTCTCAATCTGACTCCTCCTTGTTGTTGTGCTCCTCTCAGTCTGACTCCTCCTTGTTGTTCTGCTCCTCTCAGTCTAACTCCTCCTTGTTGTTGTGCTCCTCTCAGTCTGACTCCTCCTTGTTGTTCTGCTCCTCTCAGTCTAACTCCTCCTTGTTGTTGTGCTCCTCTCAGTCTAACTCCTCCTTGTTGTTCTGCTCCTATCACTCTGACCTCTCCTTGTTGTAGTGCTCCTCTCAGTCTGACTCCTCCTTGTTGTTGTGCTCCTCTCAGTCTGACTCCTCCTTGTTGTTGTGCTCCTATCACTCTGACCTCTCCTTGTTGTTGTGCTCCTCTCAGTCTGACTCCTCCTTGTTGTTCTGCTCCTATCACTCTGACCTCTCCTTGTTGTTGTGCTCCTCTCAGTCTGACTCCTCCTTGTTGTTCTGCTCCTCTCAGTCTAACTCCTCCTTGTTGTTGTGCTCCTCTCAGTCTAACTCCTCCTTGTTGTTCTGCTCCTATCACTCTGACCTCTCCTTGTTGTTCTGCTCCCATCACTCTGACTCCTCCTAGGAGGAGACCAGACCCTGCTCCCTGGGGCGAAACGCTGAGCCTCCTCCACGAAGAAGGAGGAAGCTCCACCCCTCTGGGCTCAGAGGGAGAGGTAGGATGGATATATTTCCAGTTTCATTACACGTCCTGCAGAAACCTCCTATCTCCGCTGTTACCTGTTTTCACTGTTAAAAAGTACTTTACTGTTGAAACCTGAAACCCAGACTCACCGCTAGTTAGTAGAATGTCAGAAATAAATAAAGGTGAATGAAAACCAGTTTTTCTCAGCTGTCTGGAGGTATGGGGCCGTCCTGGTGGCTCAGTGGTCTAAGGTGCATACCATATAAACGTCCTGGGTTCGAATCCGGGCCAGGTCAACATGTGAGCAACAAAGGTCACATGTGATCGACAAAGGTCATGTGATCACTCCTCTGTCTCCCAATCTTTCCTGTTTCTCTCTACTGTTAACTGTCCAATGAAGGCAAATGCTGATCTGATGAGAGAAGATTAACTTTATTGATCCTGAGGGGAAATGTGGCAGAGAATAGGATACACAGTACATATGAACACAACAAATAGAACACATTGAAGGTAATACAACAAATAGGTAATAATCCCGACAGGACGACTGTCAAATGAATCTCCTAGTATATTAGTAATGGTAACTTACCTGTCAATCATGAATCTTCCTCTGCTCTACTATAGGTCAGCTACGGCTGTCAATCACTCCAGAAGAGGGGTGGCTCATTATTCAAAGTAAGAGGGGGAACACCCTATCCACTGAGACATTTACCATACCAGACTGTACCATCATACCATACCATAACACCATAACACACATACCATAATACCATACCATACTGTACAATAATACCATACCATAACACCATAACACACATACCATGATACCATACCATACTGTACCATAATACCATACCATAACACCATAACACATACCATAATACCATACCATACTGTACCATAATACCATACCATAACACCATAACACACATACCATAATACCATACCATAACACCATAACACACATACCATAATACCATACCATACTGTACCATACAATAATACCACACTGTACCATACAATAATACCACACTGTACCATACCATGATACCATACCATACTGTACCATACAATAATACCACACTGTACCATACCATGATACCACACTGTACCATACCATGATACCATACTGTACCATACCATGATACCACACTGTACCATACCGTGATACCATACCATGATACGAAATACAATGAAACCTAGATGAATGTATTTCCTCTGTGTGCCTGTCTAGTTCATGAGGCCAGGGGGCTGATGGGAAACACCTCCAGGTCATGTGACTCCTATGTCAAGGTACTATCCTGCTAATGTCATGCCAAAGTCATGCTTATGAAGTCATGAAGTCATGTCCTATTAACATTTAGGTTTGGAAATCTCCCTGCTCATAGAAGACTCACATTAATGATGATGATGATCGTGGTGTGTGTGTGTGTGTGTATGCGTGTGTGTTGTGTGTATATGTACGTGTACGTGTATTTGTGTGTGTGTGTGTGTGTTTGTGTGGGTGTGGGTGTGTGTTTGTGTGGGTGTGTGTGTGTAGCTGGCTGTCATTCCTGATGTGGACCACAGCACCAGGAGAAAGACTGAAATGGTTCTGAACTCAAAGAGCCCAGAATATAACAAGACCTTCCTACTGTAAGACACACACACACACACACACACACACACACACACACACACACACACAGAAATGTTTTCCTAAATATTCTTTTCATTTTCATTTTCAGATCAGTTGAAACTTTATTGATCCCTGCCTCAATACAGCAGCAGAGCTGTACTGAACCAAATGAAATTATATGAATTCACAGCATGTGAAAATATGAAACATGATTTCACTTACAGAGCGACGTCGACAATGTTCGCGTTCAGATTCACACATACAACAAGAAACATGTCCAGATTATCAAATAGAACAAATTCACAGATGCAAAACATATTTCCACAACGAATGAATGAATGTGACCGATGTGCATCGTTACCTGTTCACATTATCAGATCATATTAGAGATGAAAATTTATCCTAGAGATGGAAATAGATAATAGATATTAGATTAGTTTATTAGATGGAAATAGCTCAGAGGCAGTTTACAGAAACCTGTCTGGAGCTTCATCATCTAACTGTGTGTGTGTTTGTGTGTCAGTGCTGTCAGTACTGAGGACCACCAGAAGAGGCTGTTGGTGACGGTGTTTAGAAGACGACCAGACAACAGGTCAGACTCTCTGGTTCTGCTGGTTCTGCTGGTTCTTAACCACGGTTACAGTGGATCCCCCACCAGGATGACCAGGCTGCAATAGGTGCAAGCAAAATGGAACATGAACAAAGTATACAGAACAAACACATGGGTGAAACATTGAATAAAGTAGGAGTCAGATAAGGTATGTAAGAGGATACTACTAACTCCGACAGGAATGCCACGGGCCAAAACCAGGTCAAGGGAGTTGCCACCATGCTGGTGCTTCATTTACAAGTTGAGTAAGGCCAAAGGTATGAATAAGTGCTAAGTGCCTTACTGAAAGACTGACTGGGTCAGAATGACATGAGAGTATTTGACTTGGGTTCTACTGGTTTGGAGGTCATGACCCCAAATACCGAGAAACCCCTAGAACCTGACAGCTCTAACTACGACCTGTCACTCTTTCTCTACCTGTCTCTCTACCTTTCTCTCCCTTCAGGCGTAGTGAGCTTATTGGTTGTATGAGTTTTGGGATTCGTTCTCTCATCACCACCTCCAAGGTCAGTTTGTTTACTATTAGTTAAACTAACCCTGTCTCCCTTCAGCTAACCCTATCTCCCCTCAACTAGCCCTGTCTCCCTTCAACTAACCATGAGTCCCTTCAACTAACCCTGTCTCCCTTCAACTAACCATGAGTCCCTTCAACTAGCCCTGTCTCCCTTCAACTAACCCTGTCTCCCTTCAACTAACCCTATCTCCCCTCAACTAGCCCTGAGTCCCTTCAACTAGCCCTGTCTCCCTTCAACTAACCCTGAGTCCCTTCAACTAGCCCTGTCTTCCTTCATCTAACCCTATCTCCCCTCAACTAGCCCTGACTCCCTTCAACTAGCCCTGAGTCCCTTCAACTAGCCCTGTCTCCCTTCAACTAACCACGAGTCCCTTCAACTAGCCCTGTCTCCCTTCAACTAACCATGAGTCCCTTCAACTAGCCCTGTCTCCCTTCAACTAACCCTATCTCCCCTCAACTAGCCCTGAGTCCCTTCAACTAGCCCTGACTCCTTTCAACTAGCCCTGAGTCCCTTCAACTAGCCCTGTCTCCCTTCAACTAACCCTATCTCCCCTCAACTAGCCTTGAGTCCCTTCAACTAGCCCTGTCTTCCTTCATCTAACCTTATCTCCCCTCAACTAGCCCAGACTCCCTTCAAGTAACCCTGTCTCCCTTCAACTAGCCCTGAATCCCTTCAACTAGCCCTGTCTCCCTTCAACTAACCCTATCTCCCCTCAACTAGCCTTGAGTCCCTTCAACTAGCCCTGTCTTCCTTCATCTAACCCTATCTCCCCTCAACTAGCCCAGACTCCCTTCAAGTAACCCTGTCTCCCTTCAACTAGCCCTGACTCCCTTCAACTAGCCCTGTCTCCCTTCAACTAGCCCTGACTCCCTTCAACTAGCCCTGTCTCTCTTCAACTAGCTCTGACTCCCTACAACATTACAGTCATTTAGCACAAAGCGACTTACAATAAGTGCATTCAACATAGGTAGGGCAAGAGAACTACTAGTCACTAGAAATCGTAAGTGCATTTCCTTCCTAAACAAGCATCTAAGAGCAGAACCAGTGCTGAGGTAGAAGATCAATAAGTTAGATACCTACTTTTATTAAACACATGAAGCTAATAAACAAGAGCTCAGACAAATAAGTGAAGACAAATAGGCAAGTGCTAAGAGGAAGGGTCAGGGTAGTGTTTCTTGAAGAGGAAGGGTCAGGGTAGTGTTTCTAGAAGAGGAAGGGTCAGGGTAGCGTTTCTTGAAGAGGAAGGGTCAGGGTAGTGTTTCTAGAAGAGGAAGGGTCAGGGTAGCGTTTCTTGAAGAGGAAGGGTCAGGGTAGTGTTTCTAGAAGAGGAAGGGTCAGGGTAGCGTTTCTTGAAGAGGAAGGGTCAGGGTAGCGTTTCTAGAAGAGGAAGGGTCAGGGTAGTGTTTCTTGAAGAGGAAGGGTCAGGGTAGTGGGTGGTGGGTTTTCAACCTGCGGCGAAAGTTGGGCAGCGACTCTGCTGTCCTGACATCAGTGGGGAGTTCATTCCACCACTGTGGGGCCAGGACAGAGAAGAGCCGTGACCATGTAGATCGGCCCCCAGGGGCCTCTGAGCAACGGGGCAACCAGTTGCCTTGAGGCAGCAGAGCGAAGTGGTCGGACGGGGGTATAAGGCTTGACCATAGCCTGGAGGTAAGAAGGAGCTGTTCCTTTCACTGCCCTATAGGCTAGCACCAGGGTCTACAACTAGCCCTGACTCCTTCCAACTAGCCCTGAGTCCCTTCAACTAGCCCTGACTCCTTCCAACTAGCCCTGACTCCCTTCAACTAGCCCTGACTCCTTCCAACTAGCCCTGACTCCCTTCAACTAGCCCTGACTCCTTCCAAATAGCCCTGACTCCTTCCAAATAGCCCTGACTCCCTTCAACTAGCCCTGACTCCTTCCAACTAGCCTTGACTCCTTCCAAATAGCCCTGACTCCCCTTGAGTGAGCCGGTCTCACAAATATTACTAATAATCCTCCTCTCCTCTCCTCTTCTGTACTACCTCTCATCTCCTCTTCTCTCTTTGAAATGACAATGACTGATATGTTTGCCCCGCCCACCCTTTGTGTTTGCAGCTCATCACTGGCTGGTTCTACCTGCTGGGGGAGGAATTTGGACAGAGTAAACACCTGAAGATGACATCACAACATGGCAACCAACCAAGGACTAGCCCAGAGGAGGGGCGGGGGACCATGCCAACAGACTGTGGTGAGTCAAGGAAGGTTAGATGTGGGGAAATAGTATCGGGACACAGTAAGGAAAAATATAATATAATTAGAGAAAATTGTTTGAAATTATATTATAATGGATTATATATGAATTATATCTGTATATATCCCTGTCCTGCTGTCATCCTGCATCCTGAAATGGTGTAGTGGGATACTGGAGCCTGAAGGAGGTGAAATCTTCTGGTAGGGTGGGGCGGGGGTTGGATTTCATCCTGCTGTTAATGAAACCACATTATCATCTGGGATATGGAAACATCATGAGGGAACAGTGTTAGCACCCTATTGTGCTGGAAGGTCCTTATTCCTTCTGTTATACGACCATGCAGAGCAACCATTAGACCTAATGACTCCAGTAGGGGGTGCCATACCAGTTCAGACTAGAGGTCTGCATCAGGCTAGAAATTAAGCCCTAGTAAGCCTGGGCCTGGCGTCTTTATGGCCCTACTCAAAACACCCCGAAAACACCCCGATAACATCTAGTCAAATTAGGAGAACACATACAGTGAATAGCCTAGTAGCAGCCTCTGACCTCATCATGACAAAATTAGAAATAAAGAAACTTGTCTTACCAGTTTCTATCCTTACTGAGAGGATCAGAGGTGTTGTTTATGTTATGTGAATGTCCACTACAATTTATTCCTAATTCTCTCCAACCTGGCGGGACTGCTTAAAAGAAATGTCCACTGAACAACAAACATTTCCGTTATCTGCCTAAGAAGTGAAGTATTTACAGAGTGCTCAGTAAGGAAGAAGAGCATTGTGTCCACAGTAGAAGATTTCAGCACTGTCCACCTTTGCAGGCCTGAAGTACTGGTACTGGTTCTGCTGGCTGTTGTATGAGAAAACGGTCCCACATTCTGGACACTGGACATAACTGGTTGGTTCACTTTCCTCTGTGACCTCAAGATCAAAGTGTCTCCATAGCGACTCTTCCTGTTTCGTTTGGGCTCAACGTATACCGCTTCCTGAACTCAGTGCAACCTTCTCACAGTTAGTTTGAACTATGCAACCCATGTGACACACACACACACACACACATAGTCTTGCCCGGAACAGGAGAAACTCCACCTTCTTAGAGAGAAAAGAGTTGTATTCATATTTGAGTTGTGTTAACTCTCTCAAGTTAGCAGGAGACATATTCTGCTTCAGATTAGTCTCGGCTACTTCTACCTTTTTCTCTATTTGGGTGAGCTGTAGGATGTTCAGCTTTTTCTTATGTGAGGCATGTTGAATGATAACGCCTCTAAAATACGCCTTCATTTCCCCTCAGGCAATGCCTGCCGAGGACGCCGTGAGCACATTTATTTCTAAGTATGTTTTAATTTGTGCCCTCAGTTCCTCTTTATAGATGGGGTCCTGTAGCAGCGAAGAGTTGAATCTCTATCTATGTGCTCTAATTGTTCCATAGTATGGTAGCATATCTAACACAACATTAGCATGATCGCAGATCAAAATGTTCCCAATTGAGCAGGACAGTGTGTCCGGAAGTAAAGAGCTGGAAATAATAAATAGATCAATTCTCGAATAAACCTTGTGAGCATTTGAGTAGTGTAGTCTCTACCCTTAGGATTCAGTATCCAAATATCTGTGAGCCCCAGAGAGGTGCATAAGCCTTTCACTGTGAGGACTGAGCTGGGTGGTGCTCTACATTGAGAGCCACTCCAATCTAAAGCCTGGTCTAGAGTGATATTAAAATTAAAATTCCCACATTCATGTAATTTACTCTCAAGGTCTACAAAGAAGGCAGGAGTGTCACCATTCGGAGCATAAATATTAGCAAGTATTACTGATTGGCCCTGAATTTCTGCCAGCACAAAGATCAATCTATCTTCTTCATCAGATATTTATTTAAGACATTTAAATTGCACATGCTTACTGATTAGAATAGCAACCCCTTTGCTTTGGCTAGAACCAGCACTGAAGAACACACCCACCCAGTCCCTGCACAACTTACTGGACTCATGTGGAGACAAATTAATCTCCTGTAAGAAGACTACGTCGTATTTCTTAGCCTTTAAGCTGCATAGTACCTTCTTCCTCTTGATAGGGCCTCCCAAGCCGTTTACATTCCAAGTAGCATAGCACAACTTATTACCACTTGCCATTGTATGTAGTGTGAGTCTGCAAAGATATAGAACTAACTACCTCGACTGTATTCCACATGGCCTTTGGTGTAAAAATGAAAGTAAAACAAAATCGTGATCCTACTAAATTACATTACATTACATTACAGTCATTTAGCAGACGCTTTTATCCAAAGCGACTTACAATAAGTGCATTCAACATAGGTAGGCAAGAAAACTACTAGTCACCAGAAATCGTAAGTGCATTTCCTTCCTAAACAAGCAACTAAGAGCATAACTAGTGTTAAGGTAAGAGTGCAATAAGTTAGCAACCTACTATATCTTAAACAAATGAGACAAATAAGAGAATCAAATAAACAAGAGCTAAGACAAATAAGTGAACCAAATAAGCAAGAGCTAAGACAAATAAGTGTATCAAATGAACAAGAGCCAATAAACAAGAGCTCAGACACATAATTGACGACAAATAGGCAAGGCTAAGAGGAAGAGTCAGGGTAGTGTTTCCTGAAGAGGTGGGTTTTCAGCCTATTTCAGCCTAAATCAGATTTATCAAGCGCCAACACTCTAACACGGCGCATAAACAAAAAACATAAAGCTAAACTTTTACGGTCCATGACCCGTTACTAAAGTGCACTTCAGTCTGCATCCACGTGGCGTGGCACAAACATATGTCATCAAACACAAATCAGTCAGATATGTAATGAATACCATCCCTCAGACAAAATAAAATCGCCACTCATTTTGTTTAGGAAAAATGAAATAAATTGCCTAGATAATTAAGCCCATTGAGGTTGAAAAAAGAGATAAAGTAATCCACGGCGAATAGAGGCTTGACAATAGGCCTATGAATTGGAGAACATAACCATATCAAAACAAGTTTATGGCTCACAACTTCAAGGCCCGAACCCTGTGGAGAAACTTAATTTAGTCCTCTTGCAGTCTCATTCTTTGGGTCACTTCTCAGAGCTTATGACTAATGGTGAATGGAGGGGCTACATCTCCCAGCATGCCTGGGAGGAGTAGCTGAAGGAAGTTGCTAGGGAAAAGGACATCTGTGCTGCTCTGTTGTCACTGCGACCCTGTCCTGGGTAAGTGGCAAGAAAATGGATGGATGAATTGGTGGCAATGTGAGTGTTGAGATTTCCCAGCAGGATTATGGAGTTGGTATGCACAATCACAATCTCATCATGGTGGAGGATTCATGCCTCCTTGACCCTAGGAGCCTCGCAACTGTCTGTGATGAACAGATAATAGTGAGTCATGAAGACCCGCTGACTGATGGAAACCTCTCCTGTAACAGGGACACCGGGGTCCAGGCCTGGTGGCCGGGTCACCATGTAGCCTTGTGGGCTCACCACCCTCAAAGTGCAGGGTAGGGGTCTGGTGCAATGCCTGCTGGGTAATGGGCAAGAGCAGAGGATGGTTTATTAACCTAAACTAGAGGATTGTATTGGAATACAACAAGACGTTTTTTTCTAAGACGTATACCTCCAAGCTAGCATCGCTGCATATGGATGTGTGTATTTCAGTGTGTGTGTGTTGGGACAAGGGAGAGAGAGAGAGAGAGAGAGAGAGAGAGAGAGAGAGAGAGAGAGAGAGAGAGAGAGAGAGAGAGAGAGAGAGAGAGAGAGAGAGAGAGAGAGGTGTATGAATAGAGTGACTCCTGACTCCGCTCCTCTCTCTCTCTCCCCGGGGGTCCAGAGCGTTGCCATAGCGATCAGAAGCCTGCCCAGTAACCATGTGTACCCGCTTTTACCCACACAATACCTCTCTCCCTTTGGCCGTCTATGTCTCTCTACCGCCCGCTCTCTTTCACCCTACAAATACACCTCTCTCTTTCTCTCTCTCTCTTTTCTGTTTCTCTTTGACTTCCCTCCTCTCTCTCTCTCTCTCTCTCTCTCTCTCTCTCTCTGTCTAACTCGATTTACCCTCAACCCCCATCCCAGAGCATGTGCTCCCGACCTTGTCTCCTCCTCTCTCATCCCCATCCCCCCTCTCTCTCTTTTCTATCTCTTTCATGTTGACATCACTCCAGATATACAACATTCGTTCGCCGAGAGAGCGAGAAGGAGAGAGAGACATTCTATAGCATCTGTTTCTTTACAGTGAAGAACTCTATCTACTGCTAGTTATCTGGAGTAGTACTATTACTAGTACTTTACTATTACTAGTACTACTACTAGTAGTAGTAGTGGTAGTAGGAGTATTTCCAGAAATAGCAGTAGCCGTGTAGTAACAGTGGTAGTAGTAGGACTATTAGCAGGAGTAGTAGTAAAAGTTTATTACACCCACACTCCAGCAACTTTCCAGCATTAGTGTTAGTTTTCATTGGTTGGTAACTAGTTTTATTGGTACCTTGTTGTTGTTAGCAGTAGATTTATAGCTGTAGGAACTAGAGCAGGAAGGACCTGTCTGTCTCTCTGCCTGTCTGTGGACAGTCAGGATGTTCTGGAAGAGCTCCGTCTGGTCGTGGGACGATGATGATGATGATGGTTTTCTCCTCGGAACAGAGCTGAAGAAGACTCCAGATGCCACACTGGCCAAGCCCGATACCGCACCTGCCGCTGGTCTCACCGACCAGAACCGAGCTACCTCCGAACTCACCGACCTGAACCGAGCTATCGCCGGACTCACCGACCTGAACCGAGCTACCACCGGTCTCACTGATCTGAACCGAGCTACCACCGGTCTCACCGATCTGAACCGAGCTACCACCAGACTCACCGACCTGAACTGTGGTACCACCAAACCCACCTACAGCCCCAACCTCAGTAATGCCAACTACAGTGCCAGTCTGGCCAACGCCAACTATGCCAGCTACATCTCCTCTTTGTACGGCAACGCCAACCGGCAAGTATCCGGAGTCAGCACAGATGGCGACATACAGCAACTGACGGTGAGTTACTGACTGCTTTAACATAATAGTGGCCAGATCTGCACACACAACCCTTTGATATGAATTTTCATAGTTAGCTTCTCAAATATGTAGGACTTCCTATAATTTTCCTGTCAGCAGGAAACTTTGAAAAAAGTGCTTTAAAACACCAGAAACTGCATCAAAAAGTGTTTACTGACCAGAATACACTTCCAACTGTGGTGTGTTCAAATTACACAACACATTATGTTAATTGCAACATGTTTTTTTAAAGATTATTTTTTGGTATTTTGCCTTTATTTGACAGTCAGTAGAGAGAGACAGGAAAGATCAGGTGAGAGAGGAGGGATGATGTGGTTATGTGGTATGTGCCTTAGACCACCGAGCCACCACGACGCCCACGTGTTGTGTTACTATGTTGTGTTACTATGTTGTGTTCATGTTCATATCCTTTGTTGGAATGTAGGAGCTGTTTTATAATAAATGAGGGTTGTAGGTTTATCTGAACAGAATCAATAACTCTTCACCATGGAAACTCGATTCCACAGTAACATCAGGAATATTGATCTCTGAGTGGCACTCTGCTACAACCAGCCCCAGCCCCCCCACACACACAAATAACACACACAAAATTGTGTTATTTGACTTTATTGAACATATTGTTCAAACGTTAACAGCTTGGATTGAAAAAAAACATGAGATTTAGTACCTGGTGGAACCTCCTTTAGTTTCAGTACCCGGTGGAACCTCCTTTAGATTTAGTACCTGGTGGAACCTCCTTTAGTTTCAGTACCCGGTGGAACCTCCTTCAGATTTAGTACCTGGTGGAACCTCCTTTAGATTTAGTACCTGGTGGAACCTCCTTTAGATTTAGTACCCGGTGGAACCTTCCTTTAGATTTAGTACCCGGTGGAACCTCCTTCAGATTTAGTACCTGGTGGAACCTCCTTTAGATTTAGTACCCGGTGGAACCTCCTTTAGATTTAGTACCCGGTGGAACCTCCTTTAGTTTCAGTACCCGGTGGAACCTCCTTTAGATTTAGTACCCGGTGGAACCTCCTTTAGCTTTAGTACCTGGTGGAACCTCCTTCAGATTTAGTACCTGGTGGAACCTTCTTTAGCAGCAAGAACTTCAACCAAACGTTTCCTGTAGTTGTGATGTCTATGGGGCAGACTCTGTTGGTCACCAAACAGGACACATCTAACCCATCTAGTCATATCATTGATTGATCACCTGACCTCAATTACCCCCTTTCATAGGCGTTTGCCATCAGACCTCTGGAGCTTGTTCAGAAAGCTGCAGCTCGTCTGGTGTTCAACCGCCCCAAGTTCTCCCATACAACTACCCTTCTCCGTTCTCTACACTGGCTCCCTGTAGCGGCTCGCATCCAGTTCAAGACCCTGGTGCTAGCCTATAGGGCAGTGAAAGGAACAGCTCCTTCTTACCTCCAGGCTATGGTCAAGCCTTACACCCCCGCCCGACCACTTCGCTCTGCTGCCTCGAGGCGACTGGTTGCCCCGTCGCTCAGAGGGCCCTGCGGCCGATCTACACGGTCACGGCTCTTCTCTGTCCTGGCCCCGCAGTGGTGGAATGAACTCCCCACTGATGTCAGGACAGCAGAGTCGCTGCCCATCTTTCGCCGCAGGCTGAAAACCCACCTCTTCAGGAAACACTACCCTGACTCTTCCTCTTAGCCTTGCCTATTTGTCGTCAATTATGTGTCTGAGCTCTTGTTTATTGGCTCTTGTTCATCTGATACACTTATTTGTCTTAGCTCTTGCTTATTTGGTTCACTTATTTGTCTTAGCTCTTGTTTATTTGATTCTCTTATTTGTCTCATTTGTTTAAGATATAGTAGGTTGCTAACTTATTGCACTCTTACCTTAACACTAGTTATGCTCTTAGTTGCTTGTTTAGGAAGGAAATGCACTTACGATTTCTGGTGACTAGTAGTTTTCTTGCCTACCTATGTTGAATGCACTTATTGTAAGTCGCTTTGGATAAAAGCGTCTGCTAAATGACTGTAATGTAATGTAATGTAATAGCAGTCATTATCCTAGAGGTTCACATATTTTTTCCAGCTTGGGCTGTTAAAGGTCCCATATTATGGAAAACGGTTTATTCCTGGCGCTTATACATGTTCCACAGGAAATTACTTCCCTAAGCAGCTCAGAAAATTTGAAATCTGGAAGTCAACCCGTTTTTCTGTATTTTCCTTTTTCCAAAAACGGTGCCAAAGATAGGAGAAAAACAGCCCGTTTCAGAAAGTGGTTCCTTTGGACGTCATAAGGGGCTAATCCAGCCCCTCTCAGAGCATGCCCACGCCCAGTTGAACAACCAATCCCATTTACGTCGTCGCAAAATGCAGCTCACGGCAGTGCCGCAAGCCGTTGCTTATGGTGCATTCCATTGTACATCGATAATTCCGAGTCGGTATTCCTAACTTCCAATCTAAATGTGTTCCAGTGCATCTGCTCGGGAAAACATAATCGCCCGCAGCAAACTCATGTTTGTATGGTAAGTCTCAGAATGTTACAAGCATCTAAACTCAACATCAACTACTACATCGCCATTAGTGAATAGAATCGGCGCATATCACATCGGACGCCGTTTTTTCCGAGTACACTGGAATGCACCATTACTTTGCGACGAGTGAAGCTAAAACAACATATCTATGGCGATATATCAACTCTCCAGTTATTATTTTGTAGGATGCAGGCAGCAACATAGATCCCTGCACAGTCTCCCAACACGCGAAAATGCCAGGACAGAGTGGATTAATTTTATTTTTAACGGCACGCTACAGTTTTTTCTGTGTGTGATGATCAGTCCTCAGACTGCTTGAGCAACGGCAGGATTAGCATCTAAATTGAAGCTTAAAGATGGAGCAATTCATACGGTACGTGACCCATCTGCAAAATTGGAATCTGTAAGTGTCACCATGTTTTGATTTAATTTACCAAATTAGTCTGGTTAGTATATTCACTGCTGGTTAGCTAACGAGCTAGCGGGGCTAGCCACGGGCTTGTGGAAGAAGTAAGAAAACTAAAGCTGGAGTCATTAAAAGTAAAGTAAAGTAAAAGTAAAGTTATTGGTTGGAGTCAGGACTCATCTTAAAGTTATCTGTTGGGACCAGTGTCTGTTTTATAAGTCTGTCGAACGTGTCAGTCTTGGTAAACTTTAGCCACCATTAGTACAATCGCGTTTGGTTGTTTGGCTGCGCTGTTTGGATGCAAATAGATTGCATCCAATAATATATTGGCTAACTAGCTCAACAAAATTGTCAATCCTAGCTTGTCTGCAAGTTGTATTCAATAAGCTTATGGACATGAGCCATAAATAGACCGGCTACAGCAGAGAGTGTCGCTCACACACCCACATACACAAACACAAGGCACAAAAGTACAATATTACACAGAATTGTTATCATTGAGAAACTAAGTGGAACCGCCTCAGCTGCCTCTTCCCATTCTGGGTCAGACTCCGGCTCAAACATGTCCGGTCTCAGTGTTGGTTCTGGAGCGGCTGCCATGGTTATGGTAGATTTCTGCATCAAGCTTATTTGTTTACCTTGAGCAGCATGGGCGCTCTGCTCTCCGCCTCCGCCAGGCGATTGCATGTAG
The DNA here is from genome assembly GCA_034670405.1 of Hoplostethus atlanticus. Taxonomy (NCBI): domain Eukaryota; kingdom Metazoa; phylum Chordata; class Actinopteri; order Trachichthyiformes; family Trachichthyidae; genus Hoplostethus; species Hoplostethus atlanticus. The sequence continues at coordinate 3,296,028 of JAXDDX010000042.1, read as the reverse complement.
GTTGTATGTAATGAGCACTGCTCTGATTGGCCGCCTCACGCCGTGAGTGAGGCGTGAGGCGGCCAATCAGAGCAGTGCTCATTACATACAACCTCCACGCCCTCAAAACAGCCTGTTCTTTACAGTGGAGAAAATGAGAGACTGAAACACACACCACAGAAGCTGGTTTTAGGATTGTTTTTGATATAGACTTCACAAACGTCTTGTAAAGACCCCCAGGAACAGTTTAAATAGCCCAAAATGAGTACAATACCCACCCTTTAATGTTTGAAGAATATGTTCAGTAAAAACATGTAAAAGTACATTCTGTGTGGCATTTGATAATCACATTGTGTTTATCTATAGTTATGACTTAGATCAAGATCAGACCATATTTTAGGAGCAATTTATTTTTACTTGGGAGCAACCTCCACCAGCTCTTGGCTAAAAAGATCAGATAACAGGAGAGGAGTTGCCATGTTCGCTCGTTATTCAGATTCACATCAAGACCGTTATCTTCCATTGACTTCTATTGTTAGGGTGCTGTGACGTCTGACCTCTGACCTCCACACTGTTGGTTGTAATGTTGGCAATCTGTGAACTGAAGTTTATTATTATGCAGATTCTCCCTCAGCTCCCAGCTGGCTGATTGCTGACCTGGTTCAGCTGGGGCAAGATGGCCGACAGACTGTGGCCGGCTGGGGAGTGTAGTCCACTCCACAGTTTCTCCATGGCAGACGCCTCGTTCTGCCACAATAAACATATAAGTAAATATAAATGTGGTCTGTCCAGAGGAAGCTGGTCAGTCTGGTCATGGAGAGCAGTACTGGTTCACTGACACATCATGGAAATTACATGCTATTAACAGGGCTGTGTGTGTGTGTGTGTGTGTGTGTGTGTGTGTGTGTGTGTGTGTGTGTGTGTGTGTGTGTGTGTATGTGTATGTGTATGTGTATGTGTATGTGTGTGTGTGTGTGTGTGTGTGTTAGTGGGAATCTCGTGCTGTAAAGACTTATCAAAGATTAATGTGTGATAAATTATAGAATGTTACTGCCTCCGTAACAGTGTAGATATACTACACACACATACTGGGCTCAGACAGACAGACTGACAGGCAGTGTGTGTGTTGGTGTGTGTACTTTGTACTTTATGTAATTCCCCAGAGGAAAAATCTTTTCTCCATCTCTTAAGAAACAGGGAAGATCTCAATGTTGTATCTGTGATAACCTCCATCTGAGATGTTTCTCCTAAAACCCCTGAGGAGCAACGAGGAAATGACAGAGGATCAACTCTGAGACCTTATGATGCTGCCATGTGACATCACCAGATCCTACTATAACATGTGACATATATAATGGATCATCTCTACTATAACAGGTGACATATATAATGGTCACCAGCTCCTACTATAACATGTGACATATATAATGGTCACCTGCTCCTACTATAACGTGACATATATAATGGTCACCAGCTCCTACTATAACAGGTGACATATATAATGGTCACCAGCTCTACTATAACATGTGACATATATAATGGTCACCAGCTCCTACTATAACAGGTGACATATATAATGGTCACCAGCTCTACTATAACATGTGACATATATAATGGTCACCTGCTCCTACTATAACATGTGACATATATAATGATCACCTGCTCCTACTATAACATGTGACATATAATGGATCAGCTCTTACTATAACATGTGACATATATAATGGATCAGCTCCTACTATAACATGTGACATATATAATGGATCAGCTCCTACTATAACATGTGACATATATAATGGTCACCAGCTCCTACTATAACAGGTGACATATATAATGGTCATCAGCTCCTACTATAACATGTGACATATATAATGGTCACCAGCTCCTACTATAACAGGTGACATATATAATGGTCACCAGCTCTACTATAACATGTGACATATATAATGGTCACCAGCTCTACTATAACATGTGACATATATAATGGTCACCTGCTCCTACTATAACATGTGACATATATAATGGTCACCAGCTCCTACTATAACAGGTGACATATATAATGGTCACCAGCTCTACTATAACATGTGACATATATAATGGTCACCAGCTCCTACTATAACAGGTGACATATATAATGGTCACCAGCTCTACTATAACGTGACATATATAATGGTCACCTGCTCCTACTATAACATGTGACATATATAATGATCACCTGCTCCTACTATAACATGTGACATATATAATGGATCAGCTCCTACTATAACATGTGACATATATAATGGTCACCAGCTCTACTATAACAGGTGACATATATAATGGTCATCAGCTCCTACTATAACATGTGACATATATAATGGTCACCAGCTCTACTATAACATGTGACATATATAATGGTCACCAGCTCTACTATAACATGTGACATATATAATGGTCACCAGCTCCTACTATAACATGTGACCTATATAATGGTCACCAGCTCTACTATAACGTGACATATATAATGGTCACCAGCTCTACTATAACGTGACATATATAATGGTCACCTGCTCCTACTATAACATGTGACATATATAATGATCACCTGCTCCTACTATAACATGTGACATATATAATGGATCAGCTCCTACTATAACATGTGACATATATAATGGATCAGCTCCTACTATAACATGTGACATATATAATGGTCATCAGCTCCTACTATAACATGTGACATATATAATGATCACCAGCTCCTACTATAACATGTGACATATATAATGGTCACCAGCTCCTACTATAACAGGTGACAATGGTCACCAGCTCCTACTATAACAGGTGACATATATAATGGTCACCAGCTCCTACTATAACATGTGACATATATAATGGTCACCAGCTCCTACTATAACAGGTGACATATATAATGGTCACCAGCTCTACTATAACAGGTGACATATATAATGGTCACCAGCTCCTACTATAACATGTGACATATATAATGGTCACCAGCTCTACTATAACAGGTGACATATATAATGATCACCTGCTCTACTATAACAGGTGACATATATAATGGTCACCAGCTCCTACTATAACAGGTGACATATATAATGGTCACCAGCTCCTACTATAACAGGTGACATATATAATGGTCACCAGCTCCTACTATAACAGGTGACATATATAATGGTCACCAGCTCTACTATAACATGTGACATATATAATGGTCACCAGCTCTACTATAACAGGTGACATATAATGGTCACCAGCTCCTACTATAACAGGTGACATATATAATGGTCACCTGCTCTACTATAACAGGTGACATATGGTCACCAGCTCTACCTATAACAGGTGACATATATAATGGATCAGCTCCTACTATATATAAAACGTTTTGTACCTATTTTGGGGTCTAAATGACTAATATGTACAAATAGAGCCCAGGTGTTTAAAGTGATGTCTCCATTTGGGTCAGGATCTGTCTCTGTCTTTCTCTCTCTGACAGTAAAGAGATATTCAGCCAGTTTAGATTCTCTGTTCTAGTTTGCTTTGTGTTTTGGTTTCTCTATCCCAGTGTTCCAGATATAAGTTTGTATAACTCTTTTCTAAGTTGTATAATTTGGTTTCCTCTGATTGGAGTGAGGAAAGCAGTGCTGTTCTGAGACTGGTTTAAGTTGGATTGAACAGGATTGGTCAGTAACAGCTGACCCAGGGGACACTCTCTCTCTCTCTCTCTCTTCCCCTTTCTGTCTCTCTCTCTCTCTCTGTCTCTCTCTCTCTCTCTTCCCCTTTCTGTCTCTCTCTCTCTCTCTCTTCCCCTTTCTGTCTCTCTCTCTGTCTCTCTCTGTCTCTCTCTCTCTTCCCCTTTCTGTCTCTCTCTCTCTCTCTCTTCCCCTTTCTGTCTCTCTCTCTGTCTCTCTCTGTCTCTCTCTCTCTTCCCCTTTCTCTCTCTCTCTCTCTCTCTCTCTCTCTCTGTCTCTCTCTCTCTTCCCCTTTCTCTCTCTCTCTCTCTCTCTCTCTCATTCAGTAGTTCCTCTTAAAGCCTCAAGGTTGTACCAACCTCCTTCCTTCCTTCCGCCAGCTGACACACACACACACACACACTAGAATAGAATAGAATCCAGCAGAGTCCAACAAAAACCCCTAGAGTCCAATAGGATCCAGTAGAGTCCAACAAATACCACTAGAGTCCACTAGAATCTAGTAGAGTCCAACAAAACCCCTAGAGTCCAATAAGATCCAGTAGAGTCCAACAAATACCCCTAGAGTCCACTAGAATCTAGTAGAGTCCAACAAAACCCCTAGAGTCCAATAGGATCCAGTAGAGTCCAACAAATACCCCTAGAGTCCACTAGAATCTAGTAGAGTCCAACAAAACCCCTAGAGTCCAATAGGATCCAGTAGAGTCCAACAAATACCCCTAGAGTCCACTAGAATCTAGTAGAGTCCAACAAAAAACCCTAGAGTCCAATAGGATCCAGTAGAGTCCAACAAATACCCCTAGAGTCCACTAGAATCTAGTAGAGTCCAACAAACCCCCTAGAGTCCAATAGGATCCAGTAGAGTCCAACAAATACCCCTAGAGTCCACTAGAATCTAGTAGAGTCCAACAAAAAACCCTAGAGTCCAATAGGATCCAGTAGAGTCCAACAAATACCCCTAGAGTCCACTAGAATCTAGTAGAGTCCAACAAACCCCCCTAGAGTCCAATAGGATCCAGTAGAGTCCAACAAATACCCCTACAGTCCCCAAACCCCACCCAAGTCCCCACCCAAACAACAGTACATTCTCTACTGCAGTGGTCACCAAGGTAGAGTACAGCTCAATAGAGGAGAATAGACTTCAGTAGAGTCCAGTGGAGTTTAGTAGAATGTATTAGGTAGAGTCCAGTAGAATTTATTAGATTATTAGAGTCCAATACAGTTCAGTAGAGTTTAGTAGGCTCCAATAGAGTTCAGTAGAGTTCATTAGAGTCAGGTAAAGTCCAATAGAGTCCAGCAGAGTATAGTATAGTCTAATAGAGTCCATTAGAGCTTATTAGTTAGTTAGTTAGTTTGATGTTCAGGTCTGGTAGAGTCCAACAGTAGAATACTGAGAGCCACTAGATCCGGTTCACACGGGGAGGGGGGAGTGTGTGTGTGTGGGTGTGTGTGTGTGTGTGTGTTCAAGTGTGTGTTTTCCAGGAAGTGTGCTGTCTTATCGGAGGTGGACACACACAGGGGGGTGGGGGGGCTTCCTGCTATTATTCTGCCATCTCGTTCCCAGGAGAGGAGAACTGGTTCATAACAACACACACACACACACACACACACACACACAGAAACACACACACACACACACCTCAGTCAGACTGGCTTCAGCACTGAGCTCGCTGGGTCTCTAACGTTCAGACGGGTCCAGAACAACTATACTGGTTTACCTGGAGGATCTGGTTCTGGACTAGATCTGGTTCTGGATTAGATCTTGTTCTGGATTACATGTGACCAGCCTGAGATCCATCAGCAGATGGACGGAGCAGACTGACCGGCCGTCGAACCGACAACCTGCCGCCCTCAGAGAGGATGCACACCATCCACCGTCTGTGTAGAGTCTGCATCGGACAGAACCTGCCGCAGGTGTGTGTGTGTGTGTGTGGTTCAGTGTGTGTGTGAAGTTGTGTATAGAACAGAATAGTTTCTTCAAGATTCAAGAACTTTATTCGTCACATACAGGATGTTTAGTGAAATGAAAAGCGGCAATGCTTTAAAAACAACAACAGTCAGTATTTACAATAAAAAGCAGCAACAATATTTACAGTAATTAAATATTACAGTGACCGCAGCAGCTGAAACAGTCTGTTGTTGGGGTGGTGAGGATCCTTCATGATCCTGCAGGCTCTGGTTCTGCACCTCCTGGTGTATAAGTCCTGCAGGGTGGGGAGTGTAGTTCCAATAGTGCGTTCAGCCGAGCGCACTACTCTCTGCAGAGCCTTCCTGTCCTGAGCGGAGCTGTTGCCAAACCAGGCAGTGATGCTTCCTGTCAGGATGCTGACTGAAAGATCCTCCGGGAGACTTTGAATTTCTTCAGCTGTTGTGTCCTCCTAAAGTCCACAATCAGCTCCTTAGTTTTGGTGACATTCAAGAGGAGGCTGTTGTCCTGGCACCAGAGTGACAGGTCAGTGACTTCCTCCAGGTAGGCCTTCTCGTCGTTGTTGGAGATCAGGCCCACCACCACTGTGTCATCCGCAAACTTAATGATGGAGTTGGAGCTGAACCTGGCCACACAGTCATGTGTGTACAGGGAGTACAGTAGGGGGCTGAGGACGCAACCCTGGGGGGATCCTGTGTTCAGGGTGAGGGGGTTGGAGGTGTGTCTGCACACCCTGACCACCTGGGGCCTGGCGGTCAGGAAGTCCAGGATCCAGGCACACAGGGGGGTGTTCAGTCCCAGCTCAATCAGCTTGCCAGCCAGATGACAAGAGCCTGGATGAGCACCTCCTCCGTCTCGTCAGTGAGGAAGAGGAGAATCCTCCTGATGTTGTAGAGGAGGAATCTGCAGGAGCGTGTCACTGATGCGATGTTTGCCGAGAACGACAGTTGGTCGTCCAAGGTCACACCCAGATTTCTCGCAGTCCGAGTTGACGTCACCACAGCATTATCAATGGTGATGGCCAGGTCTCGGTGCGGACAACCCTTCCCCGGGAGGAACACCAGCTCAGTCTATCTGATGCGTAGCCTGAGATGAACTCAGCTTTCGGCACAGCCGACTTGCAAGTCCAAAGCCTCCCTGCCACCAGTTGCTCCATGTGAGTTGAGGGAGTAGGATAGATGAGATTAGTGGGCTTGGGTGTGACCCAGCGTCTGTGCGACCACCGAAAAGAGGAGTAGACAGGAATAGGAAGCAAGCACATGGTAGTTCACAGTACAATGACAACATTTAAATCCTAAAAAAAAAGAACCCATTCTTTGAAAGCCATTCTTTGAAGAAGTCGGGCTTGAACAAGTCGCCTGTTGCCTTTGTCCGCCTAGCCTTCGTTTGCCTGATGCTTTCAAAGCAGCAGTGGTTAAGACTGCTTCCACTGATTGCTAATTGTCTGCCAGGAGTGCAGGCCCCTCCCTCCCAACAAGGCAATTGGCCTAGCTTGGGTGAAACTACCTCCAATAGGGGTATGACACAAACAGGAACTGACCAACTAGCAGCTAACAACAGACTATTGATAGTACTAGTACTGAAGCAGTCAGCTAATAGCAACTTGATGAGCAAGAAGAATCTACTCTATTCTAGATGAGTCAAGCAGTTCAGAATCCCTCCAGAAGTTAAAATACACACTACGTTCTACTGCATTCTATTATGTTCTACTGTGTTTTCCCACGTTCTACTACGTTCTACCGCATTCTACCACGTTCTACTACGTTCTACTACGTTCTACTATGTTCTACCACGTTCTACTATGATCTACCACACTCTACCATGTTCTACCACATTGTACCATGTTCTACTTTGTTCTATCACGTTCTTCTTTGTTCTACCATGTCCTACCACACTCTACCACATTCTACTTTGTTCTACCATGTTCTACTATGTTCTACCACATTCTACTATGTTCTACCATGTTCTACTACATTTTGCCATGTTCTACCGCGTTTTACCATGTTCTACCACGTTCTACCAGTGGCGGCTGGCCAATAGAGGGCACTAGGGCGCCGCCCCACCACTCCCCACATCCTAGACTTCATTGAATAAGACTTTAAAAATTACTTTCTTTTTATTATTTTTTTTAAATGAGCGAGGTAAATATTATATAGTTAGTGAGTAGAATGTATAATCTGCAATAAAATGTAGATTAAAATTGTTCTACGTTGTCTAAAGTTACTGCTAGGTTGCGTATTTCCGGCCTGGGGCGCAAAAATCTTTGCCCATTGACTCTCGTTATAAGTTGTACATGCGCAGTTCGCTCCTCTCAATACAAGAGATAGGAGCGAACTGCGCATGTACAAACAGCATTTATCTGAATGCTGCTGATTTACACACCACCAACCACTGGTTGGCAGCAGAGAGCGAGTGGCTCGTGGTACATCTGACATAAAATGCGCCAGAATGAGATGCGTTGTAAAATGCGTCGTTTTCAAGGAGCTGGTTTAGTAGGAAGGCTTGGCTAACTGTATGTAGTGACACCAATGCTTTATTTTGCTTTCCCTGCATCCTTTTTCAAACGACAGGTCTCAGACCCAGCATGGATTCAGACAGGTTTGAATGATTTAAACCACATATCAGAAAAATCAAAAGCAAATGTTTGGGAAAGTAAACATAGCTGCTCAGCTTGATGAAGGCTACAGGATAGGGATCTGTAAGCATAATGAAGAGGTTGACAAAAACAGGCACATCCTGTCTAAAATAATAAACTGTGTCAAGTTCTGTGGTGCCATAGAGTCATTGAGAAATCTGCATCTCTCAAGGAGAGAAGGGCAAAATTTATGTACAAAAAGTTTAAGCCACAAGGTGGCAAAGTCATATGGCTTTGAGCCAATTCACTCAGCTTTTTGATGGCACTGGGTATTTCAAATGTAATACCATATTAATTTATTTTTTTCTTAAATGTTATTTTCTATTAGGTCTTACTGTGTTCATAATTTTCTGCCATTGTCTCAGGGTTTTGTGTTGTCAGATTTCTGTTGCACTTATCGAGGCACTTTTCGGTTACTTTAGTCTTTCACCATTACATATTGTAGTATAAAAGATAATTATTATAAAGAATTTGCACTAATTGAAGTACCTTAACTTACCTTAAGCACGTTTCATTACAACAAATGTTCATTCAGCTCAGCAAATACAAATAAAGGCCTTTTCATTTATTTAAATACACTGATGATACCTTAGTACATGTTTGTTTGATTTTTGGTATAGCCCCCCTTAGAGAAAAATGCAACAGCCGCCACTGCGTTCTACCATGTTCTACCATGTTCTACCATGTTCTACTATGTTCTACCATGTTCTCTCCAACAGAAGGGAACAATGCGCCTCATTCACGAAATGTGCATACGATCAGATTTGATCGGAAAGCATTCGCACGAATGTTTCTACGAACTAAGTCTGATCTGAAATGGCCGAACTGTCCTCATTCATAACAACAAGATGATCCAACTTGTACTGGGTTGATCACATGGACTGGACGCCTTACAAACACAATAACATAGTCCTACCATCTGATGAAGATGCAGCCTGGATCTGATCTGAGTCCAGCTCCAATGCTGACTGGACACCGACAGTGAGGTCTCTCCTGTTATTGATTGATCCTCTGATCATGTCGATAGCGGCCCAGTGTGTATTTGACCCTGTGTGTTTATGCGTAACTCCCATGTTTGTCTGAAACTGTCTCTTCAGTGATGTTGGGACATTTTGGGCCGTGAACCATTTGCTGTGGGTGTGTCATTTGGGTGTGGCCAATCTGGGGTGTAGCGACAGAGCAGGAAGTCACAGCAAAACCACCAGAACTAGTCATCTGCTAGTGGAGTGTTTTCTAGGTGTGTGTGTGTGTGTGTTTCTAGACCAGCAGGTTGGTACATAAATGTTTAATAGGATGACTGCATGTTTGATCTCTGATCCGTTCATGTATGTGACAGATGATTCAATAATTCATACAGATTAAAACTACATGATCTTACTGCAAAACCGCTGGGATACGACAAACTGCAATACAATATAACAAGATAAACAAGGTGCAGTAGGAAAAATATCAAATGTAATACAGATACGTAGAGCTTTATAAAAAGCAAATATATAAAGAATGTGCAAGTCCTGAGAAGAGGAGCATGTAAACAGATGACGGAGGTAGTTGGTGAGGATGGTAGCTTCCTTCCTTTGAGAACAGCTCTCTTTCTCAGCTCTCTCTCTCTCTGTGTGTGTGTGTGTGTGTGTGTGTGTGTGTTGAGCTGTATTTGAACTGGCAGACGGCTGACATGTTGTCCAGCGCTACACAAACACACCTCCGTCTCTTTTCTGTCTGCTGTCCAAACACATTCCTCCCTTCTATGTCAGCCTATAGAAGCTTCCAGCTGATGTAGCCCCGCCCCCATAGACATGGTTAATTTCTGTCTGTTTCTACTGAACTGATCATTTCATCACTGATACATCTGATTGATTTAGTGTTTAGATCATGTAGCTTGTTAGCTAGCTACCATAGTATCTGGTCAGCTAACCATCACTGTCTTGTTGTTAACACATCTCATTAGCACACTAGCTAAAGTAGCTAATAGAAGCTAGCGTTAGCAGTGGCTAGTAGTCCCATGTTAACAGTAACTAAACTAGCCTGCTGGCTAGTTAGCTAGCTACCAGTTTGTTCAGGTTAACTGAGCTGACTCTTCTCCAGCAGACCAGTACTGGTCCGCAGCCCGGTGGTTGGGGACGCCTGATTTAGCACATCAGAAAATATGGTCTCATGGTGAGGTCAGAGGTTATAACATGGCCACCGTTAACCGGTGATCTTGAGAAAGGGTGTGGCCAATCCAATCACCATCTGTCCTAAGATGAAACACCATGGTGGTTTGTAGGGGCGCCATGCATCCAGTAATCCCATTGCTTCTGCCCACGTGCTCTCGAGCAAGGCACTTATAACAATCTCAGGCTTCGCTTTGAATGGTTGGCGTGGTCTGTTTATTGAACACAGTTATCCTCCTCTCCTGACATTTCTATTGTATTCACCTGACTCGACTGAGGTGAGCAGTAGAATTGAGTTCAACCAATAGGAAGGAGCTCAAGGGTCCGAGGTCACAGCACCTTGACAGTAGATGGGACAAATAGTCCTGTGACACTAGAATGATCATGGACGTAATGGGTTAGCTACCTCGTTAACCCATTACCCATTAACAGGGAAGTGAGTTAACGAGGTAGCGAGGTAACAGGGTAACTGGGTAACAGGTTAACAGGGCAACTGGGCAACAGGGTAACAAAGCATCCTGGTATCCCAGTGAGTTTAATATCACCCTGTCAGTCTGAGTTCAGACTCTCTTAGTCTTTTGTGGTGAGAAAACACCGACCTTTCCCTCCTGTCATGGAAACCGAACCAAACAGTCTCAGATGATCAGATGGTTGTTGCAGCAGCAGATAGTAATACACAGAGCAACCAGAAGAACCACAGCAGACCAATGAAACTTAGTGTAGTCACAGCTCAGTGCCAGTTAGCCAGTTAGCTGGTTCCTTGTACCTAGAAACTGAGTTAGCTGGTTCAGTGCACTTTGATAACTGAGTTAGCTGGTTATGTTTGTCCAGGAGTAATATAATATAATAATGTAGTCCTGTATTATATATATATATGTATATATATATCATAAGGTCCCAGTAGCAGACTGGTTATACTGACTGTACTGGTCGGTTCTCAGTAGCAGACTGGTTATACTGACTGTACTGGTCGGTTCTCAGTAGCAGACAGGTTATACTGACTGTACTGGTCGGTTCTCAGTAACAGACTGATTATACTGGCTGTACTGGTTGTGTTTTCCAGGTGAGCATCGTTCGAGGTAAAGATGGTTTTGGATTCACAATCTGCTCCGACTGTCCGGTCAGAGTCCAGGCTGTCGACCCCGGTAAGACCTGAAAGATCTAGAAACCCACTAAGACCAGAAACACATAGAAACCCACTAAGACCAGAAAGATCTAGTAATATTACTAACTGATCTAGTGTTAATAAGTTAGTTAGTTAGCTGATAGTAGTTAGTTGGTGAGTTAGTAGTTTCCTAGTAGTTACCTCGTTCAGTCACAGTCACAACTGGTCTGCTTTTCTGTGTGTGTGTGTGTATGTGTGTGTGTAGGTGGCCCCGCCCACCATGCTGGTCTTCAGCAGAGTGATTCAGTTCTGCAGCTGAATGGACTTCCTGTCGAAACCTGGAAGTGTGTTGACCTCGCCCACGCCATCAGGTACACACCCTCACCGTGTGTGTGTGTGTGTGTGTGTGTGTGTGTGTGAGTGTAGGAGGTCCTACCATAGACATATATACATAGACGCCGCATTGGCCTGTGGATCGTACGTAACCGTCGCCACCATATTGGACCGGGCAAGACTGGCCTGTAAACAAATACAAGTAAACGGGGAGCTGCGGTTTTTCTGGATGAAAAGCACTATAACGTTTACATTTCTCAACCGATTTCAGTGAGTCGTTTTATATTCAAGGGTTTATGATCTACGTGCAGTAGAAAAAAAAGTTTTGTCTCCAGTTACTTAGTTAGGCTATAATCGCTGTGTATCAACTCTTTCTCTATGGGAAACCTTCAAAGTGTGAGAAAGGTTAGCTTGCCAGCTAACTACAGTCAGATTCATAATATGTCAGCCGCTTAGCCGAAACTAGTAGCTTGTCATAAAAATCAGTTTGGAGAAAAATATAGACATATCAATATAGATGAAAATCTCGATTATAGGCCATTTGAATTTTCCCTCTTTATTTGCCCTCTGGGGATCAATAAAGGCATATCTTATCTTATAATTGTCTTTGTCTGTAATTGTCTGTCTTGGAGTATATCTGTATCCTTTTACTGCTATACAAATATAGAAAGCAGACTGACTTCATCATTATTTTTCAACACCATCAACACCATCATTAAGTTTGCGGATGACACAGTGGTGGTGGGCCTGATCTCCAACAACGACGAGAAGGCCTACCTGGAGGAAGTTGCTGATCTGTCACTCTGGTGCCAGGACAACAGCCTCCTCCTGAATGTCACCAAAACTAAGGAGCTGATTGTGGACTTTAGGAGGACACAACAACAGAGGACGTACTCACCACTGGGGATTAATGGGACTACTGTGGAGAGGGTGAGCAGGTATAAATACCTGGGAGTCAACATCACCGAAGATCTGACATGGTCCACACACACTGACACTCTGGTGAGAAAGGCGAGGCAGCGCCTTTACCACCTCAGGCAGCTGAGGAAATTCAAAGTCTCCCGGAGGATCCTTCAGTCCTTCTACTCTGGAGCTGTAGAGAGCATCCTGACAGGAAGCATCACTGCCTGGTTTGGCAACAGCTCCGCTCAGGACAGGAAGGCTCTGCAGAGAGTAGTGCGTTCGGCCGAGCGCACTATTGGAATTACACTCCCCACCCTGCAGGACTTGTACACCAGGAGGTGCAGAACCAGAGCCTGCAGGATCATGAAGGATCCTCACCACCCCAACAACGGACTGTTTCAGCTGCTGCGGTCAGGCAAGCGCCTCCGTAGTCACGCTGCAAAAACAGAGAGACTGAGACGGAGTTTCTTTCCTCAGGCCATCAGGACTGTGAACTCCGACCTCACCAGGGCCCCCACCAAGACACACACACTGCCCCTCTTATGGACACACACACACACACACACACACACACACACACACACTTAGGTAATGACTACACATAATTTATATACATATATACAATTTCTCATATTTCTCATATTACTATAATTTTGTAGTGCTCTTACTGTAAATATTGTGTTGTTTTTTTTTTTATATAAGAGCTCTTACTGTAATACTGTAAATATTGTGTTGTTCTTTTATTGTAAATACTGTGTACTGTTGCCCTTTGCACATTCCCGTTGAGCATTGCCACTTTTTCATTTCACTGCACACCCCGTGTGTGTATGTGACAAATAAAGTTCTTGAATCTTGAATCTTGAATCTTGACTGCCAGTGTCTCACTATTGTAATTTGTATTTGCCAATTTTGTTTCATTTTTCTCAATGATGGTCAATTATTAGTACTTAAACATGCACTATTTAGATTTTTTCCCCCAGTATTTTAAAGTGAATGAGCTGTGTTCTGACCTGGAGCACAAGAAAAGCTAAAATGATCGGGACATGGACAGAAAAAGAACTTTCTACACATTTCATGTACATTAAATTATATTATATATGGACGTCTCCACAAGTATTAACCAAGGAAAATAAGCCAAATCCATGCTTGACAAACCTGAGTTTTTACAATGCCTTATGACAATGAATTATTTTCCACCACGTAAGTAATTCAGTTCATGTGAGCGATTATAGCCTAACTAAGCAACTGGAGACAAAACTTTTTTTCCTACTCCACGTAGATCATAAACCCTTGAATATAAAAAGGACTCATTGAAATCGGTTGAGAAATGTAAACATTATAGTGCTTTTCATCCAGAAAAACCGCAGCTCCCCGTTTACTTGTATTTGTTTACATGCCAGTCTTGCCCGGACCAATATGGCGGCGACGTTTACATATCGTAGCAATGGGCAGAAGCAGTCAATGCGGCGTCTATGTATATATGTCTATGGGTCCTACTGCCTCAGTAGTGGATAACCTTTATTTAAACATATTTTATATCCAGTGACTCTGACCTGCTGGGTTGCTGATTGAATTCCCAACACAGTAAGACAGGAAGATATACTTAACTGTCTGTCTTTCTGCCTGTCTCCCTCTCTAGGAGCTGTCCCAGTCAGATAGTGTTGGTGGTGTGGCGAGGTTTTCCAGAGGGGAAGTCTTGTTCTGATGGATTGCTCCGCCCACCTACCCGCAGCACGGTGAATCCATCTGTTAGCTTAAATACACATTTATTTGTTTAAAGCGTTCTGCTTGACACAGGAAGTGTATTGTTAGTCCCGCCCTCGTCCCCCTCATTGGTCAGGGAACAGGAAAAGACAATTTAGAAGGAGCAATAGGAAGGAGGAGCACAGTATTATTACAGTATTAAATAATTTATACATAGATCATGACATAGATTAGTATGATCATATTATTAGTAGTATTCAGCCTATCAGTCTGACTCCTCCTTGTTGTTCTTTTCCTATCAGTCTGACCCCTCCTCCTCGTTCTGCTCCTATCAGTCTGACCCCTCCTTGTTCTGCTCCTATCAGTCTGACCCCTCCTTGTTGTTCTGCTCCTATCAGTCTGACCCCTCCTTGTTCTGCTCCTATCAGTCTGACCCCTCCTCCTTGTTCTGCTCCTATCAGTCTGACCCCTCCTTGTTCTGCTCCTATCACTCTGACCCCTCCTTGTTGTTCTGCTCCTATCAGTCTGACCCCTCCTTGTTGTTCTGCTCCTATCAGTCTGACCCCTCCTTGTTCTGCTCCTATTAGTCTGACTCCTCCTTGCTGTTCTGCTCCTATCAGTCTGACCCCTCCTTGTTGTTCTGCTCCTATCAGTCTGACCCCTCCTTGTTCTGCTCCTATCAGTCTGACCCCTCCTTGTTGTTCTTTTCCTATCAGTCTGACCCCTCCTTGTTGTTGTGCTCCTATCAGTCTGACCCCTCCTTGTTGTTCTTTTCCTGTCAGTCTGACCTTCTTGTTATTTCTCTCGCCCACAGTAAACATGGCCGACGAAGGGGTCAGGGGTCAGTGGGGTCGGGGGTCAGGTCCAGTTTAGGAGCACTGGGTTCGCTGTGGAGGGACAGGAAGGAGGAGAGGGCGGAGGAAGAGGAGGAGGTGACTGAGTACTCCCCTCATACCACCACGCTCAAGGGCACCCGTGTGACATCATCAAACGGAGACAACTACATCATCCTGTCACCCATCAATCCAGGAAGTCAGGTGAGTTAGAGGCGGGGTCTATGAACCATATCATTTAAAGGCATAGTCTGATGCTTTTTGGTTAGCTGCTAGAACATCTCAACAACCATCTGCTGGCCGAAAAACATTAAAGTTTCATCCCTTTCATATTTCTAACCGAAGCATTTCAAAAAGTGACATCTGATTATTTCCACAAATCACAGTCCAGTCAAAACGAGGCTCAGGCATGGCAGGATGGGGCAGGGCCAATCAACTGGGTATTTTTTTGATTGGTAGAAAACAGCTGTCACTCCTACTTTGCCTTGTACACCATTGATTTACTTACAAGGCATGTTTGAAAATGTTCATATTATCTATGGTTAGTTAGTAGTAGTTTGATTTGCCTCCAGTTCATAAGATACTTTCCCCTTAAAGTGTACGTCTGACCTTGACGTCCAAGTGGTGATGTATGTTACAACTAGACATCAAAACCCATGTTGAAGTCAATAAACCGATGATGTCAGACTATAACCCTCTGTCATCCTGTCATCTAGTTATGGACAATAAAGTTCTCCATCTTGTGAATCTCTTCTCCCTCAGGTTCTCCAGCCGGTTTACCATGACAGAAACGGCACTATCGGTAAGACATACCGACACAAGGCAGGGCTTCATGGCAAAACCAATTACAGCCATTTGGAGAACAGTATGGCTCTTAGCTTCTGTGTTTCTGTCTTTAGTTTGTAAGAGTCCATCTCAAGTTGGCTTCAATAATATTTCATTTCAGTGAGTTTAGTTTCATACCAGCAATAAATTTAGTCAGATTGTGTTCTTTCTTAAGTGTTGCATGACTGACGGTCTTCGCTATTTGCGAAGTCCAGTGAGCGAGCAGGGAGGGTTCATGTCCTGCTGGACACTTTGGCAGCTGGCATCTTCTGGTTCTGGTTCCGGTTCCAGAACTGTCACTTTAACCACTAGGCCACCAGCTGGACCAGCAGGTCGCACCTCCAAGACGTTGATGTTTGTATAGATGGAGGACGTTGGTCCGTCTGAACGCTCTTAAGTGACGCTTCAGTTCAACCACAGCAGCTTGCTAGCATCACTAGCATGCTAGTGGTGCTCATTGGTTTTCAATGAGGCAAACTAATCAAGCTAATATTTTAAGGTAGCTGTGGCACCAGTATCAAAGCTATTATCATGTGATGCTACAGGAGCCTGGCGGGGACAAATAAAGTAACATAACAGAATGAAAGTTAAAATACCCATTAAGCCTCATATCCATTAAGAGAAGAGAACATCCCTACAGGGAGCATTAGTGGAGAACATTAAGGTCAGAGGTCAGGTCACACACAGATCAGACACACACAGGGATACATGCGGTTTATTGATAAATATATTGATCATTATATTGATGTAATTCTATATTTATCACCAGGGCGTCTGTACCAGACTCACCCCAGCAGGGGGCAGAACCTCCTCCACGACCCCCGACCCGGGTCGTCACGGCGATCATTCAACAGCCACACAGCCAACATGGCCCCTCCCCCATCCTCCACCTCCACCTCTTCCTCCTCTTCATCCTCCACTTCCTCAGTCCCACCCGGTAGCTATGGCAACTACCAGAACTGCACCATCGTCCAATCACATCTCCCCTGCTCCGGCTATGGAACCTACGTCACCCTGGCGCCCAAGACGCTCATCTTCCCCGTCTTCGTCCGGGTCAGAACCTAGAACCTAACCTAGAAACCTAACCTAGAACCTAGAACCTAACATAGAAGCTAGAACCTAAAGTAGAACCTAACCTAGAATCAAAATATTAGAACCCTTATCTTCAGTGTCTTCATCCAAATCAGAACCTAGAACCTAATGTAGAACCTAGAACCCTAACCTAGAACCAGAATATTAGAACCCAAGATCCTCATCTTCCCTGTCTTCGTCCAGGTCAGAACCTAGAGCCTGACCTAGAACCTAGAACCCTAATCTAGAACCTAATGTAGAACCTAACATAGTAGATAGAACCTAAAGTAGAACCTAACCTAGAACCAGAATATTAGAACCAAAGACCCTCATCTTCCCCGTCTTCATCCAGGTCAGAACCTAGAACCCTAACCTAGAACCTAACGTAGAACCTAGAATCTAATCTACAACCAGAATATTAGAACCCAA
Source organism: Hoplostethus atlanticus (assembly GCA_034670405.1). Taxonomy (NCBI): domain Eukaryota; kingdom Metazoa; phylum Chordata; class Actinopteri; order Trachichthyiformes; family Trachichthyidae; genus Hoplostethus; species Hoplostethus atlanticus. Next base: position 3,278,445 of record JAXDDX010000042.1, on the reverse strand, counting down.
GATCCTCGTCTTCCTAGTCTTCCTTGTTTATGTCTGTATTCATGTTGTTGTTTATCGGTGTAGCCTCTGGACCTGTGCAGTCCAGACAGAACTCTGCTGATGTCAGAGGAGATGATTCTACACCAGGGCAACCTGCTGCCTACCAAGGTACTACTACTATTACTACAAGTACTACTACTCCTACAAATACTACTAGCACTGGGAAACTTTTAGCGTTTAGGTTTCATGTTTTCGGTAAAGTGAGGATGAGGAGGAAGATGAGTCATCTCTCTGCCGTCTTTTAGTCTCTAGCAGGGGTGTCGTCACGGGTCAACAGGTCAGAAGTCAACAGGTCAAACTGACATAGTTTACCAGAGCTGGAGACTCGCAAAAATCAGGACTCGTCTGCTGTGGGACTTGAGACCCCAGAATTTCTATCTATTTATCTATCTATCTATCTGTCTATCTAGTATCTATCTATCTATCTATCTATCTATCTATCTATCTATCTATCTATCTATCTATCTGTCTGTCTGTCTGTCTGTCTGTCTGTCTATCTAGTATCTATCTATCTATCTATCTATCTATCAATCTATCTGATTGACAGCAGTAACTTGACCAGAGCAATAAATGGGTTAGATAGTTTAGATGAGTTAGAAGATCTGTACTGTAGACTGTCTCTTTGTCTCCTCTACTAAACGGTGTGTGTGTGTGTGTGTGTGTGTGTGTGTGTGTGTGTGTGTGTGTGTGTGTGTGTGTGTGTGTGTGTGTGTGTGTGTGTGTGTGTGTGTGTGTGTGTGTGTGTGTGTGGTAACAGGTAACAGTGTTGATCTACAGCGACCTCCTGCTGCTGACCAGAGAAGACGAAGCTGGACGCTGCAACGTCCTGCAGAGTCCCCTGTACCTGAACACACTGCAGCTGAGAGAGGGTACAAACACACACACACACACGTACTATACAGTAACTAAGTACTGTGTAGTAACTACGTACTATGCAGTAACTAAACAATTTAGTGCTTTTTCACAAGCTCTTCCTTTACCTGTTCAGTACTCTGACTGCAGTACAGTAGTTCAGTAGTGTGTGTGTGTGTGTGTGTGTGTGTGTGTGTGTGTGTGTGTGTGTGTGTGTGTGTAGTAGCAGCAGAGCCTCTCCAGCTCTACCTTCTTCAGTGTGTTCAGAGTTTCCAGAGTGTTTTCAGTCTGGAAGCGTTCAGCCTCGAGCAGAAGACCAGAGTCCACCTCTGTCTCCATGACAACATCCAGCTACAGCTGGTTGCCACGGAGACTGGCCACAGCCGGCAGGTACACACACACACACACACACACACACACAGCACAAACTCTTGTGAGGATAAACCTGGATCAAGAACCTGGAATATTCTCCAGGATATCGATGCAACATTTCATCCTGTCGACTGTTTCCAGGTATGCAATGCATCATGGCTAGGGGAACATACTAGCTAACCACTAGCCATCTTCTCCTCTCTGCTCCTCTCCTCTCCTCCTCTCCTCTCCTCCTCTCCTCCTCAGCTCCCAGACCTCCAGTCAGACTTTGGCCTCCTCGCTGTAGTTGACTCTGACCTCCCCTACCGCTCCTCCTCTCCTTACTCCTCCTACTCCTCCTCAGACACCGCCCACCGGCCCTCCTCCCCCTATGCTTCCCTCTGCGACCCTCACAGACCTCCCTCCCCCTCCCCTTACTCCCCCAGCTCTCGCTCCTCCTTTTCCTCCTCTCCTCCTCCCCCCTTCTCTTTCTTCCCTACCTACACCTCCCCCCCGCCAGCCAGGACCCTCACCCCCTCTGCTCTGCCCTGCTCCTCCTCCTCCAAAAGGAGCGTCAACACCCCGATCTGGAAGGAGAGAGAGAGAGGACGAGGGGAGGAGGAGGAGAGGAGGAGGAGAAAGAGCGAGGTGAGGAGGGAGGAGGTGAAGGAGGAGCGGCAGCAAGGGGAGGGGGAGAGTGCCTCGGAGACGTCAGAGAGTGTGGAGGGGGGCAGGGGGGTCCTCCCCCCTCCCTCCTCCCCCTCTCTCCTCCCCAAGACCAGACTCTCCCATGAGGAGGAAGAGGAGGAGGAGTATAGTGATGAAGAGGAGGAGGAGGAGGAGGGAGGTGGTGTGGAGTCTAGCTCCCCCTGCAGGCCAGGAGGTGGTAGTATGTTGTTATTAATTATTGAATAATAAATGTATTTAATAATATACCTGACTACCTAGGTTAATAGGTTAACCCTAACCCTATATGTATATATAACCCTGACTACCTAGGTTAACCCTAACCCTATATATATATATAACCCTGACTACCTAGGTTAACCCTAACCCTATATATATATATAACCCTGACTACCTAGGTTAACCCTAACCCTATATATATATATAACCCTGACTACCTAGGTTAATAGGTTAACCCTAACCCTATATATATATATAACCCTGACTACCTAGGTTAACCCTAACCCTATATATATATATAACCCTGACTACCTAGGTTAACCCTAACCCTATATGTATATATAACCCTGACTACCTAGGTTAACCCTAACCCTATATGTATATATAACCCTGACTACCTAGGTTAACCCTAACCCTGGGCCTTTTTTTATAACTTTGAACTTTACGTTTTTTCTCCGTTTTTGCTGACCTAAACTGTTTTTTTAACCTCTAGCAGTTTACCGCTTACCTTTGTACCATTTCAGGTTATTCACTGGACTTGAATTGCTTAAATTTCAATAAAAACTGGAGAAAAAAGGATGTTCTAAAAGTAGTGTAGTAGTAGTAGTAGTAGTATATCAAAGTTCATTGTATATATATCAAAGCCGATGTGTATATATATCAAAGTTCGATAAATATTTCCTGTGTGGCCCCCATATATATATAAGTATATACGTATATATATATTATATATGTATATTTTAACAAAATAAAGATCATAAATTAAAAGTAGTTACTTTTGTAGTATTTCATTATAATTGTAATAATATCTTGTTAATTATTTAGTAAGATGTTATTTAAAAGTAAATTATTGAATAATATATTATATATATTATTATATTTTTATGATATATATTATAATATATATATTATTATATTTGTATTATATATATTATTATATTATATATATATATATTAATGTATCAAATTACATGTAGTTAATTTGTAGTATTCAATAGTAATTGATTGTATTGATTATGACCTATTGGTGGTTTGTTGTCAGCCCTGCGTCGCTCGCTCTCTGAAGGCTCCCTGCTTCAGGAACCTCGCTCGCCCCGCTTCCTGTCTGACAGCACCATCTACCGCCTGACACGCCCCTCGACGTTTGGCCCCGCCCCCGCCCCTCCATCCCCATGCACCCTGAGGAGGCAGCTGACCAAGGAGGGGGGGTCACTTCACCAGATGTTGCTGCTGTTCAACGGCATGAAGGTAGAGTCCAGGAGAGTCTAGCAGAGTCCAGGAGAGTCCAGGAGAGTCTAGCAGAGTCTAGCAGAGTCCAAGAGAGTCCAGCACAGTTTAGCACAGTCTAGCAGACTCCATCACAGTCCAGCAGAGTCCAGCAGAGTCTAGCAGAGTCCAGGAGAGTCCAGCACAGTCTAGCACAGTCTAGCAGACTCCATCACAGTCCAGCAGAGTCCAGCAGAGTCCAGCAGAGTCCAGGAGAGTCTAGCAGAGTCTAGCAGAGTCTAGCAGAGTCCAGAAGAGTCCAGGGGAGTCCAGGAGAGTCTAGCAGAGTCTAGCAGAGTCCAGGAGAGTCCAGCACAGTCTAGCAGAGTCTAGGAGAGTCCATCACAGTCCAGCAGAGTCCAGCAGAGTCCAGGAGAGTCCAGCACAGTCTAGCAGAGTCCAGCAGAGTCCAGGAGAGTCCAGTAGAGTCAAGCAGAGTCCATCACAGTCCAGCAGAATCCAGCAGAGTCCAGAATAGTCCAGCAGAGTCCCGCAACGTCCAGCAGCATCCAGCAGAATCCAGCAGAGTCCAGTAGAGTCTAGCAGAGTCCATCAGAATCCAGCAGAGTCCAGCAGAGTCTAGCACAGTCTTGCTGAGTCCAGCAGAATCCAGTAGAGTCCAGTAGAGTCCAGTAGAATCTAGCAGAGTCCAGCAGAGTCCAGCAGCGTCCATCAGAATCCAGCAGAGTCCAGCAGAGTTTAGCAGAGTCCAGCAGAGTCTAGCAGAGTCTAGCAGAGTCCAGCAGAATCCAGCAGAGTCCAGTAGAGTCCAGTAGAATCTAGCAGAGTCCAGCAGAGTCCAGCAGCGTCATCAGAAATCCAGCAGAGTCCAGCAAGTTTAGCAGAGTCCAGCAGAGTCTAGCAGAGTCTAGCAGAGTCCAGCAGAATCCAGCAGAGTCCAGTAGAGTCCAGTAGAGTCCATCAGAGTCCAGGAGGAGTCTAGCAGAGTCCAGGAGAGTCCAGCCACAGTCTAGCACAGTCTAGCACAGTCTAGCAGAGTCCATCACAGTCCAGCAGAGTCCAGCAGAGTCCAGCTGCGTCCATCAGCGTCCAGCAGAATCCAGCAGAGTCCAGTAGAGTCCAACAAGAGTCCAGCAGGAATCCAGCAGAGTCCAGCAGAGTCAAGTCCAGGATAGTCTAAGCAGAGGTCCAGCAGAGTCCAGCAGAGTCCAGGAGAGTCCAGGAGAGTCTAGCATAGTCCAGGAGAGTCCAGCACAGTCTAGCAGAGTCTAGGAGAGTCCATCACAGTCCAGCAGAGTCCAGCAGAGTCCAGGAGAGTCCAGCACAGTCCAGCACAGTCTAGCAGAGTCCAGCAGAGTCCAGGAGAGTCCAGTAGAGTCAAGCAGAGTCCATCACAGTCCAGCAGAATCCAGCAGAGTCCCGCAACGTCCAGCAGCGTCCAGCAGAGTCCAGTAGAGTCTAGCAGAGTCCATCAGAATCCAGCAGAGTCCAGCAGAGTCTAGCAGAGTCTAGCAGAGTCTAGCAGAGTCCAGCAGAATCCAGTAGAGTCCAGTAGAGTCCAGTAGAATCTAGCAGAGTCCAGCAGAGTCCAGCAGCATCCATCAGAATCCAGCAGAGTCCAGGATAGTCTAGCAGAGTCCAGCAGAGTCCAGAAGAGTCCCGCAACGTCCAGCAGCGTCCATCAGAATCCAGCAGAGTCCAGTAGAGTCCAGTAGAGTCCAGTAGAGTCCAGTAGAGTCTAGCAGAGTCTAGCAGAGTCCATCAGAATCCAGCAGAGTCTAGCAGAGTACAGCAGAATCCAGTAGAGTCCAGTAGAGTCCAGTAGAGTCCATCAGAGTCCAGTAGAGTCCAGGAGAATCTAGCAGAGTCCAGCAGAGTCCAGCAGAGTCCAGCAGAGTCTAGCAGAGTCCAGGAGAGTCTAGCAGATTCTAGCAGAGTCCAGGAGAGTCCAGCACAGTCTAGCACAGTCTAGCAGAGTCCATCACAGTCCATCAGAGTCCAGGAGAGTCCAGGAGAGTCCAGGAGAGTCCAGCAGAGTCCAGCAGAGTCCATCACAGTCTAGCAGAATCCAGCAGAGTCCAGCAGAGTCCAGCAGAGTCCAGGAGAGTCCAGCAGAGTCCAGCTGCGTCCATCAGAATCCAGCAGAGTCCAGTAGAGTCCAGTAGAGTCCAGTAGAGTCCAACAGAGTCCAGCAGAATCCAGCAGAGTCCAGCAGAGTCCAGCAGAGTCAAGTCCAGGATGGTCTAGCAGAGTCCAGCAGAGTCCAGGAGAGTCCAGGAGAGTCTAGCATAGTCCAGGAAAGTCCAGCAGAGTCCAACAGAGTCTAACAGAGTCCAGCAGAGTCCATCAGCGTCCATCAGCATCCAGCCGAATCCAGGATAGTCTAGCAGAGTCCAGCAGAGTCCAGAAGAGTCCCGCAACATCCAGCAGCGTCCATCAGAATCCAGCAGAGTCCAGTAGAGTCCAGTAGAGTCTAGCAGAGTCTAGCAGAGTCCATCAGAATCCAGCAGAGTCTAGCAGAGTCCAGCAGAATCCAGTAGAGTCCAGTAGAGTCCAGTAGAGTCCATCAGAGTCCAGTAGAGTCCAGGAGAATCTAGCAGAGTCCAGCAGAGTCCAGCAGAGTCCAGCAGAGTCTAGCAGAGTCCAGGAGAGTCTAGCAGATTCTAGCAGAGTCCAGGAGAGTCCAGCACAGTCTAGCACAGTCTAGCAGAGTCCATCACAGTCCAGCAGAGTCCAGGAGAGTCCAGGAGAGTCCAGGAGAGTCCAGCAGAGTCCATCACAGTCTAGCAGAGTCCAGCAGAGTCCAGCAGAGTCCAGGAGAGTCCAGCAGAGTCCAGCTGCGTCCATCAGAATCCAGCAGAGTCCAGTAGAGTCCAGTAGAGTCCAGTAGAGTCCAACAGAGTCCAGCAGAATCCAGCAGAGTCCAGCAGAGTCCAGCAGAGTCAAGTCCAGGATAGTCTAGCAGAGTCCAGCAGAGTCCAGGAGAGTCTAGCATAGTCCAGGAAAGTCCAGCAGAGTCCAACAGAGTCTAACAGAGTCCAGCAGAGTCCATCAGCGTCCATCAGCATCCAGCCGAATCCAGCATAGTCCAGTAGAGTCCAGCAGAGTCCAGGAGAGTCTAGCAGAGTCCAGCAGAGTCCAGCAGAGTCCAGGAGAGTCTAGCAGAGTCCATCACAGTCCAGTAGAGTCCAGCAGAGTCTAGCTGAGTCCAGTAGAGTATAGATATCTATAAAATCTTCTTCTGTCTCCAGGATCCTGAGTCTGTCCAGAAGAGGAACAAGACCAAGAGTCTGTAAGTACACACTCACTGGGCCTCATTCAGGAATGTTTTCTTAAATTATTAGTAAATTTGTCGTATTTCTGTGGGTACTAAAATACCAACGTGGGATTCATGAAACAAGCAGGAAACCTCATTTGTTGGTAGAACAGGTGTATATTTGATGAACGCCAATCATTGGTAAACTGGATGCTCGTGCCTGTTGAAGCCGGTTTGCAGGTAAACGCTGTTCAACACCGTAAAAGGCTGCAGACTGAAGGGTTGTGTTCAAGTACACCAGGGAAAAGAGGAAAAGAGGAACTTGGAGGAGTCTGAAATGGAAGAGTTGCTCTCATGAGTTTCAGAAGCATCAGCAGTGGAGTCACAAGAACTGATCACAGTAAAGCATGGCAAGAAACTATGAACGCTGTCAATGCTGTTTCAGCAGAAACACAAGAAACAGTTCAACATGAAACTAGATGAAGGAGAAGTAGACGTATTATCAGCCTCAGGAGGACGGCAGCACTGAGCCGCTATCGACATGATCAGAGGATCGATCAATAACAGGAGAGACCTCACAGTCGGTGTCCAGTCAGCATTGGAGCTGGACTCAGGCCGTGGTTACACCTGTCTTTTCAATGCGTTCTCGGTCATCCGATCACGCCAGGCTGCATGAAGTGACAGGTGTAGACGCACAGAGGTCGCTTTGTGCTCGCATTGTGTTCGGATCAGCCAGGCCACCTCGCGAGGTGGACGAGCTCGCTTTGTGTTCGGAACTCTGAATAGTCTAGACGCAATCAGGCACCTCAAAACGCATACAGCGGGGACACGTCATCAAATCACGCCCATTTCCCTCCAGTTCTGCCGTGAATTTTGTTATTTACTGGGAGGAAAAGCCATGGATGACGAGAACGATAGCAGACAGACACGGGGGCGCGGAGGTGAGTGTGCTGGCGACACAGACGGGCTGCAGCTGTTCGCAGATGTGATCAAACGTATGTTTTCGCATACGAAAGTTCAGCAACCAGTCTGTATCAGTAAATGTTTGAAGGACTATGTTTTCCCACCAGTGCTGGCTGCGTTCTCGGACCCACATGCTTCTCTCCACAGATGTCGTTGCACCAAGAACCACAATGAATGAGCACATTGCGCGCCGCTGCTGTTGTCTCCTCAATAGCAAACGCCTTGTACGGGCCCTACCGCGACTACACACAGTTCTTAACATAAAGTAAAGGAGCATAATCTCCCGCACACCCAGCACCATTTTCAGGGATTGTTGTTATGGTTATTTAAATACTGCGCGGGAACCGGAAATCCGAACACATATCTGGCCAAAGAGCTCGCATTTAACTGTCAAGTGTAGACGCACCACTTGTGAGTTCCGATTAGCAGATTCTGATTACCGAGATCGCATGAAACGACAGGTGTAACCACGGCCTCAGATCAGATCCAGGCTGCATCTTCATCAGATGGTAGGACTATGTTATTGTTTGTATGGCGTCCAGTCCATGTGATCAACCCAGTACAAGTTGGATCATCTTGTTGTTATGAATGAGGACAGTTCGGCAGGGGCCTCTGAGTGACGGGGAAACCAGTCGAATTACTGCAGCTGGAAAACATTTTTAATAAAGAGAAACTGACAACTTTCAATAAATGCTGTCACATTGACAAAACCGTTAAGAGGTTTTCGCTAACAGGAAAGTGTTCTAATTACTTTGGGAACCGGGATCCGGTGTAGGAGGAGATCGGTCAGATCTAGTAAGAAGGATCCGGTGTAGGAGGAGATCAGTCAGATCTGTCAGTCTGACTCGGTCGCTCTGCTATCGTCTGTTCAGGGCTGCAGATGTCCGGAGCCGCCTGGCGTTTCTACGGAGACGAAACAACCTTCTCCATGGCAACAGTCTGGAGAAAGCTCTGAGAAACCACAGGTACACACACACACACACACACACTCTCACAACTCTCATCAGAAGGCCAGCGTTTCTGATGTGTGTGTTTGTTTCGTATTCCAGGCCGTCTCCAGAGGAGGTGCTGAGGTGGGCGGAGAGTTTTGAGGCCCTGCTGGCCAATAAATGTAAGAGTTTACACCAAATACTCTGCTGACCCCGCCCACCACACACACCCATGACAGAGTAAGGCAGGACAGAGTAAGACAGGACAGACAGGACAGGGTAGGACAGACAGACAAGACAGAGTTGGACAGGATAGACAGGACAGAGTAAGACAGGACAGGATAAGACAGGACAGACAGACAAGACAGAGTTGGACAGGATAGACAGGACAGAGTAAGACAGGACAGACAGGACAGGGTAAGACAGGACAGACAGGACGGGGTAAGACAGGACAGAGTAAGACAGGATAGACAGACAAGACAGGGTAAGACAGGACAGAATAAGACAGGACAGGGTAAGACAGGACAGAATCAGACAGGACAGACAGACAGGCAGGACAGAGTAAGACAGGACAGACAGGACAGGGTAAGACAGGACAGAATAAGACAGGACAGGGTAAGACGGGACAGACAGGACAGAGTAAGACAGGACAGACAGGACAGACAGACAGGGCAGACAGGACAGAGTAAGACAGGACAGACAGGACAGGGTAAGACAGGACAGACAGGACAGGGTAAGACAGGATAGAGTAAGACAGGACAGGGTAAGACAGGACGGAATAAGACAGGACAGACAGGACAAGTAAGACAGGACAGAATAAGACAGGACAGACAGACAAGACAGAGTTGGACAGGATAGACAGGACAGAGTAAGACAGGACAGACAGGACAGGGTAAGACAGGATAGAGTAAGACAGGACAGGGTAAGACAGGACGGAATAAGACAGGACAGACAGGACAGAGTAAGACAGGACAGACAGGACAGGGTAAGACAGGACAGAGTAAGACAGGACAGACAGACAGGACAGAGTAAGACAGGACAGACAGGACAGGGTAAGACGGGACAGAGTAAGACAGGACAGACAGGACAGGGTAAGACAGGACAGGACAGGACAGAGTAAGACAGGACAGACAGGACGGGGTAAGACAGGACAGACAGACAAGACAGAGTTGGACAGGACAGACAGGACAGGGTAAGACAGGATAGAGTAAGACAGGACAGGGTAAGACAGGACGGAATAAGACAGGACAGACAGGACAGGGTAAGACAGGACAGACAGACAGGACAGAGTAAGACAGGACAGACAGGACAGGACAGAGGTAAGACAGGACAGACAGGAGAGAGACAGACAGGACAGGGTAAGATGGGACAGACAGGACAGAGTAAGACAGGACAGGGTAAGACAGGACAGACAGGACAGGGTAAGACAGGACAGACAGGACAGGGTAAGACAGGACAGACAGACAGGGCAGACAGGACAGAGTAAGACAGGACAGACAGGACAGAGTAAGACAGGACAGGGTAAGACGGGACAGACAGGATAGGGTAAGACAGGACAGAGTAAGACAGGACAGGATAAGACAGGACAGACAGACAAGACAGAGTTGGACAGGATAGACAGGACAGAGTCAGACAGGACAGGGTAAGACAGGACAGACAGGACAGGGTAAGACAGGACAAACAGACAAGACAGAGTTGGACAGGATAGACAGGACAGAGTAAGACAGGACAGGATAAGACAGGACAGACAGACAAGACAGAGTTGGACAGTATAGACAGGACAGAGTAAGACAGGACAGACAGGACAGGGTAAGACAGGACAGGGTAAGACAGGATGGATTAAGACAGGACAGACAGGACAAGTAAGACAGGACAGACAGGACAGAGTAAGACAGGACAGACAGGACAGGGTAAGACAGGACAGGGTAAGACAGGATGGATTAAGACAGGACAGACAGGACAAGTAAGACAGGACAGACAGGACAGAGTAAGACAGGACAGACAGGACAGGGTAAGACAGGACAGAGTAAGACAGGACAGGACGGACAGGGTAAGAGAGGATAGAGTAAGACAGGACAGAATAAGACAGGACAGACAGGACAAGTAAGACAGGACAGGGTAAGACAGGACAGACAGACAGGACAGAGTAAGACAGGACAGACAGGACAGGGTAAGACAGGACAGAATAAGACAGGACAGACAGGACAGGGTAAGACAGGACAGACAGACAGGACAGAGTAAGACAGGACAGACAGGACAGGGTAAGACAGGACAGAATAAGACAGGACAGACAGGACAGAATAAGACAGGACAGGGTAAGACAGGACAGAATAAGACAGGACAGGGTAAGATGGGACAGACAGGACAGAGTAAGACAGGACAGACAGGACAGGGTAAGACAGGACAGAGTAAGACAGGGTGAAACAACAGAAATGCTGATCAATCTTCCTCCTCTCCTCTCTCCTATTGGCTGATCAATCTTCCTCCTCTCCTCTCTCCTATTGGTTGATCAATCTTCCTCCTCTCTCCGCTCTCTCATATTGGTCAGATGGGTTGGCAGTGTTCCGCCACTTCCTGAGGTCTGAGTTCAGCGAGGAGAATCTGGACTTCTGGTTGGCTGTGGAAAAATACAAGGAGACACGCCCACTCAGCAAGATGGCCGCCAGAGCCGACAAGATCTATAGCGAGTTCATCTCAACAAATGCTGCTAGACAGGTAGCTGCCTGTCTATCTCTATGTCTGTCTAGTATTCTATCGTTCTGTCATATGATTGGTCGTGTGATTGGTCATGTGATCACAGCACCTCTTTGCCCCGCCCTCCCAGGTCAATGTGGACTCATCCATCAGGGAGGTAACCAATCAGAACCTGCGTAGGAGCTCTGGCCCCACCTCATTCCAGCAGATCCAGGATCAGATCTACAGCCTGATGGAGACTGACAGCTACCCACGATTCCTCAGGTCCTGCCTCTACACCCAGCTGGCCAATCACAACACACCGCACACACAGACAGACAGCCATCCAGAATGAGCCAGAATGAGCCAGAATGAGCCAGAATCTCCCGCCAATCACAACGGAGGAATATCTACCCAGCTGACCAACCAGAATAGGCCTGTCTCTATGGTTGGCCAATTGTGAGAGGGAAAGAGGGCGGGACTAAGAAGAGATTGACAGGTGGACTGTGTTGCTTTAAGCTACTTAACCAGACGACAGGCAGGAGGCTGACCTGGACAAAGGTCACCACCTGGACAAAGGTCACCACCTTTGGTTCAGGCAGGTCTGGGTCTACGGCGCCCCCTGCTGGAGCCTCATTAACAGACACTACCAACCCCTTATGATAGAGAGTGAGACAGTTTCGTCTCTCATCGTCTTTCTCTTCACCTGTATCTTCCTACCTGTCTTTCTACCTGTCTCCCTCTCTGCGTCCTGTTTATAGTATTAAAGGAGGTTGAGTTGAGGTAACGCTCTGGTTGACATGTGACTGGTGACAGACAGACAGACAGACAGACAGGATAGTTGTTGTTATTCAGGCTTAATGCAGTTTGTGACTCTGACTCTGAGTTGCTGCCTGCTACACATTCCCAGTACAACCACTACAACCTCAGTCAAGTCCTCTGTACCATCACCATAGTAACATGGACACAACACCAGTTACTATAGCGGTGGCCATTTGGACCTCTGATTTTAAGGTAGCAGGGCGGTCTCTCGCTAGCCCCGCCCCCCGAGAAACAAACAGAAAGAGACATTGCATTCATTTCTGTTGGATTGCCAGGGGCCTGTTCCAAGAAGCGGGTTTAGTTTGTTAACCCTGAGATGAGGGAAACTCTGGGTTTTCCATTCCAGAAAGAGAGGTAACTCAAACTCTGATTCAGTTACCATGGTAACTGACTCTGTGAACCTAACCTGCTCGCTGGCAGGTTTTCTTGAACAAACCCTGACTTTCTCCCTGTCTCCTCCCTCTGCTGAAACTGAAGCAGCTGTCGGACATGGCGTGTCCTTTCCTCGTAACCCGATCGATATTCAAGCGGAAGTAATTCATAGCCTTACGTCGGGAGAGGATTTTGAGACCCTGATTAGATGTTCTATGTCCAGGATGGAAGAGCTGTCCGAGATATAATATGCCGTTTACACTTCACGGATTAAGCTACCACCACCCCGAGCAGTCAAATAAAGACACATTTCATTTGGTCTTCTTTATTTCCTACAAATACAAAAGCAACAGTTAGTATTTTTATATTGTTCCAACAACACATTTCACCTGTGACCATGCACCCACCTCTAACTTATGTTCCAGTAATTACATTTCTAGATCTGCCTTTCTAATTTGCTGCCCCAAATACACCATTTAAAGTATGTCTGGCCCAGACAGCTCAGTTGGTAGACTCTCAGTCTCAGGGTTGTGGGTTCGAACCCCACATAGTGTTAACTATCACCTTTGTAAGTCGCTTTGGATAAAAGCGTCTGCTAAATGACTCTATTGTAATGTTTTTATTGTTTCATTTTCAGCTGCTGCCAAGAGCGCTTTGCGCCCGTGGGATTGCACCTAAATGAAAATATTTTTTTTCCAATACCATTCCACCACTTTCTCACATGTAGGTAATATTATAAGAAAGTGTGGTTAAATGTTAAATGAGTACACTGCTGCATTCAAACGTACGCATTGACTCGGGCAGCGATTCTCTCCCACGCCAATTCCCTCTCCTTTACGACCCTTCTGCTTGCTGGTTGCCATGGTGAATTGTAGTATCAGACCTCCATTGATGATGGCTTTTTATTGTCGTCGCGCACGCGCTTAACTCAAGGTGAACATACTCAAAGTTGATTGAACTAACTCAAATCAGCCGTTCTGGAACCGAAAACTCAGACTTTGCCATCTCGGAATTAATCAACTCAGAGTGCAGGGTTAGACTCAGAGTTTGCTGAACCTGCTTCTTGGAACAGGCCCCAGGTTGGGTGATTTCCTGTTGTTTTAGTTGTCATGACAACAAACCTGTCTGCCAGCCTATAGACAGCTAGTCTTCCTGGTCAGCTGACCGATAAGCCACGCCCACAGAGACTAGGGCTTCCAATCAGAAGATGAGCAGACAGTTTGTCTGTCCTGCATGGATTCATATCTGATGTTGATGATGGAGATTATTGTTATTCCTCTAATCACTAATGTACAATATAATATCTATGTAACCGTGGAAACCGGGCTGGGTTTGGCTCCCATGGAAACACCAAGTCCACATCCTGTTTGTTGACCCGGGACGTCTCCGATGCTTTTAATCTGCTTAGAGAACAGATTTAATGAAAAATGTGTTTTTTGTCATTAACGCTCACTCTATGGGAGTCACCTGATGATGTCATCAAAAGTGGCCGTGTTTCCACCCTGTTCAACATGGCGGACGGCACGGCGCTGCAGACACTTGCATGTCTGCTAATTCTCCATCCTACCAGCTAGTTACCATTCACTCTACCTGGTTAGATGGTTAGTTAGTTACTCTACCTGGTTAGTTGGTTAGCTGCTCTTACATCACATGATGCAGGTTAGCCCCTGACCTTTGACCCCAGCTGCTCTCAGATTAGATCAAATAAAACTTTATTGATCCTTTGGGGAACTGGGGCCTTGCAGCAGCAACAGTAAAGAAAAATAGAATCTAAATAAGAATACAGAAAATAGATCTCAAACATAGCACTAGAACATGTTACGTATTAATGTATCATATACTACATTATTATATGTTATAATGAATGAACTGAGTTGAGTTGTGTTGTGTTTACCAGGTCGATCTTTGACCTACAGACTGGTGTGTGTGTGTTGCAGACTGACCTGTGTTCAGCTGTTACGAACCTTCTCACTTCATTGTCATAATGTGATCAAGTGGATCTGGTTCTGCTGCAGGATCTCCACCAGTCAGCGTGTTTCCATGTGATCTGTGTTGTTGCTGCTCACTGTTACTGCTAACAGAGTGTAGTACATGTACTAACGCAGTACTACACCACACGAAATAAAGTCCTCCCACAACTCAACACATATTCATTATTACTACTATTGTTGTTATTATTATTATTAGAAGTAGTAGTAGTAGTAGTAGTACTATAGTACTAATAGCAGTAGTATGTATTCAGTATGGCTGCTGTGCAGCATATATGCAGCCTTGGTGGTCAAAGTTATGGTTGTTTTGGTATTTGTCATTATTATGACATAAAACTAATCTGAGTTCTCCCTTATTGGGTTTGATAAATAAATCTGTATCGCGTTTAAATTCTTATTTTGAACGCTGCACACCTAAACCGGAAGTCCTATTATATATATTCCAGGTGATTCCATTTAGTTTATATATTATATATACTATATATATATATAGTATATATATATTATATAACTCATCTAGCGTTTGTGGATTCTTTGGCTATTTTAGAGGCGCAAGAAGAGTCTCAGAAGTACCAACACAAGAATATTGTAGTAAAAAAGTATTGTAAGTAAAACATTTCATTTATTTATTTAACTTAATTTTTTTGTTTTGTGTAATTTTAACTTTTAAAGTTTAAAGTAAAATGTTAGTTAACATACGCGAGACATTTTAGATTACATGTAACATTTATTCTATACATGTTTAAATCTAAATGTGTTAATAGATTATACTTCTCTATAATGGGATGTACAGCGCCCCCTAGTGTCCATTTAGTGGTAAAACAACAGGAAGGTGTCTGATAGAAACGTCATGTTCTATTTCTGTAAATTGGCATGTAGCGCCATCTAGTGGCTTAAATAGCTCTGTGTCTAGTTAACTCTAGTTAACCCAGTTTACTCTTGTCATTATTCTGACTGGTTAGTTAACGAGTCAACTTTAACACTAGAGAAGAAGCTGATCAATCTGGAAGGATTTCAAGGAATCATGGTTTAAAATTCAGAAATACTAAACATGAATTTAAATTTAAAATGTAATTAATGAAACGATAGTATATTCAATAAACATGTATTACAAAAAATAAACACAAATATGTTTCGCGTTCCACAAACAAATACTGTGTTTGGTAATCCAACATGTAATGTAAAATCATTTATGAAAACAGATTCATATTCGTGAACAAATGTTTTTTGAGTTTTCCACAAAAGTTACCAAACATATTTTTACCAGTAACATATTTTCAGAGTCTTCATTTGTTCACAGCAGCAGCTGAGGAGGGAGCAGGTGTGTGTGTGTGTGTAAATAATAAATGATGCTGAATCTGTTTCATGAAAGTGAACAATGTTTATTTATGGGTTCACTCCAGAAACAGAAGACAGGAAGACGTCGGTCAGATAAACATTAAAGCCAACAAAGTTTTTCACTATTTTCTCCCACAACTAAAACTGTTAAAATGAAATAAACCTCCCTGACCAGTGCGCTGATGCAGTACCAGTACCAGTACTAGTACCAATATCAGTACCAATACCAATACCAGTACCAGTAGCAATATCAGCACCAGCATCAGTAGCGAGAGAGAGAGCGAGAGAGCATGAAAATGTACACGCCTGACAGAATCAATACAGGAATGATGGACGGATGAAAAACAAGATGAGAGAGACAGACAAAGAGAGAATTGATTGATTGAGTGAATGACCTCCAGTCCATCAGAAGAAGAGCTGGACAGTCCAGTGATGTACTTCCTCTGATGACAGGAAGTGGTTTCTAGCCGGCCAGGATGTGTTTGACGAATTCGGTGTAGTTGATGTGTCCGTTGGCGTCCTCCTGTCCAACCATCAGCCGGTCCACCTCGTCCTCAGTCATCTTCTCTCCCAGCGTGGCGAGGACATGGCGAAGCTCCGCCCCCATCACAGTCCCGTTGCCCTCCTTGTCGAACACCCGGAGCCCCTCCACGAAGTCCTCGAACGTCCCCTGCTCCTTGGAGCGAGCAATGTGCTGCAGCATGGGCAGGAAGGTGTCGAAGTCCAGCAGCTTGGCGTTCATCTCCTCCGCCTTGGGCTTCCCCAGCAGCTTCAGCACTTCTTCGTTGGTGGGGTTGTGCCCCAGGGCACGCATCACGTCGCCACACTGGGCGTAGGTGATCTTCATCTCACCCGCAGGCGTCTCATCAAACAGGGTGAAGGCGTCGCGGAACTCCTCGATCTGGTCGGGACTGAAGTCCAGCACCACGCTCTTCAGGTCTAGTTCAGGAGCCCTGGGAGGTTCTGGCTCTGCTGGTTTGATCGGAGGAGCCTCCTCCTTCTTCCCCTCCACCTTCTTCACCTCCGGCTTCTTCGGTTCCACTTTCTTTGGTGCCATGCTGGGAGATCGAGGGAGGAGACAGACAGAGAGAGAGAGAGAGGGATGGACGGAGGCTGGTTCAGGGGTTTTTATAGCAGCCTGGGGGCTGGGGGAGTGAGCGAGCGAGCGAGGGAGGAGAGAATGAGAGGAGAGAGAGAGAGAGAGAGTCCATCCAGCAGACTATAGATGGAAGAAACCTGGAATAGAAACACTTGAACAGAGAGGAACTTTCTAGAAGTAATCTGCTTTAATCAGATTACTGGCCTGCTGAGGTCCAGTAACACAGTCTGGTTCCAACTGAGACCAACTGGGGCCAACTGGGATCAACTGGGAACAAGTTAAAAATAAATAGATAAAAACACAAATAATTCCAAAAAAAATAAATTGGTTAGAAAATGAATGAATGAAATCAAATAATAACAATAATCAGTATGACCTGTCTATTTATTTTCTTTCTTTCTTTCTTTCTTTCTTTCTTTCTTTCTTTCTTTCTTTCTGTTTCTCTGACAGGACAGTGTTGTATTTATCAGCAGTCTATTCCTGTCTGTGTGAGTAGGTGTGTTCTTATCTTGCTGATACCAGTCCTCCCATTAACATTCCTCCAGTGCAGACTGGTATGAACCTATAGTGTTAAAGGGGAATTCCGGTATTTTTAATCCTGGGCTCTATTTGTACAAATTTGTCAATTATACCGCAAAATAGGTACAAAACGTTTTGGAATTGCTCCGGTAGATCGCCTCAGCAGTCGCGAAACGGGCTGGAATGGCTGCAACGTAATCCGCAGGGGTAAGTGCACTGATCAAAGTACGTCCACTAAAAGTGCTTGTTTTTGCCACTGACAGGCTCAGATTGTGGTTAAGAAAGGTTTATCTCTGTAGGGATCCTTTCCGTAATGTTGTCAGACACTTCCAATAACAATCTGAGCCTGTATAAATGACAAATTTGTACAAATAGAGTCCAGGTTTAAAAATACCAGAATTCCCCTTTAAAACCCCTGACAGCAAAATGCTGATTACCCATGATGCTCTAGGTTCTGACCTTCCCTCTCCAGTCAGAACACTCAACAACTTCTCCTTCCCCCATCGTCCTCTAACACTAAAGATTAACCAAGTGAAGATAGAATACCTGAATCCATCGTCCCTCTAAAGCTTGAGGGGCGTTCCAGACCTCCAGACCTGAATCGAATGGTTTGTTCCTGTCACTTTGTTTATTGGTCAGAAGTTGCGGGGGTGTGGCTAGCTGTGTTCACTCTCATCCTTTGGTTCATTCAGTCAGAAATCAGAGAGCAGAATGTTGAGTTTCACCGAACTGCAAGGCAACATCTTGAAGACAAAGTGTTGCTTCAACTGATGAAGAAGAGATGCTGCCAACCGACCGACCGACCAACCGACCGTGATACCCATGATGAGGATGGTGATGATGTATAGTTCTCTTACCCATGATGAAGATTATGAGTGCGTGTGGAAGATGCCAACCTCCTGCAGGAGTCCAGAACTTTCTGTCTTCTCAGAGTCTGAATCTATGGAGAGCTGAGACTGGATGGGAGGATATCTGTCTGGAGGTGAGGAGAGGAGAGGAGAGGAGGAGTGAGGAGAGTCGGTCCTGATGGGTGGAGTCACATCAGATTTCCTGCTCAAAGAAATGTGGGGTAAAATCTGTCTTACCGTCTTTGCTGTATCTCCTCTTGTCCTTTTGCTCTTGTTGCTCCTTGATCTCTCTCTGGTCCAGGGGGTATTACCAAGGGTTTCACGGTGTAGACGAGTCCCAGAGGGTATTACTGAGAGTCCAGGGAGTAATATTGAGGGTTCAGGGGGTAGATGAGTCCCAGAGGGTATTACTGAGGGTTCGGGGGGTAGAAGAGCCCCAGAAGGTATTACTGAGGGTCCAGGGGGTAGAGGAGGCCCAGAGGGTATTACTAAGGGTCCAGGGGGTAGAGGATTCCCAGAGGTTATTACTGAGGTTCCAGGGAGTAATATTGAGGGTTCAGGGGGTAGAGGAATCCCAGAGGGTATTACTGAGGGTCCAGGGAATAATATTGAGGGTCCAGGGGGTAGAGGAGCCCCAGATGGTATTACTGAGGGTCCAAGGGGTATTACTAAGAGTCTCTAGGGGGTAGAGGAGGCCCAGAAGGTATTACTGGGAGTCCAGGGGGTATTACTGGGGATCCAGGGTGTATTTCTGGGGGCCCAGGGGGTAGAGCAGAGTGAACAAATGACAGGAGCATCAGGTGGCTGGAGCTGCTGTCATGTCATGATCTAATTCCAAAGCTTCCCTGCCACCACTTGCTCCATGTGAGCTGAGAGAGTAGGATAGATGAGATTAGTGGGGTTGCGGGTGCGCCTCTCTCTGGATGGTCTCAGTCTAGATGACCTCTCTCTAGATGGCCTCTCTCTGGATGGTCTCTCGCTGGACTGTCTCAGTCTAGATGGCCTCTCTCTGGATGGTCTCAGTCTAGATGGCCTCTGTCTGGATGGTCTCAGTCTAGATGGTCTCTCTCTGGATGGTCTCAGTCTAGATGGCCTCTCTCTAGATGGCCTCTCTCTGGATGGTCTCTCTCTGGACTGTCTCAGTCTAGATGGCCTCTCTCTGGATGGTCTCTCTCTGGATGGTCTTTCTCTGGATGGTCTCAGCCTAGATGACCTCTCTCTCTGGGTGGTCTCAGTCTAGATGGCCTCTCTCTGGATGGTCTCATTCTAGATGGTCTCTCTCTGGATGGTCTCAGTCTAGATGGCCTCTCTCTGGATGGTTTCATTCTAGATGGTCTCTCTCTGGATGGTCTCAGTCTAGATGGCCTCTCTCTGGATGTCTCATTCTAGATGGCCTCTCTCTGGATGGTATCAGTCTAGACGGACTCTCTCTGGATGGTCTCAGTCTAGATAGCCCCTCTCTGGATGGTATCAGTCTAGATGGTCTCTCTCTGGATGGTATCAGTCTAGATGGTCTCTCTCTGGATGGTCTCTCTCTGGATGGCCTCTCTCTGGATAGTATCAGTCTAGATGGTCTCTCTCTGAATGGTCTATCTTTGGATGGCCTCTCTCTGGATGGTATCAGTCTAGATGGTCTCTCTCTGAATGGTCTCTCTCTGGATGGCCTCTCTCTGGATGGCCTCTCTCTGGATGGTACCAGTCTAGATGGTCTCTCTCTGGATGGTCTCTCTCTGGATGGCCTCTCTCTGGATGGTATCAGTCTAGATGGTCTCTCTCTGGATGGCCTATCTCTGGACGATCTCTCTAATTCAATTCTTCAGTGTGTCAGTCATCTGACCTGCTGATTGTAACGTCCCCTAGCTGGGACAAGATGGCTGACTGCCTGACTACATTCCCCGGCAGACAACGCCGGGGAATGTAGTCCTTTTCCCCAGTTTCACCTCCTGTGTGTGTGTGTGTGTGTGTGTGTGTGTGTGAGTGAGGCCCATGGCAGAGGGAAGCATTCTCTGGGTCCAACTGAATAGGACTAAACAATGCAGGAATTTGTGTGTGTGTGTGTTCCTATAGCAACCATGATGTCAGCTTAGAGGGGGAGTTTACTCTCTCTGAGTGTGAGTGTGTGTGTGTGTGTGTGTGTGTGTGTGTGTGTGTGTGTGTTCAGGCCGGTGGAGCAGCAGTCAACAGAATGATAGAGAGATTTCACCAATAGGAAAACAGACAAGAAGTGAGGAAGACGGAGAAAAGAGGAAAAAAGAGAAGAGGAAGACGAGAAGAAAGGAATAAAAAATAAAAAGTAGAAGAGGAAAGAGAGAGAGAGCTGCGTGGAAAGGAAGACAAAAGTTTATCTGGACAAGGTGAAGTATCCCGTCAGATAGATGCAGCGTGCTCACACAATTTAATCTACAAGCCCCAACTGCCATGAAAGCTTCCTTCACCCACCCTAACACTAAACTAACACTAATACTAACTAACACTAACACTTACACTAAGCTAACACTAATACTAACTAACACTAACACTACTAACACTAATACTACTAACACTAACACTAATACTAATACTAACTAACACTAACACTTACACTAAACTAACACTAATACTAACTAACACTAACACTAATACTACTAACACTACTAACACTAACACTAACACTAATACTAACTAACACTAATACTAACTAACACTTACACTAACACTAATACTAACTAACACTAACATTACTAACACTAATACTAACTAACACTAACACTACTAACACTAATACTAACTAACACTAACACTAATACTAACTAACACTAACACTACTAACACTAATCCTAACTAACACTAACACTACTAACACTAACTAACACTAACACTACTAACACTAACACTAATACTAACTAACACTAACAAACACTAACACTAATACTAACACAAAAACAATCTAATGTATTGTAATGTAATGTAATCTAGTCTAGTTCTGGTTCTGGGGTGTTACTGGTTCTGGAGTATTACTGGTTCTGGTTCTGTTTCTGCTGGTTCTGGTTCTTGTGTATTAATGGTTCTGGAGTATTACTGGTTCTGGAGTGTTACTGGTTCTGGTTCTGCTAGTTCTAGTTCTATTTCTGGAGTATTACTGGTTCTGGAGTGTTACTGATTTTGGAGTGTTCTGGTTCTGCTGGTTCTGGAGTATTACTGGTTCTGGTTCTGCTGGTTCTAGTTCTGGAGTATTACTGGTTCTGGAGTGTTACTGATTTTGGAGTGTTCTGGTTCTGCTGGTTCTGGTTCTGCTGGTTCTAGTTCTGGAGTATTACTGGTTGTGATTCTGCTAGTTTTAGTTCTGGAGTATTACTGGTTCTGCTCGTTCTGGTTCCGGAGTGTTACTGCTGATTCTTTTGGTGTTCTAAAGAATTTTAAAGAAAATTACTACACATAATTTATATTATATTACATACATACTATATTTTTATAGTGCTCTTACTGTAAATATTGTGTTGGTTTTTTATTGTAAATACTGTGTACAGTTCTTGATCTTGAATCTTGAATCTTGAAATTCACTCTGAATTAACTGAGCTGAATGCAGCGGTACTGTTCATTCATTCGTGTGTGTTTGTGTGTGTGTTTGTGTGTGTGTGTGCTGTCTTTGTGTTGTAAATGTGAATAGGACGCTCTGTGCCTCTGTATTGTTGCTGACCTAGTTTTTAACGAAGCTGGAACCCACAGCCTGGACTATCTAAAACCAGACCAGACCCAGTCTAGTTTAGCCTGGACTATCTAAAACCAGACCAGACCTAGTCTAGTTTAGCCTGGACTGTCAAGACCAGACCAGACCCAGTCTAGTCTAGTTTAGCCTGGACTATCTAAATCCAGACCAGACTCAGTCTAGTTTAGCCTGGACTATCTAAATCCAGTCCAGACCCAGTCTAGTTTAGCCTGGGCTAACTAAAACCAGACCAGAACTAGTGACATTTAGCCTGGACTATCTAAAACTAGACCAGACCCAGTCTAGTTTATCTTGGACTATCTAAAACCAGACCAGAACTAGTGACATTTAGCCTGGACTATCTAAAACCAGACCAGACCCATTCTAGTTTAGCCTGGACTATCCAGACCAGACCCAGTCTAGTCTAGTTTAGCCTGGGCTATCTAAATCCAGACCAGACCCAGTCTAGTTTAGCCTGGGCTAACTAAAACCAGACCAGAACTAGTGACATTTAGCCTGGACTATCTAAAACTAGACCAGACCCAGTCTAGTTTATCTTGGACTATCTAAAACCAGACCAGAACTAGTGACATTTAGCCTGGACTATCTAAAACCAGACCAGACCCATTCTAGTTTAGCCTGGACTATCCAGACCAGACCCAGTCTAGTCTAGTTTAGCCTGGGCTATCTAAATCCAGACCAGACTCAGTCTAGTTTAGCCTGGACTATCTAAAACCAGACCAGACCCAGTCTAGTTTAGCCTGGGCTATCTAAAACCAGACCAGAACTAGTGGCATTTCTTTTAATTCTTGTTCTGCTCTCTTCCTTTCCAGGCTTAGCTCCGCCCCCTGATGAGAACAGAAGACTTTGATGCTCCCAGAGTTCCACAGTGCTGTAATGGCTGACAAAAAGCACTCCACTGTACCTCCTCCTGCCCATCAGAATAGGAAGATTGGGGGGGGGACTTCTAAAAGCCCTCCACCCCCACAGCACAATGGGAGTCTGCAGGCTGGGCTAGGAAGCCATCATCCCAGGGATTGTAGCCCTAGTCCCAAGGGTGCTAGACCTAGTCCCATTGGAGTTAGCCCTTGTCCCAAGGGTGCTAGCCTGAGTCCTGGTGGAGTTAACCCAAGTCTCCATGCTAGTTCTGGTACCAGTGCTAGGGCTCCTGCCTCAAGCTCTAACCCCAGAGCTCCCGAGGCTCCTCAGACTGTGGTTATTGGTTCTAGTCCAAGGACCGGGTCCAGCTCCACCAGGCCCAGGGGTAAGAGCCTAGGTTCCAGTCCTAACACCAGAAGCAGAACCACAGGCTCCCAAGAACAAGGTAACTATCACCTGTTGCTATGTATCCCACAATTATTTGCATTGAATTGGTTTACATTTGAAAACACCCACTAGTGTGATGCTATTTGACCCGTCTTTGTTCTGTTGCGATCAGTCTGACTCCTCTTTGTTGTTGTAGTCTAGGAGCAACCAGCAGGAGGAGACAGAGGCGTTGTTGGATCTGATCCTAGAGTATCAGGGCCAGAGGCTGGAGGACCAGAGAGCCAGCCTCAGTCTGCTGCCTGACTCAAGACCAGCTGCTCTGTGTGGGGCCTGCAGCTCGGACCACCCCCCTGTACACAGCCTGGACTTCTACTACATGCTCATACACTACCAGGTACTCGTATCTACTATGCTGCTGTATTCTATCCTGGTGTTTATTTGTATAGGCAATTCAAGATGCTTTACAGATGCATAAAACATTTATAATAAATAAATAATACATAATAATAAAATAATAAAAAGACAATTTATATTGAAATAAAAGTAAACTAGTCAAAGAGATTAATAATGTCAAAGAGGGAATTTGGGCACCATTGTTTGGGGCTAGTCTTATTCACCTGTCAGATTAAAAGGGATGGTGAGATTGACAACCAGTTAGGTATCGGCTGCAGTAATGTGGGTGTTGTATTGGACCATGGTCTTAAAGAGAGAGCTGAACCACAAAGCAAAGTTCTCAATTCAGCGTTATTCCTTCCAGCCGTCATCTATGGTCATGAGCTTTGGGTAGTGACTGAAATGAGATCATGGATTTAAGCAGCGGAAATTAGGTTTCTCCGCAGGGTTGCTGGCCTCACTCTCCATGACAGGGTGAGGAGCTCAGCAACCTGGGAGAATCTCCTCACAATGTGGAGGAGCAGCAGCAGTTGAGGAGGTTCAGGCTCCTGGTAAGGATGGGCCCCTCAGAATCAAAGAGCAAGGGTTTCTTTCTAGACCACCATTTTGCACCGACGTTCAACAATCATACAGGAGAAATCCATCATGAAAGAGGCAGAGATACCATCTTCTCCACAGACAGTAGCCGAAATAGACCAGAATGCAATGCAGCCACGAGACAGGTTTTGGCCCAATCCCAATACACCTCTTGCCTACCACTTAGCCCTACCCCTCCGTTTTGTGCGTTCACGTAGGGGTAGGGTGTCCCGATTCTTGTTGGGATCGAGGGGTAGGGTGAAGGTCTAGGGCTACATGGCCCTCCAAACGGAGGTTTTTCAGGGGCACACTACAAACCGAGGGTTATGAGAAATCTCCGACAATCATCGGCAAAATGGGGGCGAACGCTGCACAAACAACAAAAGGAAACCACAAATGTAGTATTTTCTTCGTTAATAAAGATTTTAAACATATTCTAACCGTGGTATTATCTTAGTTTAATGTCGTTTCAATGTATTATAGACCTTTTCTTTATAACAAGCATAACAAAAAAATCACTAGTATGCTGATGTCTCTACCTCGCTAGTTAACGTTACAACATTGTTTTTAGGCTGATTTGTGCATGACAGTCCCGCATTTTGACATATTTCCATGTCGCATTTCCCCCTTTGATGGCATATGACGAAATATAACTAAAGTCCATCAGCGAAGTTGCTGCACTTGTTCCGGCTCCTCTAATACCAGTGCAGACTGGCAGGGTAACGGTAGGAGCACGGCTTGCTAGCTACAGAGCACCGCTAACGCTGTTCTGTCAAGAAGTGGCCCGGTAATGAAGCAGTGGTCTTTTTTGTTTGATCGATTGGTAGCGTGAAGCGTATGAGTTGTGAACGAATCGCGAGCGTCCATGTTTTTCTATCTCCATCAGATGAATGGCAAATGTCATTCTGATAATACCATTATTACCATAGTAATGTCCGATAACAAACGTGTCGCGTCTGTTTACGTAAACGCCATCGACGACTACTGATGACGTATCAGGGTCTTGAAGGGTTGTCCCGTTTCATAGGGGAAGATTTCAACCACTACCCCTTGTAACTCTGTTCCGAGGGTCGAAAACGAGGGGTAGGGGTAAAAATAAGAAATGGGATTGGGCCTCTCACTCTTGCTCTTACTATCACTATCACGATTGCTCTCTTCACCTACTTGCACTGAAAGTAACAAGTTCAGGCACGTTCTCTGGGGGTTGTCGAAAGGCATTCTGGGAAATGTAGGTCTCTGCCTCAGACGAGGCAGGTTGAGTACACCAAAACAGTAAATTACAATACTCCTGGAAAGACTGATGAGATCTCCTTTAATATGAGCATCAATCCAGACTGTGTTTTTTCTCGCTTCATTTTGTTATGCTAGGCTTTCCAAGCATTATGTGAGCATCCATCTTCTTATACCCATAATCCCTTGTGTTTTGGGGTTGTTTCCTGTAGTTGGTTGGGTTACGTTCTCATTCCTAACGCAGAGGAAAATTTCTCTTGGAAGAGGAAATGCTGCAGAGTTCAGATAAACTGACCAGAACACGCTGCTTGTGAACGCAGCCTTATATGCTGCTGCTCCTTCTGCTCTGGGCTTATTGTCTCTTGCTGTCTGTCTCTTTGTTTGCCTGTCTGTCTCTCTGTCTGTCTGTCTGTCTGTCTGTCTGCAGTCTAACAGGATGGAGGACCAGAGGTGTTCTCTGCCGGAGATGGACGATGTTGTGGGTTCGATTCCTGACGGTCAGGAGGATTTCTTCAGTATGATCCAGAGAGTCCAGTCCAGAAGGATGGACGAGCAGAGAGCCTCACTGCTGCTCAGCGACACACACACCAATACACACACCGACACACACGACAATACACACACCGACACACACACCGACACACACTCAGTGTCCAACGGTCCATCAAGCCAAGCTCGGTCTTCATCCCACCACTGATGTGTTATGGAGCCAGAAATGTTTGTTTGAGCCCCACATGAACAGAGTACTAGTATATATAAATAAGTACTAGTATATGAATGAGTACTAGTATGTCTTACTGAGTCTGGGGTACTCCTAGAAGGAGAGATGGGAAGACAGGATGGGTGACAGTAGGTCTGAGTCTGGCTGAAATGATGATACAGATTGTTTTGACATTGTGATCACAATTCTTAGTTTCCATGATGTGAAAGACAAAATGATTGTTCTGCATTTTGACATCTTATATCAGCAAGAATTGGAAATGAACTGTCTCAAAATTGCCAATATACCAGTCTGGAAACTAAAAGTCTGACAAAAGATGACACACGATTAATTGTGCAGCCTAACAGGGACGCCATTTCATGGCTAGTAATGTTCAGACTAGGGCTAGTGGATAAGCCAGTGGCCCTCTGCTGAGATGGACTCTGGGACTCTGTAGCCAATAGGTGAAGGACTAGATGACGTGACATCATCATATTAAGCAATCACAAACGCACTGGGTTGTTGACTTCCGTAAAGCTGATCTCCAAACAGCAAACTGAGAGTCTCTGGAGTAGAGAAGAGCTGAACTGACCTAACCTTTAGTGTAGTAGCTGTTAACCCCTGGTGTGTATGAACTGTGTTTAACCCTGCTAAACTGATCCTGACTTGTAAATCACAGGTCCAAAAAGCCATTCTGCCAGATCATCTATAGCATCAACTCAAACCAGAAAAGACTTGCTCAGGGGCCTGTTCCAAGAAGCAGGTTCAGCAAACTCTGAGTCTAACCCTGCACTCTGAGTTGATTCATTCCGAGATGGCCAAGTCTGAGTTTTCGGTTCCAGAACGGCTGATTTGAGTTAGTTCAATCAACTTTGAGTATGTTCACCTTGAGTTAAGCGCGTGCGCGACGACAATAAAAATCCATCATCAATGGAGGTCCGATACTACGATTCACCATGGCAACCAGCAAGCAGAAGGGTCGTAAAGGAGAGGGAATTGGCGTGGGAGAGAATCGCTGCCCGAGTCAATGCGTACGTTTGAATGCAGCAGTGTATTCATTTAACATTTAACCACACTTTCTTATAATATTACCTACATGTGAGAAAGTGGTGGAATGGTATTGGAAAAAAAATATTTTCATTCAGGTGCAATCCCACGGGCGCAAAGCGCTCTTGGCAGCAGCTGAAAATGAAATATAAAAACATTACAATAGAGTCATTTAGCAGACGCTTTTATCCAAAGCGACTTACAAAGGTGATAGTTAACACTATGTGGGGATTGAACCCACAACCCTGAGACTGAGAGTCTAATGCTCTACCAACTGAGCTGTCTGGACCAGACATACTTCAAGTGGTGTACTTGGGGCGGCAAATTAGAAAGGCAGATCTAGAAATGTAATTACTGGAACATAAGTTAGAGGTGGGTGCATGGTCACAGGTGAAATGTGTTGTTGGAACAATATAAAAATACTAACTGTTGCTTTTGTATTTGTAGGAAATAAAGAAGACCAAATGAAAGGTGTCTTTATTTGACTGCTCGGGGTGGTGGTAGCTTAATCCGTGAAGTGTAAACGGCATATTATATCTCGGACAGCTCTTCCATCCTGGACATAGAACATCTAATCGGGGTCTCAAAATCCTCTCCCGACGTGAGGCTATGTGAATTACTTCCGCTTGAATATCGATCGGGTTACGAGGAAAGGACACGCCATGTCCGACAGCTGCTTCAGGTTCAGCAGAGGGAGGAGACAGGGAGAAAGTCAGGGTTTGTTCAAGAAAACCTGCCAGCGAGCAGGTTAGGTTCACAGAGTCAGTTACCATGGTAACTGAACCAGAGTTTGAGTTACCTCTCTTTCTGGAACGGAGAACCCAGAGTTTCCCTCATCTCAGGGTTAACAAACTCAGAGTTTTCACTAAACCCGCTTCTTGGAACAGGCCCCTGATCTGGAACCAGCTTGTGTCTAGAACCAGGCTAAAAGTGTCCAGACATCCTGAAGTGAATGCTGGTCTGACCGGGTGCAGACAGACAGACAGACAGACAGACACACAGACAGACTAACCCAGGCTATTCCTGCTGTAAACTCCTAACTAGCAAGACAATAAAACTACTGTTGTTTCTTTGAACTGGCCTGACTTCCTGTGGTACTTCCTGTCAGTCATGGTGAGAGATCTATGTATGTATGTATGTATGTATGTATGTATGTATGTATATGTGTGTGTGTGTGTGTGTGTGTGTGTGTATGTATGTATGTATGTATGTGTGTGTGTGTGTGTGTGTATGTGTGTATATGTGTGTATGTATGTGTGTGTATGTAATAGGTGAAGGCAGTTCATAAATGATTAGTAATAAAGTAATTAATTAGGTCTATGTGTCATCATTTTGTCATAATATATAATATAATATATAATATTCCTGGGTTGAGAGTGTTCAATATGGAGAGGTGAATGCATTTTCCGTCTGTAGTAGTGGCTGTTAACCGTCACCATTGCCGTTACCTTAGCAACCAATCAGGCGCTCCTCAGCTGTAGTCCTCTGTTGATCTTGATGTTTGCTTTTATTTTATTGGAGCACTTTGTAAACTCTAAAAAAGTGTGATACATGCTACATGCTATAGATGTAGATATTATGAACACCTTTATATGTATAACACTATATAAGATTTGTTTTTTCTGGTCTATTAGTGTCATAACCAGTTGTTGTGCCCAGCCCTCTACAGTAAAGTAGAGTACAGTATAGTAGAGTAGAGTATAGTACAGTACAGTATAGTAGAGTATAGTACAGTATAGTAGAGTAGAGTACAGTACAGTACAGTATAGTAGAGTATAGTACAGTACAGTACAGTATAGTAGAGTACAGTACAGTATAGTAGAATATAGTACAGTACAGTACAGTATAGTATAGTACAGTAGAGTATAGTAGAGTACAGTAGAGTAGAGTATAGTACAGTATAGTAGAGTACAGTACATTTATATTTATATCACTTATTTTGCATGAACAATGTGAACAAAAACAGATCGAGCGGACTCTGTAAACAAAGGCAGAGTGAGACCTCTTGAGAGCCCGCTCTCTGAGATAGGTGACGCATGCGCAATTTGAAAATAGGAAGTAAACAGGAAGCACGCCGCGTGTGTAGCTGCTGTTCTGGGTTGTGTAAGTTAGTTTTCTGTAACTTATACTGTTTTATTAACGGATTAGCGGTTGGTTGTACTTATTGTAGTTGTCGTTATTTCCTGGCTGTTTCCCGCCGCTGCTCTAAACCAGTGTAGCTAGTTAGCAGTTAGTTAAGCTAGCATGCTAGCCGGCTAACATCAATACACTGCTGCTAACGTCCCAACTATGCAACCAAAGCTACCAAATTCTATTAAATACATCTTATGTTGTTTGTGAAATATAACCGTGGTTTCATATGAAAGGTTAATTTCTGCTCATCATTTGTGCTGTAATCAATCCTTTTGTTAGATATTGCATATATATATAGATATACTAACTTAATTCTACACATGGTTCGTATTTCTGGTTAATTCTCATATTGTACATATTTCCCTTAATTCTAATTCTTTGTCTCTATAAATGTTGCTGTTATTTTGCACATCCTCTTAATGATATCATCAGTAGTTTAATACATACTCCAGAGTTGTAATACTCTTTAATTGTCGGATGTGTTATGTTATATCTTTCTTTGTTGTATCCTGTTACTGTTTGCTACTGGAAGGACCACATTTTCCCACAGAGATCAATCAAGTTTAATCTGATCCGATCCGATCTAAACTAGAAAGCTGGCAGGTCTAAAGTCTGCAGCCGGTTAGCCTGGAGTTGGCTGGAGAGTTGACGTTGATATTTCCTATACTGGCAGGTCACATTGAACTCACCATAGTGACATCATAACCAGCTAACTTTATTTAACAGAAAACACTGCTGCTGTCGGTCATGGAGTATTTCTCAGTCCTTATTTTGTCCAGTAACCCCAGATTGATTGAGAGAGAGAGATCTTCAGTGATCTCTGTGGGAGTCTTACTGTGGAGTAATTGATCAGATCAATACTCTGTATCAGCTGATATCTGGAAATGTTTCTGTTCTGATTCTCAGCAGAAACATTCAACACCGATGCTGTTCTTCTGTTCCAGGTCTGAATAAACTGTTCAGTGTTGTCAAGCTCCTCCTCTACTCCTCCACAGCTCCTCCTCAGCTCCTACAGCTATTTCAGCTCCTCCTCAGCTGGTTGAAGCTTATCCTCCCCTCATGAAGCCTCCAGCTCCTGCAGGCTTGGCCTCCCCTCAGGGGAAGGAGAGGAAGAGAAGGGAGTTGGGGAGTCCTCCTCCTGAATTCCCAGAACCCCCTGCTCCTGTTGACTTAGACACACCCAGGAAAAAAGAGAAGAAGAAGAAAAAGAGGATAGAGGAGAGGGAGGCCAGCCTCGCTGCAGGAGATGAAGACAGTGACCTCCGTTCACCTCCTCCCCTTTCTCCTCCTCTGGATGGACAGACAACCAGCCCCAAGATAAAGAAAAATAAAGAGATGAGTAGAGAGGAGGAGTCGCCACTTACTACAAAAGTCGAGGTGGAGAAAAAGAAGAAGAAGGGAGGGAGGGAGGTGGAGGGAGAAGAGGAGGAGGAAACTGTTAGCAATCCTGCAGTGACAAGGAAAGAGAAGAAGAAGAAGAAGAAAAGAGAGAGACAAACAGAGGAGGAGGAGCAGAGAAGTGCAGACAGCCACATGCCGGTTGCTGTAGAAACCAGCAAAGTAAGAAAGAAGAAGAAGAAGAAAGAACAGAAGAACAAGCCAGTCGTGGTGAGCATCACCACAGTAACAACAAACCATAATAGCAGACAACCAGACCTTCTGGTTCCCATGGAAACCACTGAGACCAGGATGAAAAGGAGGAAGAAGAAGAAAGGTGAGAGCGTTGTCGAGGTAACAGTGGTCCATAATACCACAGACTCACAGGAAGTAGTGACTGTTAAAGAGAAGAAGAATACAAAGAGGAAAATGAAAGAGAATGGAAGGAGTGGAGGAGGAGAGGAGGAGGAACAAAGCAGGAGGAGGAGAAGAGAGAAGGATGGAGATGGAGGAGGAGGAGAGGTCAGAGTGAAGAAAAGAAAGAAGAGCAACACTGTGGAGCGGGAAGTGGATGAGTGAGTAAAAGTGTTAGCATGGAGTCTACTATCACTCAACGTAGTGTATGCTAAAGGGTTAGCATGGAGTCTACTATCACTCAACGTAGTGTATGCTAAAGGGTTAGCATGGAGTCTACTATCACTCAACGTAGTGTATGCTAAAGGGTTAGCATGGAGTATTCTATCACTCAACGTAGTGTTTGCTAAAGGGATAGCATGGAGTCCACTATCACTCAACGTAGTGTATGCTAAAGGGTTAGCATGGAGTCCACTATCACTCAACGTAGTGTATGCTAAAGGGTTAGCATGGAGTCCACTATCATAAAACCATTAAAACCAGTAAAACCATCAATACCAGTAAAACCATCAATACTAGTAACACCAGTAAAACCATCAATACCAGTAACACCAGTAAAACCATCAATACCAGTAACACCAGTAAAACCATCAATACTAGTAACACCAGTAAAACCATCAATACCAGTAACACCAGTAGATTCTGTGCCGGTCAAATTTACACTCATGCGCCGCACGATGGTTCACGTCGCTCGTACAGCAGCACAGACAGTAACCGACAACATGTCAGTCTCCTTCCTTCAGCGTCAACTTTGACAGTATGACAACAAAACGTCCCTGTTGTCTAGCTAACGCTGGCTTTTCAAAATAAAAGAGAAAACACCCCGTACTTCACACAGACCCATAAAGAAGATCAGACAACACTCCCTCCCCGGCAGTAACGACTCGGTAGGTCCTGCTATGTAGTGAAGTTGATTTGAGGCTTGTTTTATCAAACCACATTAGCGATTTCAACAACAAAAAAAACGTGACAATGTCATCGGTACTTTCCACGATACATGGTGCGTCAGGATGTTTCACAGCATAATCTGACAGCTCCCAGGTTGTAACAGCGGGGCGCTTCGCCGGTCCAGCCATGTTTAGGACTACGGGTAGAGGAAAATGAACTTCGAAAAACTACAAAAATGTCAACATCGCGACCAACACGATTGGTGTGTGACTGCAGGGTTGAATGCAGCGCTGCGCTGCTGGAGCTGGAGCAGTTCGTCCCCAACGCCCGGTCCAGATCTGCAAATGAGATCAGGAATCTGCTGCGGTACGACCTGGACCGCTTCATAGACTTCAGGAGGCAAGGTAGCCGCTGCTGCACCAGACAACATCTCTACTGTATTAGAAAACATTTCTACTGTATTAGAAAACATTTCTACTGCTGCATTAGAAAACATTTCTACTGCTGCATCAGACAACATCTCTACTGTATTAGAAAACATCTCTACTGTATTAGAAAACATTTCTACTGCTGCATTAGAAAACATTTCTACTTTCGCATCAGACAACATCTCTACTGCATTAGAAAACATTTCTACTGTATTAGAAAACATTTCTACTGCTGCATTAGAAAACATTTCTACTTTCGCATCAGACAACATCTCTACTGCATTAGAAAACATTTCTACTGTATTAGAAAACATTTCTACTGCTGCATTAGAAAACATTTCTACTTTCGCATCAGACAACATCTCTACTGCATTAGAAAACATTTCTACTGTATTAGAAAACATTTCTACTGCTGCACCAGACAACATCTCTACTGTATTAGAAAACATTTCTACTGTATTAGAAAACATTTCTACTGCTGCATTAGAAAACATTTCTACTTTCGCATCAGACAACATCTCTACTGCATTAGAAAACATTTCTACTGTATTAGAAAACATTTCTACTGCTGCACCAGACAACATCTCCACTGTATTAGAAAACATTTCTACTGCTGCACCAGACAACATCTCTACTGTATTAGAAAACATTTCTACTGTATTAGAAAACATTTCTACTGCTGCATTAGAAAACATTTCTACTTTTGCATCAGACAACATCTCTACTTCATTAGAAAACATTTCTACTGTATTAGAAAACATTTCTACTGCTGCATCAGACAACATCTCTACTGTATTAGAAAACATTTCTACTGCTGCACCAGACAACATCTCTACTACATCAGACAACATCTCTACTGTATTAGAAAACATTTCTACTGTATTAGAAAACATTTCTACTGCTGCATCAGACAACATCTCTACTGTATTAGAAAACATTTCTACTGTATTAGAAAACATTTCTACTGCTGCATCAGACAACATCTCTACTGTATTAGAAAACATTTCTACTGCTGCATCAGACAACATCTCTACTGTATTAGAAAACATTTCTACTGTATTAGAAAACATTTCTACTGCTGCATCAGACAACATCTCTACTGTATTAGAAAACATTTCTACTGCTGCATTAGAAAACATTTCTACTGTATTAGAAAACATTTCTACTGCTGCATCAGACAACATCTCTACTGTATTAGAAAACATTTCTACTGTATTAGAAAACATTTCTACTGCTGCATTAGAAAAAATCTACTGTATTAGAAAACATTTCTACTGCTGCATTAGAAAACATTTCTACTGTATTAGAAAACATTTCTACTGCTGCATCAGACAACATCTCTACTGTATTAGAAAACATTTCTACTGCTGCATCAGACAACATCTCTACTGTATTAGAAAACATTTCTACTGCTGCATTAGAAAACATTTCTACTGTATTAGAAAACATTTCTACTGCTGCATCAGACAACATCTCTACTGTATTAGAAAACATTTCTACTGCTGCATTAGAAAACATTTCTACTGTATTAGAAAACATTTCTACTGCTGCATCAGACAACATCTCTACTGTATTAGAAAACATTTATACTGCTGCATTAGAAAACATCTCTACTGTATTAGAAAACATTTCTACTGTATTAGAAAACATTTCTACTGCTGCATCAGACAACATCTCTACTGTATTAGAAAACATTTCTACTGTATTAGAAAACATTTCTACTGCTGCATTAGAAAAAATCTACTGTATTAGAAAACATTTCTACTGTATTAGAAAACATTTCTACTGCTGCATTAGAAAACATCTCTACTGTATTAGAAAACATTTCTACTGTATTAGAAAACATTTCTACTGCTGCATTAGAAAACATCTCTACTGTATTAGAAAAAATCTCTACTGTATTAGAAAACATTTCTACTGTATTAGAAAACATTTCTACTGACTTATCCAGAGATGAACCCAAACGCTGGACTTCGATGACTTCCAAAGCCTCTCCTCTCTCCTCCTCTCCTCTCCTCTTTCCTCCTCTCCTCTCCTCCTCACCTCTCCTCTTTCCTCCTCTCCTCCTCTCCTCTCCTCCTCTCCTCTCCTCTTTCCTCCTCTCCTCCTCTCCTCTCCTCTTCCTCCTCTCCTCCTCTCCTCTCCTCTTTCCTCCTCTCCTCTCCTCTCTCCTCCTCTCCTCTCCTCTTTCCTCCTCTCCTCCTCTCCTCTCCTCTTTCCTCCTCTCCTCTCCTCTCTCCTCCTCTCCTCTCCTCTTCCTCCTCTCCTCTCCTCTCCTCTCCTCTTTCCTCCCTCTCCTCTCCTCTCCTCTCTCCTCCTCTCCTCTCTTCTTTCCTCCTCTCCTCTCCTCCAGGTATCTCCTTGCGTAGTGGGCGTTTCGCTGCTTGGGAGAACCAGCGAATCAGACACAACGTTGCTGACTTCCTAGCTCTGTCAGGCATCAGCTCGGCCAATCAGCTGCTCTTCCCTCAGCGGTTTAAGCAGCAGGACGTGGAAATAAAGAAGCTGAGGGTTCAACACCGATTCCTGGGGAGGATTGGTAAACGCACACACACACACACACACACACACACACACACACACACACACACACACACACACACCACACAGAATTAATTAATTAATTAGTTTCCCTGTCTCCCCCGTCTCTCTCCCCGTCTCTCTCCCTGTCTCTCCCTGTCTGTATCCCTGTCTCCCCCGTCTCTCTCCCTGTCTGTATCCCCCGTCTCTCTCCCCTGTCTCTCTCCCTGTCTGTATCCCTGTCTCCCCCGTCTCTCTCCCCGTCTCTCTCCCTGTCTGTATCCCTGTCTCCCCCGTCTTTCTCCCCGTCTCTCTCCCTGTCTGTATCCCCCGTCTCTCTCCCCGTCTCTCTCCCTGTCTGTATCCCTGTCTCCCCCGTCTTTCTCCCCGTCTCTCTCCCTGTCTGTATCCCCCGTCTCTCTCCCCCGTCTCTCTCCCTGTCTGTATCCCCCGTCTCTCTCCCTGTCTGTATCCCTGTCTCCCCCGTCTTTCTCCCCGTCTCTCTCCCTGTCTCTCTCCCTGTCTGTATCCCTGTCTCCCCCGTCTTTCTCCCCGTCTCTCTCCCTGTCTCTCTCCCTGTCTGTATCCCCTGTCTCCCCGTCTTCTCCCCGTCTCTCTCCCTGTCTGTATCCCCGTCTCTCTCTCCCCTGTCTCTCTCCCTGTCTGTATCCCTGTATCCCCCGTCTCTCTCCCCTGTCTCTCTCCCTGTCTGTATCCCTGTCTCCCCCGTCTCTCTCCCTGTCTGTATCCCTGTCTCCCCCGTCTTTCTCCCCGTCTCTCTCCCTGTCTCTCTCTTTGCCCCCCCGCCCCGTCTCCCAGCGGAGGGTATTCCCAGGTCTTGCCAGCAGATCTACATCCGAACTAAGAAGCTGTTTGATGGTCTGAACCACATGGGCAGGTCAGAGGTCACGTTTCCATGACAACCAGGTTTACATTACTAGTGAGGACATTAAACCTTAACCTAACCAATATTTACAACACTAGAATGAAAGTAGAAATAAATGAATGAAAGGTATGAAAATATCCGATTTACAGCCGTCTGAGTCCACTACCAAGAACTCTTGTTTCATAATTTATCAAAAACTAATAACAATTTTTGTGAAATTATATTTCTCAAACAAGATTACATCATTTTTAAAAATAATTTAATTAATTAAAAATGTTTTTCACCACAAGTCCTCTTTCAAAGTGAAAGCTTTAGCAGTTGTGACAACGCAGTGAGGACCATATTAATTTAATATCTGGTATTATTGGAGTGATGGTGTGAGACCAGGCTGGAGAGGAAGAGGAAGGAGGAAGAAGAAGAAAGATGAGAGCGTTGTCAAGGCAACAATGGTGTGAACAAGATATTCAGATGTATTTCAGTACCCTACAAGCATTTGAAGATCGTTGGTGGTGGACTCCGACCTTTGACCCCACTGTAGAATATACTCAGAACATAATCGATCCGATATGGAAGTACACAGAACTATGAAAATATATGCAGTGTGAAAATCTTGGACCTATTGCGTTAACCCAGGGGTGTGACCGGTTAAAATATTAGTGATTAAAATAAAGAGTGAACAACGGTTTGGTTCCCTTTAACTTCATACATACAGACTGGTGACACATTAAAGGACAAACCAACATAAAGTGTCTTGGTAAGGTGTTGGTCACCAGGAGCCACCAGAACAGCTTCAACGCTCCTCATAGATCCTCCAAGTCTCTGGACCTCTACTGGAGGGATGGAGCACCATTCTTCCACAAGAGATATCCTCATTTGGTGTTTTGATGATGGTGGTGGAGAGCGCTGTCTAACCCGTCGGTCCAAGATCTCCCAGAGTTCAACTGGGTTGAGATCTGGTGACTGAAGGCCATAGCACATGATTGACATCATGGTCATACTCATCAAACCTTTCAGTGACCCCTGGTGCCCTGTGGATGGGGGCGTGGCCATCCTGGAAGAGACCACTCCCATCAGGATAGAAATGTTTCATCATAGGATAAAGGTGATCACTCAGAATAACTCAGTATTGATTAGCAGTGACCCCCCCCATAACAGAGCCACCGGACCCCTCACTAGGGGTCCAGTATTCAGGGTGTACCGTCCTCTTGGTGGACGCCACACATGCACTCGCCCACTTGTGGAGAATATGGTGAAGGATGATGATACATGCCCCAGAGCATGATGGGATGTTAACTGCTTAATTGTATCATGCAGTACACCTGTATGGAAGCATCTGCATTCATTATGTTTCTCCACTCATTCAGGTTTTTCCTTTCATTTGTCACCGTCTGTATGTGCATAATGTTATGTCACATATTGTAGAATAAGATGAAAATGTTCTCGGTGGAAACGTTGGCCTCCTTTCGACTGAATGTGAATCTAGTCCCAATATGACCAACGTAAATCTGATCACACCTTACCAGCTCATCTCATAATCAATGGATGGATGAGAATCTTGTCTGTTCACCTCGCCTGATAATTGGCGCCCGTCCAGAAACACACCCCTGTTCTGCCTGGAGGTTCTAGTTCTGTATGTTCTCCTCCAGGTTCTCAGAGGATGAGGTCCACTCACTGGTGAAGCTCCAGACTCTCCATGGTAACAGCTGGAGAACCATCGCCCAGAGCATGGACCGCAGCGTCTACTCCCTGCAGAAACGCTACGCTCAGATCGGTAACACAACCTTTCACCCTGACCTGGCTACACCAGATGGATAGATGAATAGATAGGAGGGAGGGAGGGAGGGAGGTATGATGGATTATGTATAGTATGGATAGACAGTAGGGATGGATGGATGGATGGATAGTAGGGATGGATGGATGGATGGATGAATGATGGATGGATAGTAGGGATGG
Source organism: Hoplostethus atlanticus (assembly GCA_034670405.1). Lineage (NCBI taxonomy): Eukaryota > Metazoa > Chordata > Actinopteri > Trachichthyiformes > Trachichthyidae > Hoplostethus > Hoplostethus atlanticus. The sequence goes on along the minus strand of JAXDDX010000042.1, from coordinate 3,240,767 downwards.
ATGGATGGATAGTAGGGATGGATGGATGGATGGATGGATGGATAGTAGGGATGGATGGATGGATAGGGATGGAGGGATAGTAGGGATGGATGGATGGATGGATGAATGATGGATGGATAGTAGGGATGGATGGATGGATGGATGAATGATGGATGGATAGTAGGGATGGAGGGATAGTAGGGATGGATGGATGAATGATGGATGGATAGTAGGGATGGATGGATGGATGGATGAATGATGGATGGATAGTAGGGATGGATGGATGGATGGATGAATGATGGATGGATAGTAGGGATGGAGGGATAGTAGGGATGGATGGATGAATGATGGATGGATAGTAGGGATGGATGGATGGATGGATGAATGATGGATGGATAGTAGGGATGGATGGATGGATGGATAGTAGGGATGGATGGATGGATGGATGGATAGTAGGGATGGATGGATGGATGGATAGTAGGGATGGATGGATGGATGGATGGATAGTAGGGATGGATGGATGGATAGTAGGGATGGATGGATGGATGGATGGATGGATAGTAGGGATGGATGGATGGATGGATGAATGATGGATGGATAGTAGGGATGGAGGGATAGTAGGGATGGATGGATGAATGATGGATGGATAGTAGGGATGGATGGATGGATGGGGATGGAGGGATAGTAGGGATGGATGGATGGATGGATGAATGATGGATGGATAGTAGGGATGGATGGATGGATGGATGAATGATGGATGGATAGTAGGGATGGAGGGATAGTAGGGATGGATGGATGAATGATGGATGGATAGTAGGGATGGATGGATGGATGGATGAATGATGGATGGATAGTAGGGATGGATGGATGGATGGATAGTAGGGATGGATGGATGGATGGATGGATAGTAGGGATGGATGGATGGATGGATAGTAGGGATGGATGGATGGATGGATGGATAGTAGGGATGGATGGATGGATAGTAGGGATGGATGGATGGATGGATGGATGGATAGTAGGGATGGATGGATGGATGGATGAATGATGGATGGATAGTAGGGATGGATGGATGGATGGATAGTAGGGATGGATGGATGGATGGATAGTAGGGATGGATGGATGGATGGATGGTAGGGATGGAGGGATGGATGGTAGGGATGGATGGATGGATAGTAGGGATGGATGGACTCATTAGGGTCCAGAACGTGCTAAAGGACCAGAACTCGTTAAGGTTGACTTAACCATGCTGGACTCCCAACACAGAAATGATCAACACTACTGCACTACTTCGGTCTCTCTCTCTCTCTCTCTCTCTCTCTCTCTCTCTCTCTCTCTCTCTCTCTCTCTCTCTCTCTCTCTCTCTCTCTCTCTCTCTCTCTGTGTGTGTGTGTGTTTTCAGCCACCTCCCATGGTTCCTGGGCCGTGGAGGAGGTGTCCAGGCTGAATCAGGCTCTGAAGGCCCATATGGAGGCCCTGGTCCAGGGTTCAGGTTCCTGGCTGTCCAGGGATCAGCTGTGCAACAACCTGCCCTGGAAGGAGATCAGCCAGCAGGTCCAGACCAGATCCTGGTCCCAGTGCCGGGTCAAATGGTCAGTAGACCTCCACATTGTCAGTAGAACTCCACACTGGTCAGTAACTGACCTGCTGACTGACTAACTGACCAACTAACAAACTTTATTTATTTAACTAGTTATTAAATTATTGTGTTATTGTTCTTAAAAATAATATCTGAAGTCTGTCTGTCTGTCTGTCTGTCTGCGTCTAACTGCCTCTGTCTAACAAGTCTGTCTGTCTCTGTGTATAACAGTCTCACTGCCTCTATCTAACAAATCTGTCTGTCTGTGTCTAACTGTCTCACTGCCTCTGTCTAACAAGTATGTCTGTCTGTCTGTGTCTAACTGTGTCACTGTCTCTAACAAATCTGTCTGTCTGCATCTAACTGTCTCACTGCCTCTATCTAACAAGTCTGTCTGCGTCTAACTGTCTCACTGCCTCTGTCTAACAAGTCTGTCTGTCTCTGTGTATAACTGTCTCACTGCCTCTATCTAACAAATCTGTCTGTCTGTGTCTAACTGTCTCACTGCCTCTGTCTAACAAGTCTGTCTGTCGGAGTGAGTTCTACCGCTGGGGATGAACACACACTCTCTGTGACCGAGCACAGTGTGAGGAGGGCTCTGACGAGGGTGAACACCAGGAAAGCTGCTGGTCCAGATGGCATATCTGGACGAGTACTGAAGACCTGTGCTAATCAGCTAGCTCCAGTGTTCACCACTATATTCAACATCTCCCTGGCTGAGTCTGTGGTCCCCGCCTGCTTCAAGAGATCCACTATTGTCCCTGTGCCCAAGAATGCTTCTCCAGCATGCTTGAATGACTACCGACCGGTGGCCCTCACCTCGGTGGTCATGAAATGCTTCGAGAGGCTGATTAAGGACTACATCTGCGCCTTCCTCCCTTGCTCCATGGACCCGCTGCAGTTTGCTTATCGTCCCAACAGATCCACGGATGATGCTGTCTCCCAGGTACTGCACACCACACTCTCTCATCTGGACAGCCGGAAGGGGGGCTATGTGAGACTGCTGTTCATTGACTATAGTTCAGCTTTCAATACCATAGTCCCCACCAGACTGGCTGGCAAGTTGATTGAGCTGGGACTGAACACCCCCCTGTGTGCCTGGATCCTGGACTTCCTGACCGCCAGGCCCCAGGTGGTCAGGGTGGGTAGACACACCTCCAACCCCCTCACCCTGAACACAGGATCCCCCCAGGGTTGCGTCCTCAGCCCCCTACTGTACTCCCTGTACACACATGACTGTGTGGCCAGGTTCAGCTCCAACACCATCATTAAGTTTGCGGATGACACAGTGGTGGTGGGCCTGATCTCCAACAACGACGAGAAGGCCTACCTGGAGGAAGTTGCTGATCTGTCACTCTGGTGCCAGGACAACAGCCTCCTCCTGAATGTCACCAAAACTAAGGAGCTGATTGTGGACTTTAGGAGGACACAACAACAGAGGACGTACTCACCACTGGGGATTAATGGGACTACTGTGGAGAGGGTGAGCAGGTATAAATACCTGGGAGTCCACATCACCGAAGATCTGACATGGTCCACACACACTGACACTCTGGTGAGAAAGGCGAGGCAGCGCCTTTACCACCTCAGGCAACTGAGGAAATTCAAAGTCTCCCGGAGGATCCTTCAGTCCTTCTACTCTGGAGCTGTGGAGAGCATCCTGACAGGAAGCATCACTGCCTGGTTTGGCAACAGCTCCGCTCAGGACAGGAAGGCTCTGCAGAGAGTAGTGCGTTCGGCTGAGCGCACTATTGGAACTACACTCCCCACCCTGCAGGACTTGTACACCAGGAGGTGCAGAACCAGAGCCTGCAGGATCATGAAGGATCCTCACCACCCCAACAACGGACTGTTTCAGCTGCTGCGGTCAGGCAAGCGCCTCCGTAGTCACGCTGCCAAAACAGAGAGACTGAGACGGAGTTTCTTTCCTCAGGCCATCAGGACTGTGAACTCCGACCTCACCAGGGCCCCCACCAAGACACACACACTGCCCCTCTTATGCACACACACACACTCACACACACACTAAGGTAACGACTACACATAATTTATATTATATTACACATACAATTTTCCCTTTTTTTACTATATTTTTTTATAAAGTGCTCTTATTGTAAATATTGTGTTGTTTTTTTATATAGAGCTCTTAAATATTGTAAATATTGTGTTGGTCTATTGTAAATAGTGTGAACCTGTTATTTTGCACATTTCTGCTGAGCATTGCCACTTTGCATTTCACTACACACCTCGTGTGTGTATGTGACAATTAAACTCCTTGAATCTTGAATCTGTCTGTCTGTGTCTAACTGTCTCACTGCCTCTGTCTAACAAGTCTGTCTGTCTGTCTGTCTGTGTCTAACTGTGTCACTGTCTCTAACAAATCTGTCTGTCTGCATCTAACTGTCTCACTGCCTCTATCTAACAAGTCTGTCTGTCTGTCTGTGTCTAACTGTCTCACTGCCTCTGTCTAACAAGTCTGTCTGTCTGTGTCTAACTGTCTCACTGCCTCTGTCTAACAAGTCTGTCTGTCTGTCTGCGTCTAACTGTCTCACTGCCTCTGTCTAACAAGTCTGTCTGTCTGTCTGCGTCCAACTGTCTCACTGCCTCTGTCTAACAAGTCTGTTTGTCTGCGTCTAACTGTCTCTGTCTAACAAGTCTGTCTGTCTGTGTGTGTCTAACTGTCTCACTGCCTCTGTCTAACAAGTCTGTTTGTCTGCGTCTAACTGTCTCTGTCTAACAAGTCTGTCTGTCTGTCTGCGTCTAACTGTCTCACTGCCTCTGTTTAACAAGTCTGTCTGTCTGTCAGGGTCTAACTCTCACTGTCTCTGTCTCTGTCTAACAAGTCTGTCTGTCTAACTGTCTCACTGCCTCTGTCTAACAAGTATGTCTGTCTGTCTGTGTCTAACTGTGTCACTGTCTCTAACAAATCTGTCTGTCTGCATCTAACTGTCTCACTGCCTCTATCTAACAAGTCTGTCTGTCTGTCTGCGTCTAACTGTCTCACTGCCTCTGTCTAACAAGTCTGTCTGTCTCTGTGTATAACTGTCTCACTGCCTCTATCTAACAAATCTGTCTGTCTGTGTCTAACTGTCTCACTGCCTCTGTCTAACAAGTCTGTCTGTCTGTCTGTGTCTAACTGTCTCACTGCCTCTGTCTAACAAGTCTGTCTGTCTGTCTGTCTGTGTCTAACTGTGTCACTGTCTCTAACAAATCTGTCTGTCTGCATCTAACTGTCTCACTGCCTCTATCTAACAAGTCTGTCTGTCTGTCTGTGTCTAACTGTCTCACTGCCTCTGTCTAACAAGTCTGTCTGTCTGTGTCTAACTGTCTCACTGCCTCTGTCTAACAAGTCTGTCTGTCTGCGTCTAACTGTCTCACTGCCTCTGTCTAACAAGTCTGTCTGTCTGTCTGCGTCCAACTGTCTCACTGCCTCTGTCTAACAAGTCTGTTTGTCTGCGTCTGTCTGTCTGTGTCTAACTGTCTCACTGCCTCTGTCTAACAAGTCTGTTTGTCTGCGTCTAACTGTCTCTGTCTAACAAGTCTGTCTGTCTGTGTCTAACTGTCTCACTGCCTCTGTCTAACAAGTCTGTCTGTCTGTGTATAACTGTCTAACAAGTCTGTCTGTCTGTGTCTAACTGTCTCACTGCCTCTGTCTAACAAGTCTGTCTGTGTCTAACTGTCTCACTGCCTCTGTCTAACAAGTCTGTCTGTCTGTCTGTCTCTAACTGTCTCACAGCCTCTGTCTAACAAGTCTGTCTGTCTGTCTATAACTGTCTCACTGCCTCTGTCTAACAAGTCTGTCTGTCTGTCTGCGTCTAACTGTCTCACTGCCTCTGTTTAACAAGTCTGTCTGTCTGTCAGGGTCTAACTGTCTAACTGTCTCTGTCTAACAAGTCTGTCTGTCTGTCTGTCTGTCTATAACTGTCTCACTGCCTCTGTCTAACAAGTCTGTCTGTCTGTCTGCATCTAACTGTCTCACTGCCTCTGTCTAACAAATCTGTCTGTCTGCGTTTAACTGTCTCACTGCCTCTGTCTAACAAATCTGTCTGTCAGGGTCTAACTGTCTCACTGCCTCTATCTAACAAGTCTGTCTGTCTGTATGCGTCTAACTGTCTAACAAGTCTGTCGTCTGTCTAACTGTCTCACTGCCTCTATCTAACAAGTCTGTCTATCTGCGTCTAACTGTCTCTGTCTAACAAGTCTGTCTATCTGCGTCTAACTAGTCTGTCTGTGTCTAACTGTCTCACTGCCTCTATCTAACAAGTATGTCTATCTGCGTCTAACTGTCTCTATCTAACAAGTCTGTCTAACAAGTCTGTCTGTGTCTAACTGTCTCACTGTCTCTATCTAACAAGTCTGTCTAACAAGTCTAACTGTCTGTCTAACAAGTCTGTCTGTCCTTCCAGGTTCACTATTCTGAAGTCCAAGATGGTGGCAGGTCGGCATCCAGGCTTCAGTAGAGGACCAGTGGCTGTTCAGGCTAAAATCCACCTCATCAACAGGTAGGCTGACCTCACTGACCTCAGACCAGCCCTAAATCCACCTTATCAACAGGTAGGCTGACCTGTCTGACCTCAGACCAGCCCTAAATCCACCTTATCAACAGGTAGGCTGACCTCACTGACCTCAGACCAGCCCTAAATCCACCTTATCAACAGGTAGGCTGACCTGTCTGACCTCAGACCAGCCCTAAATCCACCTTATCAACAGGTAGGCTGACCTCACTGACCTCAGACCAGCCCTAAATCCACCTTATCAACAGGTAGGCTGACCTCACTGACCTCAGACCAGCCCTAAATCCACCTTATCAACAGGTAGGCTGACCTGTCTGACCTCAGACCAGCCCTAAATCCACCTTATCAACAGGTAGGCTGACCTCACTGACCTCAGACCAGCCCTAAATCCACCTTATCAACAGGTAGGCTGACCTGTCTGACCTCAGACCAGCCCTAAATCCACCTTATCAACAGGTAGGCTGACCTCACTGACCTCAGACCAGCCCTAAATCCACCTTATCAACAGGTAGGCTGACCTGTCTGACCTCAGACCAGCCCTAAATCCACCTTATCAACAGGTAGGCTGACCTCACTGACCTCAGACAGCCCTAAATCCACCTTATCAACAGGTAGGCTGACCTGTCTGACCTCAGACCAGCCCTAAATCCACCTTATCAACAGGTAGGCTGACCTGTCTGACCTCAGACCAGCCCTAAATCCACCTTATCAACAGGTAGGCTGACCTCACTGACCTCAGACAGCCCTAAATCCACCTTATCAACAGGTAGGCTGACCTCACTGACCTCAGACAGCCCTAAATCCACCTTATCAACAGGTAGGCTGACCTCACTGACCTCAGACCAGCCTTCCATAAGGTGAAACAACAAGAACAATAATAATAATAATAACAATGATTATAATGATAATAACAATAGTGATACTAATAGTGATACTAATGATATTAATAACGATACTAATAATACTAATGATGATACTAATAATAATACTAATGATACTAATAATGTTACTAATAATGATACTAATAATGATACTCATAATGATACTCATAATGATACTAATAATGATAGTAATGAAACTACTAATAATGATACTAATGAAACTACTAATAATGATATAAATGATACTAATAATGATACTAATGAAACTACTAATAATGATATTAATGATACTAATAATGATACTAATAATTATACTAATAATGATATAAATGATACTAATAATGATACTAATGAAACTACTAGTAATGATATTAATGATACTAATAATGATACTAATGATACTAATGATACTAATAATGATACAAATGAAACTACTAATAATGATATTAATGATACTAATAATGATAACTGTCTGTTCCAGGCTGTACAGTTTAAATGTGGAGGACTCAGCAGACATCGACTGGGACGAGATGGTCAAGGCCTTCAGGTGAGGTCAAAGGTCAAACACTGATTTAATGCAATTCTGCTCTGCTGTACATACTATATACTAATACAGTACTTTGTAGTAGCACTGGTGCAGTAGTCTGTATTCCTGGTGTATTAGTCTGCAGTACTGGTGTAGTAGTTTGTAGTACTAGTACGTAGTAGTACTGTATAGTCGTAGTTGTATGTAGTACTAGTATTTAGTGGTACTGTATAGTTGTACTAGTATGTAGTAGTAACTGTAGTACTGTTGTGTTTCAGTAACCTGACTTCTCACCACCTCCAGAGGATGTTCCACAGACTGAAGGTCTCCAGAGTTCCCAACTGGTCCAGTTTACCCTTCTGTGGTCAGTACTGCAAAACGTCTACTAGTACTACTGTGGTCAGTACTGCAATACATCTTTACTAGTACTACTGTGATCAGTACTACAATACGTCTGTACTACTGTGGTCAGTACTGCAAAACGTCTGTACTAGTACTACTGTGGTCAGTACTGCAATAAGTCTGTACTACTGTGGTCAGTACTAAAATACGTCTCTACTACTGTGGTCAGTACTGAGATGTCTTTCTTTTTCTTTTTCATTGAGTTATATTTTTGTATAATCTGTTATCTTTAGGGTTCTGTCTGTCTGTCTGCCTGCCTGCCTGTCTGCCTGCCTGCCTTAATCTAGTCTAATCTAACCTCCCCTACTTCCTGTAGAGATCATTGACTTCCTGCAGAACAAGGTGGTTCCTCATCTGAAGAATCAGCTGGAGCAGCTCAGGGTGTCCGGTGCCTCTGAGGGGGTGCAGCAGGAGGTGCAGGACCGGTACCTCCTGTCTGACATCTTCTCCCAGGATGAGGAGTACAAGGAGGTGGACAACACCCAGCTGATCATTGTCCCATCAGAAAGGAGACTGAAGACATGGGAAGAGATGTGATTGGCTGCTTCAGACGGTCATCTGTCGCAGGTACTGTTGTCCCGAAACTAAACGTCTCCATTGAAACAGAGCTAACTCACTGGCCCATTCCGGTGTTGGCAGACATTGCTGCGCATGCACACTAACTGGTTGCAGAAAACCAATGAAGTTGTACAGCATTTCGTGCTTAGCTAGCTAGTTAGCTAGTTAAACAACTTCATGTCTTGTAGAGAAACTTGGTCAGAGTATTATAACGGTTTGATAAATTCACCCTTTCTGATGGACCAACCTGCCAGATCCCTTCCCTCCTGTCAGTGGATGATCCAACTAAATGACCAGACATAGCAGCATCTTATGGAGACACCTGGTGTTACACTATGGAAATACTCAAGGAGTACAAGTCATCAGACCAATAGAATTATGGGATTTGTGGTCGTGTACAAGACGTACCGTCTCTAGATTTGGTCAGCTACCGACCCGACTCTTGTATCTCCGCCCGGATGGTTCCTAGTCCCCCAAAAAGTACTACCTTGCTTGCTTATTTTGGGGCTAGTTCCCCCGGTCAGAAAGGTTCCTGCGACTAAGTACCAATAGTACTAAATCCACAGAGAGTTTCTGCGGTCAGAAAACAGCAATAAACGTCAGTTAGGTCTTTCAATTTAATTTAAGATAGCTGAAAGTAGCAGCCTTGAAACCTGTTAATGCTTGTACCTGAATTTGATGGCATATGTCCTCGACTGACATGTTGCCTGATTGTCTGTCTGCATGTAGAAATGTCCTTGTATTAGTTACAGTACCCGATATAAAATGTTCACTGCAGAAACAGCAATCTCCGATGTCCAGTCATTCTTCTAACAGCAACCAGAGGTGAATACGGTTTGATTCACGTTTATCCAAGTGTTTTAACATTACTCCCGAGAGGTGTCGTAATCAGTGACGTTGACAAAGGTCTATAGCAGTGAAATAACAGCAGTTAGACCGTGGGACCACTATAAGTCCCCATTGAAACCAATAGTAATGAAACTTTTTTTTTTGGCAGGTTAACCCAGGCCTGACCATTCAATGGTTGAGGGAGATGTTGCCCAGCTGTCTATCATCCATCAGTGGAGGAGGATCTTCACTACTGACTGGTTAAGAAGGCCTACAGTGTGGCTTTTATTCTGAAGATCCTCATGAGCTTGTTTGATGTTTGGTGTCTGTAATTTTTATATATTGTCAAGCACATGACTATTTTAGAATAAAATATTGGACATTTTGTTAAATGAGTGTCTGGTCTTTCAAGTTGACGTTTGATGAGATGAACAATCGTTTTATATCCGTCTGCTTGTAGTGTTGAGACCCAAACACACACCCTGCTCAGTGGAGGCTCCGCCCCCTAGTGGCTGAAACCTGTCAGTGTTTTTAAGGAGGACAACCCACTAGAGAGTAAAGCTGTTTTTTATTAGACAGAATGGAAACTATGAAGCAGAAGAACGACCAACACAGGATCCAGAACTGTAGTATCCCGACAGACGGGATGAACATCTACCAGATCATAACGCATCCTGACCAGTGTGTCTGGTGGTGCATTCAGGCGTGCAGCCCCTCCATCTCTCTCTCCAGTGGGTCGCTGCTCCAGTAGTCATGGTTCCAGCCCAGGAACCAGCCCGTGAAGGTCGGGGGTTCAAATCCCTGCCTGACCTTCACTGTGGGGGTGCCGGGGTCTCGGTCAGAGGGGTCGCTCTCTATGTACCTGGCAGCTGGAGAGACAGACAGGATGGAGAGAGACAGATAGACGTCACACACAATACAACCTGTCCAATACATGAAGATTAATTGATGAACCCATGAACTCTTGTCCATTTGTTACTGATGTCTTCTAGTTTAAGTCTGTAGCGCTGAAACAGTTTTTCTATTTTATTTGACCTTTTTAATCACATTACTATTATCCACATATTATATAATGTGAATGTTTAATACACAATATTCATTAGGTATAGTGAAGACCTTATGTGTCTATTCCAAGGCCGCATTCCAATATATTTTAACAATAGTACATTTAGACAGTCGGTCCTCGTATGAATTAGTTTTTACACTTAAAGTTTAAAATATCCATTCCTTCAAATTTTATTGTCATAGGAAGAGATGGAGTTGGTCTCTGAAGGTTGGATCATACCAAGAGGGGCTTCAGTTGTGGTTTGGTATTCAAGTGTGTAATAGTGTGTGTCCAAAGCTGTATAATTCAGCCATACCCTTAATGATTAACCCAAAGATGACAACATGTTTAAACAGTAAAAAAATATTTTTTGTTGTGTTATATTCTTATGAGATTTCAAATTTGAAATGAAATGTAAACCACTAAGCTGGGAATGAGATTCCAAATGCTGTTTTGATTTTGGAGGTAATTTTGGATCCGTTTAATTTTATAAACTATTTGAGGAATTAAAATCTGACATTTATACGTCCCTCTTTTTGACCACAACATTTCTTTTAAATAATGAGGTTTATTCCTCATAATAAAGCTGAATAATTTGGTATCAACCAACAGATGTAGTGACATCTACTGCAAGAGAAGTAGATAACCCTTCCTCTTTCCATGACAGTATACGGCCACCAGATCTCTTACAAGCCACAGATCACATGGTTTCCTAATTGTGTCTACAATAAAAGGTTTAGGTCAGACCTTTTCCTCTGATCTTTACAAATCCAAGACAGGTGACAATGTCTTTAGCAGGTACGTCAGATATCGTTGTGAGGTTATATGTCATGATGTATGATATGGTCGTGTCATCGGCAAACTGAACATTTAATTTCTTTATCCCGAATTTGAATACCCTTAAATGGATGCGTGTTAACTTCCTGTTTCTCTAAACTGACTTCCTGTTGATCCCACCTGAAGCCATGCCCTTGGTCTTCTCCTCCTCATGTGCCTCCTCTCCGATCCAAACAAACACCTGTAGGAGGACAGAGGAGGTGAGATAGCAGGATTCTAGGAGGTAGGAAGTAGGGTATGAGCCAAGGAGGTAAGTGGGTAGGACACTAGGAGCATGAGGTAGGACGCAGGGAGGGCAAGGAAGTTGGAAGGTAGGAGAGTAAGGCGGTAGGAAGGTAGGACAAGGACGGTAAGGTAGGAGAGTGGCAGACTGGGGGGGGGGCTGCTACAGAGTAACAAGGTAGGAGGGTAGGAAGGTATGGGGGTAAAAGGGCAAGGTCTGTATCCTTGGTGACAGCAGGAGACCTACCTGGTCCCAGGTATCCAGGATCATGACATCATCAGGAGCAAGGTCATCCTGGGTCAACTCACCTGGAACCTCCTCTATCTACACACACACACACACACACACACACACACACCTCAAGAACTGACTTCACTTGCTTCCCAATATATCCCATTTCACCGGTCAGTGGTTTTAATGTTGTGGCTGATCAGTGTGTGTGTGTGTGTGTGCTGACAGACTGAATATGAATATCTGACGAACCAGGAAGTTTCCGGTCTTGTTGGAACAGGCGAACAGACGAGGAGGACGAGCGTCCATCTGGTTCTTCAGCCTGGCGGAGGTACAATAGTCCGTCTTCCCCCCCAACACCGCCCAGAACGCATCTACACACACGCACACACATAAAAATGCAGCTCTCGGCAGCGCCGCAAGCCGTTGCTTATGGTCCATTCCATTGTACTCGGAAGTCGATAATTCCCAGTCGGTATTCCCAACTTCCAATCTAAATGTGTTCCAGTTCATCTGCTCAGGAAAACATGGACGCCGGCAGCAAACTCATGTTTGTATGGCAAGTCTCTGAATGTTACAAGCATCTAAAGACCTACATCAACTACTACAGCGCCATTAGTGAAGAGAATCGCCACATATCACTGAATGTGAACGTTAGTAGTCTAGCAGCACGCTAGTAAAGACTTCTATCATATCAGTGAACTAGTAACATTAACGTTAGTAGTCTAGCAGCACGCTAGTAAAGACTTCTATCTCGTAACGTTGAGCTCAGATCAACCGAATTACGTTACAAATGTAAACTACAAAGTTGGATCTTGCCCGAGTTTCCGACAGGGAATTCCGACTTGAATGATGTTCTATTGCGCCTTTCCATGTCGGAGGTCGTTTTTTCCGAGTACAATGGAATGCACCATTACTTTGCGAACAGTGGCGCTACAACAACAACAACAACAACAACAACAACATGTCTACGGCCAGATCCCAACTCTCCAGTTGTTCTGTTGTAGGATGCAGGCAGCAACATAGATCCCTGCACAGTCTCCCAACACGCGAAAATGGCAGGACAGAGTGGATTCATTTTATTTTTAACAGCAACGTCTCGGCTACAGTTAGCTCATTTTTGTAGCCTATCACTGATAATCACTTAACGCCTGACTGCGAGGGCCCGTTCACAGCAGGATTAGCATCTAAATTGAAGCTTAAAGATGGAGCAATTCATACAGGACGTGACCCATCTGCAAACTTGTAATCTGTAAGTGTCACCATGTTTTGATTTTATTTACAAGTTAGTCTGGTTAGTATATTCGACTATTCGTTAGCTAACAAGCTAGCGGGGCTAGCTATGGGCTTGTTGGGTGTGGAAGAAGTAAGAAAACTAAAGCTGGAGTCAGGACTCATCTTTAAGTTATTTGTTGGGACCAGTGTCTGTTTTATAAGTCTGTCGAACGTGTCCGGCTCGGTAAACTTTAGCCACCATTAGTACAATCGCGTTTGGTTGTTTGCGCTGCGGTTCTGGAGCGGCCGCCATGGTTATGGTAAATTTCTGCGTCAAGCTTATTTGTTTACCTTGAGCAGCATGAGCGCTCTGCTCTCCGCCTCCGCCAGGCGATTGGCCGCCTCACGCCGTGAGTGAGGCGTGAGGCGGCCAATCAGAGCAGTGCTCATTACATACAACTTCCACGCCCTCAAAACAGCCTGTTCTTTACAATGGAGACAATAAGAGACTGAAACACAAGCTGGTTTTCTATTTTTTTTTATATAGGTCTTGTAAAGACCACCAGGAACAGTTTTAAATAGCCCAAAATGAGTAAAATACCCCCCAGTTAAGAACACATGAAGAAACATCTGAACATGCTAACATGCTAATATGCTAACTTATTGATCTTCTACCTCAGCACTGGTTCTGCTCTTAGATGATGTTTAGGAAGGAAATGCACTTCTGATTTCTGGTGACTAGTAGTTCTCTATGTTGAATGACCTTATTGTAAATCACTTTGGATAAAAGCGTCTGATAAATAACTGTATTGTAATGTAACATGAGCATTAGTCCAGACTGACCAAGCCTCCTTCTACCCATAATGCCTTGTGTTTTGGGGTGGTTTCCTGTAGTTGCCCCCCCCGCATACCTTCCTCCTCCCCCTCCTCCAGTGGGGAGGAGGTCACCTCCAGCAGTCCAGACAGTTTCTGAGCTCCCTGGACTTCAGCCAGGCTGCTGCTCCTCCCCCTCCACATCCAGCAGCCAGAGGAGGACACCAGCAGGAGGACATCACTGGAGTTAAGACCGGAGGAGACCGGGTCCACCTGAGGAGAGGAGAGGAGAGGAGAGGCGGTTGCTATAGTAACTGGTGATTCTGTTCATGTTACCATGGTGACGTTATGAAGGATATTGTTCTGTACCACGTTCCAACAACAACCTGGACTAACTCTGTGTTTATATGACTCTGGTCCAACCTGAGTCATATAGTAACTGTCTATATATGACTCTGGTCTAACCTGGACTAACTGTCTATATATGACTCTGGTCTAACCTGGACTAACTCTGTCTATATATGACTCTGGTCTAACTCTGTCTATATATGACTATGGTCCAACCTGGACTAACTCTTCATATCAGCCTGGCCTCTGTTAAAGCAGACGTGGGTTTTCCTCTGGATTTAAACATTCTTTAAATAGTCTTAAAAAGTTTTTATTGAGGTGAAGTTTTTCTCACCTCCACCGCTCTGGCGTCTCCCGCTGGATTGGCTCGAACCTGGAACATGCGGGTCTCCGCCACCTGTGATTGGCCGCCTGCCCTGGAAGTCCCGCCCTTGTACACCACCATTGGCTGTCCCCCGAAGAGGCTCATGAGGTGAGCGGGCTCTTTGCCCTGGACCACCCGCACCTGCAAACACAGAGGTTAGACCATTAACCAATCATATTAATCCTACTGGTACGCATCACTGGGACTGGTTAGCTCTGTGTGTGTGTGTGTGTGTGTGTGTGTGTGTGTGTGTGTGTGTGTGTGTGTGTGTGTGTGTGTACCTGTACCGCCCCCCCTCCCAGCTCCTCATCCAGTTGGACAGCCAAGATGGCCGATGCTCCGACCTCATCCTGGCTAGACTCTGCCCCCTGCCTGGAGAGAGTGAGTTTTAACATGTAACTGACCAAACGGCACAAAATGTTTATTACTACATTACTACTACATTACTATAAGTTATATATATATATTCCAATATATATAGTAATATATAGGTTATATATAACATCTCACCATATGTAGATGATGTGCCCCTGTCTGCTGTTGTGCTGGTAGTTGTACAGGATGATGTAACTGTCTCCTCCATAGAATTGACAGACAGACGGGTCAACTGACACCTTGTCTGACTCCTCTATACGCCAGATCTACAGACAGACAGGCAACGGTTAGACCGGTAGACAGACAGACAGTCAGGCAGGCAGGCAGTGGGTAGGCCAGTAGACAGACAGACAGGCAGGTAGGCAACGGGTAGATGCCTGATGCACAATCCATCTAATCCATCTAATCAATCTAATCAATCCAATCCATCTAATCTAATCCATCCAATCAATCTAATCCATCTAATCCATCTAATCAATCCAATCAATCTAATCCATCTAATCAATATAATCTATCCAATCCAGCAGCAGGTGCACCAAGATGTTACCCACCATTTGGTGTTAATGTCTACTGGTTAATGTGGTGAACTAAGGTCAATTTATGGCTTTCTATAGATCTCAGACTGTCAGATATCAGTCAAACTGGTGACATGGTCAATCGGGGATTCAAACCCACAACCCTCTGGCCCTGTCCTGTCTGTCTCCTCACCTGCTTCTCTCCGTTGCCCCGGTCCACCATGCTGTGCTGCGCCGCCATGGCGTTTGATTGGTGGAGCATTGACGCATCAAATGGAACCTGTCCAATCAGCAGTTAGTTTAGAGACAGACGACTTGATGAAAAGCAGGTTAACCGACCCGTTAGTTTCTACTGGCTGGTCTGGTTCTCATCTATTTATATTTAACTGCGACTCTGAGGTCGACAGGAGAATCAGCTTCAGTTCCCAGATCAGCAACATTACAACCAGCAGAAAGGAGGTCAGAGGTCACAGCAGCCTGTGACCCTGAATGACCCTGATAATGGAGAAGTGAAGGTGAGTAGAGAGCTCTGATGACCTCTGACCTTCTCTATCTTTGCGATGTGATTGGACACGTAACCGGTTCCCATGCCGACAGTGTCGTCAGCATCCCTCCAGACCTTAAAGAACTGTTTGAAGAGCGGAGTCTCACCATGCTGGGGCAGGATCTGGACCTGGAGGTGAGACAGGTTAGTTAGGATCTGGACCTCGAGGTGAGACAGGTTAGTTAGGATCTGGACCTGGAGGTGAGACAGGTTAGTTAGGATCTGGACCTGGATCTAGAAAAAAAAACACTGTTCTTTCTGCACCGTTCATTTAGTTACGTGTGTGTGTGTGTGACCTGTGTGTTACCTGTGTGTGTGACCTGTGTGTGTGTGTGTTACCTGTGTGTGTTACCTGTGTGTGTGTGTTACCTGTGTGTGTTACCTGTGTGTGTGTGTGTTACCTGTGTGTGTGTTGGGTAGCCCATCTTGTTGATAAACTGCTCGGAGGCATTCAGGACGGCGTGACGCTCTGCAGTGTTCGCCTTTTTACCTGAGAGAGAGACACAGACCGCCTTATTATTTGGTCTGATACTGTCTGGTCTGGTCTGGTCTGATACTGTCTGGTCTGGTCTGGTCTGATACTGCCTGGTCTGGTCTGATACTGCCTGGTCTGGTCTGGTCTGATACTGTCTGGTCTGGTCTGGTCTGGTCTGGTCTGGTCTGATACTGCCTGGTCTGGTCTGATACTGCCTGGTCTGGTCTGGTCTGATACTGTCTGGTCTGGTCTGGTCTGATACTGCCTGGTCTGGTCTGATACTGCCTGGTCTGGTCTGATACTGCCTGGTCTGGTCTGATACTGCCTGGTCTGGTCTGGTCTGGTCTGATACTGCCTGGTCTGGTCTGGTCTGATACTGTCTGGTCTGGTCTGGTCTGATACTGTCTGGTCTGGTCTGGTCTGGTCTGGTCTGATACTGCCTGGTCTGGTCTGGTCTGATACTGTCTGGTCTGGTCTGGTCTGATACTGTCTGGTCTGGTCTGGTCTGGTCTGATACTGTCTGGTCTGGTCTGATACTGTCTGGTCTGGTCTGGTCTGGTCTGATACTGCCTGGTCTGGTCTGGTCTGGTCTGGTCTGGTCTGATCTGATCTGATACGGTCTGGTCTGGTCTGGTCTGATGCTGCCTGGTCTGGTCTGGTCTGATGCTGCCTGGTCTGGTCTGGTCTGATACTGTCTGGTCTGGTCTGGTCTGGTCTGGTACTGCCTGGTCTGGTCTGATACTGCCTGGTCTGGTCTGGTCTGATACTGTCTGGTCTGGTCTGGTCTGATACTGTCTGGTCTGATACTGTCTGGTCTGATACTGTCTGGTCTGGTCTGGTCTGGTCTGATACTGTCTGGTCTGGTCTGATACTGTCTGGTCTGGTCTGATACTGTCTGGTCTGGTCTGGTCTGGTCTGATACTGCCTGGTCTGGTCTGGTCTGATACTGCCTGGTCTGGTCTGGTCTGGTCTGATACGGTCTGGTCTGGTCTGGTCTGGTCTGGTCTGGTCTGGTCTGATACTGTCTGGTCTGATACGGTCTGGTCTGATACTGCCTGGTCTGATACTGTCTGGTCTGGTCTGATACTGTCTGGTCTGGTCTGGTCTGATACTGCCTGGTCTGGTCTGATACTGCCTGGTCTGGTCTGGTCTGATACTGTCTGGTCTGGTCTGGTCTGGTCTGGTCTGGTCTGATACTGCCTGGTCTGGTCTGATACTGCCTGGTCTGGTCTGGTCTGATACTGTCTGGTCTGGTCTGGTCTGATACTGCCTGGTCTGGTCTGATACTGCCTGGTCTGGTCTGATACTGCCTGGTCTGGTCTGGTCTGGTCTGATACTGCCTGGTCTGGTCTGGTCTGATACTGTCTGGTCTGGTCTGGTCTGATACTGTCTGGTCTGGTCTGGTCTGGTCTGATACTGCCTGGTCTGGTCTGGTCTGATACTGTCTGGTCTGGTCTGGTCTGATACTGTCTGGTCTGGTCTGGTCTGATACTGTCTGGTCTGGTCTGATACTGTCTGGTCTGGTCTGGTCTGGTCTGGTCTGATACTGCCTGGTCTGGTCTGGTCTGGTCTGGTCTGATCTGATCTGATACGGTCTGGTCTGGTCTGGTCTGATGCTGCCTGGTCTGGTCTGGTCTGATGCTGCCTGGTCTGGTCTGGTCTGATACTGTCTGGTCTGGTCTGGTCTGGTCTGGTACTGCCTGGTCTGGTCTGATACTGCCTGGTCTGGTCTGGTCTGATACTGTCTGGTCTGGTCTGGTCTGATACTGTCTGGTCTGATACTGTCTGGTCTGATACTGTCTGGTCTGGTCTGGTCTGGTCTGGTCTGGTCTGATACTGTCTGGTCTGGTCTGATACTGTCTGGTCTGGTCTGGTCTGATACTGCCTGGTCTGGTCTGGTCTGATACTGCCTGGTCTGGTCTGGTCTGATACGGTCTGGTCTGGTCTGGTCTGGTCTGGTCTGGTCTGATACTGTCTGGTCTGATACGGTCTGGTCTGATACTGCCTGGTCTGATACTGTCTGGTCTGGTCTGATACTGCCTGGTCTGGTCTGATCTGATACTGCCTGGTCTGGTCTGGTCTGATACTGCCTGGTCTGGTCTGGTCTGATACTGCCTGGTCTGGTCTGGTCTGATACTGCCTGGTCTGGTCTGGTCTGATACTGTCTGGTCTGATACTGTCTGGTCTGGTCTGATGCTGCCTGGTCTGATACTGCCTGGTCTGGTCTGGTCCTGTTTAGTACCTTTCCAAATGAAGATGTGTCCGTTGGCTCCGTTGTCCAGGATGAAACACTCGCTGGAGTGCAATGCATCCTGGGAGAACGGGTTCTTCTCCGCTACCATGGTAAGCTCCATGTCACCGTCCGCATTGGAAACCTGACAAACAAACAAATGACAAATAAATGACAGACAAATGGGCCACGGCAATATAAGAAGAAGAAACTTCATACGGTACAAGCAGAGTTTATGAAAACAGCGTTTCCTTATTTCATTCTTCATCTTAATCCTCATAAACCCACATGAACATTAGTCATTTGGCAGACACTTTTATCCAAAGCGACTTACAATAAGTGCATTCAACATAGGTAGAGAACTATTAGTCACCGTTTAGGAGCAGAACCAGTGCTAAGGTAAAAGTGCAATATCTATCTATCTATCTATCTATCTATCTATCTATCTATCTATCTATCTATCTATCTATGTAAAAAAAAACAAATGATAAAGTGCTAAGAGGAAGGGTCAGGGTAGTATTTCTAGAAGAGGAAGGGTCAGGGTAGTGTTTCTTGAAGAGGAAGGGTCAGGGTAGTGTTTCTTCAAGAAGAAGGGTCAGGGTAGTATTTCTTGAAGAGGAAGGGTCAGGGTAGTGTTTCTAGAAGAGGAAGGGTCAGGGTAGTGTTTCTTCAAGAGGAAGGGTCAGGGTAGTGTTTCTTGAAGAGGTGGGTTCATTCCACCACTGTGGGGCCAAAACAGAGAAGAGCTGTGACCGTGTAGATCGGCCGCAGGGACCTCTGAGCGACGGGGCAACCAGTCGCCTCGAGGCAGCAGAGCAAAGTGGTCGGGTGGGGGTGTAAGGCTTGACCATAGCCTGGAGGTAAGAAGGAGCTGTTCCTTTCACTGCCCTATAGGCTAGCACCAGGGTCTTGAACTGGATGAGCTGCTACAGGGAGCCAGTGTAGAGAACGGAGAAGGGTAGTTGTATGGGAGAACTTGGGGCGGTTGAACACCAGACGAGCTGCAGCTTTCTGAACAAGCTCCAGAGGTCTGATGGCAGACGCCGGGGCACCAGCAAGGAGGGAGTTGCAGTAGTCCAGGTGGGAGATGACAAGAGCCTGGATGAGCACCTGCGCTGCCTTGTCAGTGAGGAAGGGGCGAATCCTCCTGATGTTGTAGAGGAGGAATCTGCAGGAGCGTGTCACTGATGCGATGTTTGCCGAGAACGACAGTTGGTCGTCCAGGGTCACACCCAGATTCCTCGCAGTCCGAGTTGACGTCACCACAGCATTATCAATGGTGATGGCCAGGTCTCGGTGCGGGAGGAACACCAGCTCAAACCACATGAACGCACATGAACCCAGTATCCAAACTGGTCTGAGGGAACTGGAATCCAGTTCAGACTGACTGGAGGTCAGATCACAGCTGCCTGTTCTGCTCTGAGTCTGAATAAAATGATTAGTTTGATTGATTTTGATCAGTTCAGGATAATGCAGGACTGTGTGTTTGTGTGTGTGTGAGACCTTGTAGAGTTTGGCCAGCTTCCTGTTGGCTCCGTCGGTCTTGGTGTCGTCAGCTTGAGCCTCAGGCAGCTCCAGCTTCTCCCCCAGGATCTGAACAGAGGTCAGAGGTCAGAGTCCATTCTCCTCTACTTTCCTCTCGACCCTATTGCTTCTCTATCATCCATCATCATTCCATGATCAAAGGAATATTGGTTCCATGTATTGTCACGTAATTTCACATGTGAATTAGTTTTGTGGAAAACTTGCGGTCACATTCTGGCAAACCGTTGTGAGGGCTTGTAAGTAAGCATTTCACTGTATGGAACACACCTGCTGGATCTACTACATGTGACAAATAAACTTGACTTACTTAAAACTTAATGTTTTTTCTCCATCAGAAGCCCGTATTTACGGTAACTCCCATATGACTTGAATGCAGCATCAGCTGTGGGTTTTACATGTAGGTGGAGAGAGGTTGGTTGGACCAGTCATATATAGACAGTTACCTCCAGCATCCCCTGTGGCTCCGCCCCCTCTTCACAGATTAGCAGGTTGGCCCGCCCACAGCGCTCATTGTCACGGATACTCTTGGACACCTGTCTTGGAAGAGTCAATCAATCAATCAATAAATCAAACAATACTTTATTCATTGTATATGGCGAGGGACATAGTGAGCTGATGTCAGCAGTCTGTGAAGGGATCTATTTACTGATGAGGTAACAAGGTGTAATGAGATGTAGAGCCTCTCAGCCAATCAGGTGGCTAGATCACTGACCTGTGTGGCCTTTAGCCTCTCAAAGCGGTTGCTATGGGAACCACACCACTGGATGATCTCCTGTACAGTAGAGAGACAGGATCAGTACTGGAGAGCTGTCTGTCTACCTGTCTACCCGTTTGTCCAGCTGTCTATCTGCCTGTCTGTCTGTCTACCCAGCTGTCCACCTGTCTATCCACCTGTCTATGTCATGTTAGTCATTTAGCAGATGCTTTTATCCAACGCGACTTACAATAAGTGCATTCAACATAGGTAGAGAACTACTAGTCACCAGAAATCGTAAGTGCATCTCCTTCCTAAACAAGCAACTAAGAGCAGAACCAGTGTTAAGGTAGAAGTGCAATAAGTTAGATACCTACTTTTTAATTAAACACGAGACAAATAAGTGAAGCAAATAAACAAGAGCTAAGACAAAACAGTGAAGCATATAAGCAAGTGCTAAGACAAGTAAGACAAGTGCATCTGTCGGCCTGTCTCACCTCTCCCAGGTCCAGGATGAAACTGTCTCCCTTGTTGAAACTCTCCCAGCTCAGTGGAACCTCCGTTGCCCTGACGACGCGGCGACCTCTGACCTGTAGCAGCCTCTGAACCTCCACCTCATTGGTCTCCACGTGGCGGAACCCCGAGGCCACACCCCCTTTCTGTGGTCAGTAGGAAAACAGGAAGTGAGGCAAATAAGAAAAAAAAAATGTAGTCGAGTCTAGCCGCTGTGTTCTGCACAAACTGCAAATGGGAGAGGGACTTTTGAGAAAAGCAAAAGTGTATAATGCGTTACAAAAGTCTAGATGTGATGAAATAAAGGCATGAGTGACCTTCTCAAGGTCAGTGGATAAAAAAGACCTCACTTTAGAGATTTGTTTGAGTTGAAGGAAACAAGACTGCACAACCTTTTTTACCTGGTCATCAAAACAGGTCAGGATGGAATATCATTCCCAAATTTCTATTTCTGTGCTTTTAAACATACAATTTCTTGATGTTGGCTGACAGATCACCAAATTGATCCAAGATCTAGATTGGATTAGGAGTCAGAAAGAACAATTTGTTTTTGTTGAGCTGCAGAAAGTTGTGGGACATCTAGCATTTGATATCAAAGAGACAGGCTGCCATACTAGGAGATCTTAGCGGTACATTTGGGACATACAATTGAGTATCATCTGCATAGCAATGGAAGAGGACATTGTGTTTGCGAATTATGTTACCTGGTGGGAGCATAAAGATAGAAAAAAGTAAAGCTACAAGAATTGATCGTTGTGGAACACTGCATGTGAATGGAGCTGAAGAGGATGAGGCATTCCCTACAACTACTGAGTTCTATTAGCCAGGTCGGATCGGAGCCAGTTCAGGCCAGAGCCCTGGACACCAATCCATTTGTATCTAGCTGCTTAAGTAGGATGGTATGATCGATTGTGTCAAAGGCTGAGATCTACAAGGACTAAGATTGAGCAGTCAAGGAGGAGGTCATTAGTAACTTTATGTACAAGATAGGGCTGCAATGATTCGTCGACGTAATCGACTATGTAAATACGTCGACGCATATATTTATGATAGACGCGTCATTTTGTGTTGAACTTGGCAGAGACGATCACAGTTAACATGGCGGAGGAGAAAAAACGCAGACCAAGAGCATCCAAAGTTTGAGATTTGTTTCAAGAACAACCCAATAAATGTGTGCTGTGTTGGTTCAGACCGGGTGCAGAAGCGCCGCAAAGCGCCACCAGTTTCCTTTTGGCGCCCATGTTAACTTATTTGACTGTTCAGACCGGGGAGCTCTGCTCACGCTCTGCAGTGATAGGGTTATTTGCATCTGGTCTATTTTTTCCCCGAGCCATGAGGGAATGTGTCAAGCCGGGCAGATAGTCAGACACAGGAACGGCATAGAGCATCCGGTCAATTTCATTGACCCTTGATTAACCCTGATTTTGTGTGTGTGTGTGTGTGTGTGTGAGAGAGAGAGACCATTTGCACTTAAAAATGATTTATTTATTTTTGTATGCTTTATTATTGTTTTTATATCGGTTTTATTTAAAGTATTATCTCTGAGGATGTGGTTCTCATTATCTGCATTAATAGTTATACATGAGCCCTAGTACTAGTACCTAGTACTTCAGTCTAGTTTAAATAGCTTGTTTCAGTAGCAATTACACAGACAATGTTTTGATTTGTTTTGTTAATGTGCAATAAAGTTTTAAATTTTCCATTGAAAAATGTGTTTTTGGTAAATTAATCGTTTAGATTAGTTGACTAATCAATAAAATAGTCGATAGATTAGTCGACTATGAAAATAATCATTTGCAGCCCTAGTACAAGAGTACATACATGGTACATAGTTGATGGCTGAGAATGACTGAATGTTCTTGCCATCTTTGGGTTAAGGATGCAAGGTCGCATAGAGAGCTGATGCTTTAAAATAGGGGAAGGTGGCCAAGATTTAAAACCATCTTGTGATCTGTCACACATGTACCGTCTCCATGTCCTCTATGGTGAAACCAAAGGACAGCATGAGGTTGAGGGTGTGCCCTATGGAATGACTGGCCCATTGAACAGATTGAAGTATATTATATAGTATATCAGGCTGGTATCACTATATTATATAGTATATCCGTGTTGTTACCATGTATTTGAGTCCAGGTTTGAAGTAGCCAGTGAAGGTTTTGGACTCGTAGCCCTGGATCTCGCGGTACTGGACCGGCGCCCCCTGCAGGTAGTCGTCCATCTGGACTGCAAAGATGGCCGCTGCACCACTTTCATCCTGAGAACAGTCAGAACCTGGAACACAGCGGACCAATCAGAAAGCTCATCTACATCTCACTTCAAAATAAGAACTTACCACAACAGTGTTGCAAAGTGCTATACAATAAATAAGTAAATTAAATTAATAAAGGATAAGCTACCAAACATACTAATAACAAAACAATATAGATATCTTCAAAACAAAATGAATGCAGTATTGACACGGTGTTGATTTGATCAGTCTATTGACGCTGAACGCAGGAATCAGTCTCATCTTTGATCATCTTGTTCCACTTCATGTTTATCTCTCCTGTTCTACCAGACCTGCTGGATAATGAGGAGGCTTAGATAAATCTACCTCTCCTCACCTACCTTGCCAGTAGTGCAGGTCGTACTGCAGTCCTCCAGAAGTCTTTCTGATGGTGTTGAGGACCAGGTAGGCGTCTCCGCTGTAGAACCCTCCATAGAGAGTCTGTGGAACAGGAACCATGTCCAGCTTCTCCACCCGCCAGACCTGCAGCCCTGCCTGCTGGCCCGCACTCTCAAACTCCGGGTGGTACACCATACTGGACGAGGACTACTGCAGAGAGACCGCAGAACATCAGAACATAAGGGCATCAGAACATCAGGACCACAGAACATCAGGACATCAGAACCACAGGACATCAGGGACATCAGGACCACAGGACATCAGGACCATTCACACTATTCTGCCTATATCAGACTTTTTACATGGAGAGACGCTGCACTCTAGTTGTGTGAAGTCGGCAGTAGTTGGATCAGCTCTGTTGTCTGATAGGTTCAGCAAGTCATATTCAAGATTCAAGAACTTTATTTGTCACATACACACACGGGGTGTGCAGTGAAATGAAAAAGTGGCAATGCTCAGCAGGAATGTGCAAAGGGCAACATCGCATCAAAACAAGTAAAAAGCCTCCTCACCAATCAGCTCCTGGAAAAAATAGCGTCATCACTCGTAGAGGATACCGTAGACTTTAAACACATTTGTTGAGAAAAGTCCATTAACAAAACCAGATGAACCAAAACATTGCATTGAAATGAAAAGGTCAGTGTACAGAGCGATACTATTGAATTAACAGAGTGTAAGAAGGGCTATAGAGGCTAAGCCAAAGCTTTAAGCCACTGAGGTGTTGCACCACGTAGGGTATAGTTGACGCACTCTTTACCGTGTCTGATGTATGTTGGATGAATTAAAAGTCCGAGACAAACTCTTCTGTTTGAGATTGAGTCCATTTATTTTCTCCGTTGATTCTTGATGTCCATTAATCCATTAAACAAACATTTCTCTCCATGCAGCAACAATTCGTGGGAGTGGGAGTGGTCAAAAACTATTTGCCTTCCGGGCAACACCTGAACCTACAAAGATTGGTTCCTATTTATAGCAAGGAGCGTTAATTGGCTCCTACAAGGGCTCTTCACAATGTTCCATAAGGATTCATTATATTACAGATATAATGTTCGTAGCGTTTCCAGACGATTTGCCACTCTGGCTATAAAAGAGGCTTCTATCAAATATCAGGCAGCTTACATTAAGTACATATATTACATTAATGAAATTTACTGTTGCATGTAAGTGCACTGAAGTTTATTGGGATTCAGGAGAGTGATCGGTGCAGTAGATTGTACTGATCAATAAGAAATATCCCCATTGTGCCTTAGTGACGGGTGATGATCAGCCTCTTGACTTTCCACCATCATTTCCACCCTCTGCAGGTTTTCCTCTCTAGCAGCAGCAACTCTGATACTGGTTGATGTTATATTTTGTCTTGCTGATTTCTATTCATTATGTTTGTTCTTGTTGAAAGAAGTTTCTTTCCCATACTTCCCACTTCCACAGTACTTAACATGTTGTCGGCAGAATGTTTCCATAACCCCACGGTTGTTCAATATGATCAATAGTTCATTTTTTTTCTTATATTAAATCCGCTGCTCTGGATCTGTCCATATTTCATGCGATTGGCTATTTGTTACAAATCCCAGTGTACTGTCTAGCCCAGTGGCGGCTGGCCAATAGAGGGCGCTAGGGCGCCGCCCCACCACTCCCCACATCCTAGACTTCATTGAATAAGACTTTAAAAATTACTTTCTTTTTTTTTTTTTTTTTTTTTAAATGAGCGAGGTAAATATTATATAGTTAGTGAGTAGAATGTATAATCTGCAATAAAATGTAGATTAAAATTGTTCTACGTTGTCTAAAGTTACTGCTAGGTCACGTATTTCCGGCCTGGGGCGCAAAAATCTTTGCCCATTGACTCTTGTTATAAGTTGTACATGCGCAGTTCGCTCCTCTCAATACAAGAGATAGGCGCTTTCCTGCGCCCCACCAACGAACTGCGCATGTACAAACAGCATTTACCGAATGCTGCTGATTTACACACCACCAACCACTGGTTGGCAGCAGAGAGCGAGTGGCTCGTGGTGCATCTGACATAAAATGCGCCAGAATGAGACAATATACTCAAGATTCAAGATTCAAGATTCAAGAGTTTAATTGTCACATACACACACGAGGTGTGTAGTGAAATGCAAAGTGGCAATGCTCAGCAGAAATGTGCAAAATAACAGGTACACACTATTTACAATAAACCAACACAATATTTACAATGTCAAAGAAACAACACAATATTTACAATAAGAGCACTTTATAAAAAAATATAGTAAAAAAAGGGAAAATTGTATGTGTAATATAAATTATAAATTATGTGTAGTCTTTACCTAAGTGTGTGTGTGTGCATAAGAGGGGCAGTGTGTGTGTCTTGGTGGGGCCCTGGTGAGGTCGGAGTTCACAGTCCTGATGGCCTGAGGAAAGAAACTCCGTCTCAGTCTCTCTGTTTTTGCAGCGTGACTACGGAGGCGCTTGCCTGACCGCAGCAGCTGAAACAGTCCGTTGTTGGGGTGGTGAGGATCCTTCATGATCCTGCAGGCTCTGGTTCTGCACCTCCTGGTGTACAAGTCCTGCAGGGTGGGGAGTGTAGTTCCAATAGTGCGCTCAGCCGAACGCACCACTCTCTGCAGAGCCTTCCTGTCCTGAGCGGAGCTGCTGCCAAACCAGGCAGTGATGCTTCCTGTCAGGATGCTCTCCACAGCTCCAGAGTAGAAGGACTGAAGGATCCTCCGGGAGACTTTGAATTTCCTCAGTTGCCTGAGGTGGTAAAGGCGCTGCCTCGCCTTTCTCACCAGAGTGTCAGTGTGTGTTGTCCATGTCAGATCTTCGGTGATGTTGACTCCCAGGTATTTATACCTGCTCACCCTCTCCACAGTAGTCCCATTAATCCCCAGTGGTGAGTACGTCCTCTGTTGTTGTGTCCTCCTAAAGTCCACAATCAGCTCCTTAGTTTTGGTAACATTCAGGAGGAGGCTGTTGTCCTGGCACCAGAGTGACAGATCAGCAACTTCCTCCAGGTAGGCCTTCTCGTCGTTGTTGGAGATCAGGCCCACCACCACTGTGTCATCCGCAAACTTAATGATGGTGTTGGAGCTGAACCTGGCCACACAGTCATGTGTGTACAGGGAGTACAGTAGGGGGCTGAGGACGCAACCCTGGGGGGATCCTCGGTCGTTTTCAAGGAGCTGGTTTAGTAGGAAGGCTTGGCTAACTGTATGTAGTGACACCAATGCTTTATTTTGCTTTCCCTGCATCCTTTTTCAAACGACAGGTCTCAGACCCAGCATGGATTCAGACAGGTTTGAATGATTTAAACCACATATCAGAAAAAGCAAAAGCAAATGTTTGGGAAAGTAAACATAGCTGCTCAGCTTGATGAAGGCTACAGGACAGGGATCTGTAAGCATAAAAATAAATAAAATAATAAACTGTCAAGTTCTGTGGTGCCATAGAGTCATTGAGAAATCTGCATCTCTCAAGGAGAGAAGGGCAAAATTCATGTACAAAAGTTGAAGCCACAAGGTAGCAAAGTCATATGGCTTTGAGCCAGTTCACTCAGCGTTTTGATGGCACTGGGTATTTCAAATGTAATACCATATTAATTTATTTTTTTCTTAAATGTTATTTTCTATTAGGTCTTACTGTGTTCATAATGTTCTGCCATTGTCTCAGGGTTTTGTGTTGTCAGATTTCTGTTGCACTTATCGAGGCACTTTTCGGTTACTTTAGTCTTTCACCATTACATATTGTAGTATAAAAGATAATTATTATAAAGAATTTGCACTAATTGAAGTACCTTAACTTACCATAAGCACGTTTCATTACAACAAATGTTCATTCAGCTCAGCAAATACAAATAAAGGCCTTTTCATTTATTGAAATACACTGATGATACCTTAGTACATGTTTGTTTGATTTTTGGTATAGCCCCCCCTGGAGAAAAATGCACCAGCCGCCACTGGTCTAGCCCCACTGAGGCTGGTGAGGGTTAGCCTACTCTCACAGACCAGAAGGAGTGAGTCATCTTCTCAAACACAGAACATCTTTGATGCAGCAGAAGAACTGAACTCCAGTCCTGAAGCAGGGAAACATTTCAAAGCAGCTCCAGTCACATCATTAGATTCAATATGGGGATTATTTGTGACGTTCATTTGTTTATGGAGCCGCAAATAATCCTGCAGATGGAAACTGATCATTTCATATGAAACAGTTGATGGAGTTGATATCTAGAGTAAAGCTCCACACCTTGCCTCCTGTACCTGTCTGTCTGTCTAACCTGTCTGTCTGTCTAACTAACTGCACTGCAAACAGAAAGCTGATTTAAGCTGAAATTCATTAATGACAAACTAACTTCACCTCGTCAGCAGTGCAGGCTTTCTCGGCTGGTTGGAGAGATTTTTTAAACTGGATTGTTGAACCAAAAGTAAGAAAAGCTTCATCTGAAGGTACCTGGTGTGTGTTGGGTTTGGTTCCTGGTTGAACTCCTGTTGAGAAGTCTTGGAGATAAAGGCTGAGCTCCTCTTCCTCCCAGGCTGAACCAGGTAGAGAACAGAGGAAGACACTGAGGCAACGCCCTTCCTGCAGGTAACCTAACCTGTTGGCCCCTCCCCCTCTGAGCAGGCGGGATGGGCGTCAGGGAGCGGTGAATAAACTCAGGTGGAGCTGATGATGTCACTGCAAACTGATATCTGATCAGCTCCATTCAAAGCAGCTGGAGGCTCCAGGCTGAAACCAGACCTGCTAGACCTGCCCTCTTAGACTCCAGGTACTAGTGGTAATAATATTTTTGGTGCTAGAGTGAGAGAACGCGCTGTCTCTAGGTTTAAGATCAAGTGATTGATTGGTAATTGATCTGTTATCAGGCTAACTGTAGCTGTACGTGTGATGATGTACGTGTTTATTTGAGTCGCATGTGGTGACGCATTCTAATGCCAGGTGTGAACACCTTCTCTCCCCCCTGCCCACCTCTCCCCCGTCACACCTTCTCTCCCCCCTGCCCAACCATCCCCCGTCACACCTTCTCTCCCCCCTGCCCAACCATCCCCCGTCACACCTTCTCTCCCCCCTGCCCAACCATCCCCCGTCACACCTTCTCTCCCCCCTGCTGCCCCACCTCTGCACTGCAGCTGAAGAGGCTCCACACAGGTGAGGCAGCAGGCCCTGATGGTATCAAACCAGGGCTCCTCAAGGCATGTGCAGACCAGCTGTGTGGCCGCCCCGATAATATCAAACGTGTTTGATATCTAGGATTTCAAATCGGGATGATTACGTCACTGCTTTCCGCGCGGGACCACATCGGCACCAACATCCTACGAACGCAGCACACTTTTGGACATAAACTTTTGCGCAAAACAAAGGTTTTTGTCCACTTTTCCCATCGACCCAGCGTGGCCGGCAGAGATAGTACGAGCGAGCCACAACAACAACAGTGGAGACTCACCTACGGGGAGACGAAGGAGGAAACATCGGGGAAAACGGAGCGGAATTCGGAACAGACTGAGAGTTCAAGCCCACCGTCCACCTCTGCCCAGCATCCTTCTTGCTAACGTCCAGTCTCTGGATAATAAGTTGGATGATGTTAGGGCGAGGATTAGATTCCAACGGGACATGAGGGATTGTAACGTCTTTTGTCTGACGGAAACATGGCTGACCCCGCTGGTGCCGGATCGAGTCATATGCCCAACCGAGTCCTTCTCTGTTTTCCGTGCGGATAGAACGGAAGAGTCTGGCAAATCTAAGGGTGGAGGGGTTTGCTTCATGACCAACAACAAGTGGTGCAACCCCAAGGACATTAAGACTCTTTCTCGTTCCTGCTCGTCGAACCTGGAACATCTGACGATCTCATGCCGTCCATTCTACCTTCCCCGGGAGTTCAGCTCGGTCATCACCACAGCCGTCTACATACCACCACAAGCGGACACCGACGTAGCACTATCGGACCTACATGATGTGTTATGTCGGCATCAGAACAAGCATCCCGACGCGGCTATGGTGGTGGCTGGGGACTTTAATAGGGCGAACCTAAAAAAAGTCATGCCGAACTTTCA
This sequence comes from Hoplostethus atlanticus, assembly GCA_034670405.1. Lineage (NCBI taxonomy): Eukaryota > Metazoa > Chordata > Actinopteri > Trachichthyiformes > Trachichthyidae > Hoplostethus > Hoplostethus atlanticus. The sequence goes on along the minus strand of JAXDDX010000042.1, from coordinate 3,210,848 downwards.
TCAGCACATTACGTGTGCTACCAGAGGGGAAAGAACGTTGGACCACTGCTATACGCCGTTCAAGAGAGGCTACAAGGCTGTCTCTCTCCCTCCGTTCGGCAAATCAGACCATGCCGCCATTTTCCTGCTACCGGAGTATAAACAAAGGATAGCACGGGAAGCGGTAGTGACGAGGGACGTAAAGCGGTGGTCTGACCAATCAGAGGCTGAGCTACAGGACGCTCTGCGTGACGTCGACTGGGACATGTTCCAATCCAGTTCCAGGGACGTCAGCGAGTTTACGGAAGTAGTAACGAGCTTCATAGCAACGCTAGTGGACACCATCGTCCCTACGGTGAAAGTTAGGTCCTTTCCTAACCAAAAACCGTGGGTTGATAAATCCATCCGCGACGCTTTGAACGCCCGTACTGCTGCCTATAACTCCGGTCTTGTATCCGGCAACATGGACGAGCACAAGGCAGCGTCCTATGGACTGAGAAGGGCGGTGAAGGAGGCCAAGAGGAGGTATAGGGACAGAGTGGAGTCGCAGATGGAGCAGCGCGACACCAGACGCCTATGGCAGGGGCTACGGACTATAACGGACTACCAGGGCAGACCCCCCGCAATTGTGAGTGCCGACGCATCCCTAGCGGAGGACCTGAACTCATTCTATGCACGGTTTGAGGCTAGCAACAACAGCGCTAGCTCGCCGGCTAACAACATCACCGTTAGCGCAGCCGGAGTGAGTTCCTACCGCTGGGGATGAACACACACTCTCTGTGACCGAGCACAGTGTGAGGAGGGCTCTGACGAGGGTGAACACCAGGAAAGCTGCTGGTCCAGATGGCATATCTGGGCGAGTACTGAAGACCTGTGCTAATCAGCTAGCTCCAGTGTTCACCACTATATTCAACATCTCCCTGGCTGAGTCTGTGGTCCCCGCCTGCTTCAAGAGATCCACTATTGTCCCTGTGCCCAAGAATGCTTCTCCAGCATGCTTGAATGACTACCGACCGGTGGCCCTCACCTCGGTGGTCATGAAATGCTTCGAGAGGCTGATTAAGGACTACATCTGCGCCTTCCTCCCTTGCTCCATGGACCCGCTGCAGTTTGCTTATCGTCCCAACAGATCCACGGATGATGCTGTCTCCCAGGTACTGCACACCACACTCTCTCATCTGGACAGCCGGAAGGGGGGCTATGTGAGACTGCTGTTCATTGACTATAGTTCAGCTTTCAATACCATAGTCCCCACCAGACTGGCTGGCAAGTTGATTGAGCTGGGACTGAACACCCCCCTGTGTGCCTGGATCCTGGACTTCCTGACCGCCAGGCCCCAGGTGGTCAGGGTGGGTAGACACACCTCCAACCCCCTCACCCTGAACACAGGATCCCCCCAGGGTTGCGTCCTCAGCCCCCTACTGTACTCCCTGTACACACATGACTGTGTGGCCAGGTTCAGCTCCAACACCATCATTAAGTTTGCGGATGACACAGTGGTGGTGGGCCTGATCTCCAACAACGACGAGAAGGCCTACCTGGAGGAAGTTGCTGATCTGTCACTCTGGTGCCAGGACAACAGCCTCCTCCTGAATGTCACCAAAACTAAGGAGCTGATTGTGGACTTTAGGAGGACACAACAACAGAGGACGTACTCACCACTGGGGATTAATGGAAATACTGTGGAGAGGGTGAGCAGGTATAAATACCTGGGAGTCAACATCACCGAAGATCTGACATGGTCCACACACACTGACACTCTGGTGAGAAAGGCGAGGCAGCGCCTTTACCACCTCAGGCAGCTGAGGAAATTCAAAGTCTCCCGGAGGATCCTTCAGTCCTTCTACTCTGGAGCTGTGGAGAGCATCCTGACAGGAAGCATCACTGCCTGGTTTGGCAAGCAGCTCCGCTCAGGACAGGAAGGCTCTGCAGAGAGTAGTGCGTTCGGCTGAGCGCACTATTGGAACTACACTCCCCACCCTGCAGGACTTGTACACCAGGAGGTGCAGAACCAGAGCCTGCAGGATCATGAAGGATCCTCACCACCCCAACAACGGACTGTTTCAGCTGCTGCGGTCAGGCAAGCGCCTCCGTAGTCACGCTGCCAAAACAGAGAGACTGAGACGGAGTTTCTTTCCTCAGGCCATCAGGACTGTGAACTCCGACCTCACCAGGGCCCCCACCAAGACACACACACTGCCCCTCTTATGCACACACACACACACACACTTAGGTAAAGACTACACATAATTTATAATTTATAATTTATATTATACATACAATTTTCCCTTTTTTTACTATATTTTTTTATAAAGTGCTCTTATTGTAAATATTGTGTTGTTTTTTTATATAGAGCTCTTAAAAACTGTTTATTGTAAATAGTGTGAACCTGTTATTTTGCACATTTCTGCTGAGCATTGCCACTTTGCATTTCACTACACACCTCGTGTGTGTATGTGACAATTAAACTTCTTGAATCTTGAATCTTGAATCTAGCCAATGAGAGAGACAATCTACAAGGACACGGAAGTGAATGAAGAAACAACAACAAACTGTTGTACTGGTGCGTTGGACAGCTGAGATGGAGGAAAGGCTTGTCGATATGTGGCAAGAACACGACTGCCTATATAACGTGTCTTCCAAGCACGGAGCCGGATTCATTTCAGAAGTGCGGGGGCCAAAAAGAGCGTATGTGTGACTGTGTGTGTGTGTGTGTGTGTGTGTGTGTGTGTAGCGGTAGATAGACCGGAGACTCGCACTCAACTTCTGCGGAGTAACTATAGCTTGCTTGCACCACAGGCTGGCGGACGCCGTCATCTCCACATTTGGAGAAAGTTACAAACTGTTTGACAGCAGCAAAGAATGAACCACTCTCTATTTTGTACCAATCTGCATTAAAGTACTTTCTCTGTGGCCAAACGATCTAGCGGTCTCCTTTTTGTCTACAATTATCTGTGCAGCTTTACCCGTCTCTAAGTCCCGACAACAACCCTCCAGGCAGTCGGAGCCAGCGCTAGCCTGTCTCGGTTCAATGCCGGCGGGTTGACAGTCTCAGCGGCACAGGGCTGCTGCTTTGGGGTTCTTCTGGCTGCGCTGGTTCTAGTGGAGGGCCAGGCTCCAACGGAGCTGTGGACGTCAGGGATGTAATATTATTAACGTTGAAGTTCAGTTTTGTTTGACTGTATTTTCCTTTCTGATGCACTGGTTCTTTTGACATGTTTGCAGAAGCATATTTGCAATATTGATAGTTAAGGTTAGTTCAGCTAGTTTAACGGCTCACTGTAAACAAGGTAACACACATCACAGCATTGAAACTATTTTATTGATTGCAATGTACACTGTATGCATTTGATTCATTTGGTAAATATTCTTCCCGTTTTATGTCTATGCTTTATTTTACCTAATGTGGGCGGGAATGAATGAAACGTCTTTTACCTTAAGTGTTGCAATATAGGGGCATTTGAGGGGAAACAGTGATTCTTTATCAATGCAAAGCATAAGTAAAGCAAGTTGCACCGGTTTCACCATGCCAGTCTACATTTTGTTTACATTTCTCCCCGTGAGATCACGCGAGGCGGTGCATTCAGGTTCCCTCTGGCACGATAATCTTAGTAATATCCTCTAGTGTGTGATGCACCATTATTTTCAGATCTTGTAGTCTGTGCGTGTTTGAGATTAGAGAGAAGAACATCTGTGAAGATTCTCCTCATGTGCGTGATGCAACCCGATTTCAAAATCGGTTAGGATTTTAAAACCTGTGGTGTGAGCCCAGCCTTACAGAGTAATAGAACCAGGATGTACAGTGGATGGATGGATGTTTACATATATACAAGTACAAAATATAAAGCCCTAAATACTAAATACTAAATTAAAGAATTAGTTAAAGAATGAAAGAATCAATATACTGCAGTCTGCAGATTCGTCATTAAATATCCTTTATCTCTTATCCTTTGTTTTACTCAAAAACATGCAACACTTTTCCCCAATGAGGCTCTTATTTTTCTTATTTATTCTAGCTGATTAGTTTTGTTTTGAAAGTGTAGACCGGAAGTGATTTCTGGCTAGCTTGGTGGAGCTGTCTCGCTTTCTAGCTACTAACAGTAGTAGAAATGTGTCTTATCAGATAGTTTATGTGGGGTTGTTTATATTTTAACTACAGACAACATGTCAGTGTTTTAACGGCTCGTTTCTCATAGTTTATTATATATATATATGTGTTATTTAACAGCCGGACGGAGATGTTTAGTAAACTGACCAGCCTGTTCCAACAGGCTCTGGAAACGGTGAGTGACGAGCTAACTAACCTAGCTGGTTAGCTTAATTCATCCAGCTAGTTAAATCAAGTTATCTGTCTGGTTAAAGGGAGGATAATATTAGTTAGGAATATCTCGATAGTGGAGTATTTCATGTTAACTAACTTAGTTAACTAACGTTATCGTCACGGGAGCAACAGCTTCGTAAACAAGAAGTTAAGTCATTCACTTGAAGAAGCTCAACTAGCTGGCTAACTCGGCTAACTATTAACTAAATATATCGGTTATCCGGGTAGTTAGTGATCCAGACTCTGACAGCTAACTAACTAACAGCTAACTAGCGGTAGGTTAGCTGGCTCAGGTTGTTGACGTGGAAGTCTGCAGGTATTCAGTCCAACTGCATTCCTACAAGTCTGGACAAGGAGCTGGAGAGAGAGACAGACTGGCAGACAGACAGACTGGCAGACAGACAGACAGGGACATGAGGACAGAAGACATGTTAGTGTGAGAGAGCAGATGATGCTGATGTCATGTCGCTTCACTAGTTAACCAGGTTAATGTGTTAACCAGGAGCCATAGTGGTGAGACAGGTTGGTGTGTGAGACAGGCTGGAAACTTGAAATGTTTTTGTTTTTTCACCATGAAGTCAGGAGACCCTAAACTAACCTGTCTGTCTGTCTGCTTGTCTCTGTACCTGTCTGTCTGCTTGTCTGTCTGTCTACCTATTTGTCCCTCAACCTATCTGTCTACCTGTCTGTCTGTCTACCTGTCTGTCTCTCTACCTGTCTGTCTACCTGTCAGAGGGAGCCGTCAGTCGACCTGTTGGAATCGTTTGTGGATCACTGGAAAGGAATCACCAACTACTATATAGAGACAACTGGTAAGGACTAGTTATAGATATAGTTATATACTGGTTATTACCTGGTTAGTCTGGGTAATGTCTGGTTATAGTCTGGTTAAGGTCTAGTTATAGTCTGGTTATTACCTGGTTAGTCTGGTTAAGGTCTAGTTATAGTCTGGTTATTACCTGGTTAGTCTGGGTAATGGCTGGTTATAGTCTGGTTATTACCTGGTTAGTCTGGTTAAGGTCTAGTTATAGTCTGGGTATTACTTGGTTAGTCTGGTTATAGTCTGGTTAAGGTCTAGTTATTGTCTGGTTAAAGTCTGGTTAAGGTCTAGTTATAGTCTGGTTATTACCTGGTTAGTCTGGGTAATGTCTGGTTATAGTCTGGTTATTACCTGGTTAGTCTGGTTAAGGTCTAGTTATAGTCTGGGTATTACTTGGTTAGTCTGGTTATAGTCTGGTTAAGGTCTAGTTATTGTCTGGTTAAAGTCTGGTTAAGGTCTAGTTATAGTCTGGGTATTACCTGGTTAGTCTGGTTAAGGTCTAGTTATAGTCTGGGTATTACCTGGTTAGTCTGGTTAAAGTCTGGTTAAGGTCTAGTTATTGCCTGGTTAAGGTCTAGTTATAGTCTGGTTATTACCTGGTTAGTCTGGTTATAGTCTGGGTATAGTCTGGGTATTACCTGGTTAGTCTGGTTAAAGTCTGGTTAAGGTCTAGTTATTGCCTGGTTAAAGTCTGGTTAAGGTCTAGTTATTGCCTGGTTATTACCTGTTCTGGGCGCTCTGGAAAATGTGACACCACCAATAACCTTTATTACAGAAACAGACAAAGAAGAAAAACACTGAAGTCAAATGAGACGAGAGTCTCAGTGATCAATAATCAATGAACAAACCTCGATCGTGTGATAAACTCAATTGTGTGTGTGTGTGTGTGTGTGTGTGTGTGTGTGTGTGTGTGTGTGTGTGTGTGTGTGTAGATGAGTGTCGGCCGGTCAGACAGACAGACATCCCCTGGCGTCTCAAACAGATGTTGGACATACTGGTGTATGAGGAGAAACAGCAGGTAGGACACACTCACGTATACACACATATATACACATATATACACACTCACACGTATACACACATATATACACTCACGTATACACACATATACACACATATATACACACTCACACGTATACACACATATACACACATATATACATATATATATATACACACATATATACACACTCACACGTATACACATATATATATATACCCACACATACACACACACTCACGTATACACACATATACACACATATATATATATATATATATATACACACATATATACACACTCACACGTATACACACATATACACACATATATATACACATATATACACACATATATACACACTCACACGTATACACATATATATATATATATATATATACACACACACTCACGTATACACACATATATATATATATATATATATATATATATATATATACACACACACACACACATGTCCACACACACACTCACGTATACACACATATATACACACGTACACACATATACACACACACATATATATATACACACACACACATTTAGACACACACAGAAGCTCTGGTCTGCTGTGTGTGTTCAACATGTTTAGGTGAGACCTTATAAATAAATTTGACTACTAGATTTAAAAAAAAAAAGATTGATTGTCAGTTGCTGGTTACATCAACCAGTTTGTGCCTGGACTCTTTTTCAATTGTGAATTACTCTCTTACATATGGATTAATGGATAAAATACTGAACCAATTAATAACAATCTAATCCTTAGTAGCAGCTCTGGTTGATTGATTGATTGATTGATCGATTGATTGATTGGCTGGTTAATTGGTTGGATGATTGATTGATCTGTTGTTTGGTGACAGGGTGCGGAAGAGACAGGGCCATGTATGGAGTACCTGCTGCAGCACAAAGTAGTGGAGACACTCTGTACACTGGGCAAGGCACAGGTAACACACACACACATACACACACACATACACACACACACACGGTGAATTGTCTGACTGAACTGCTGTGTTCATACTACATACTCCATATGCAGGGTTTTTCCGTCTGTCAACGAAAATCTGATTTGGTGTAAAACAAATGAACAAAGTTCAACTAATTGCAATACTTGCAAAACCTTGCAATTTTGTCCAATATCCACAAAATCTCTGCACATGTGACACTCCTACATGTGACACTCCTACATGTACATGTGACACTCCTACATGTGACACTCCTACATGTACATGTGACACTCCTACATGTGACACTCCTACATGTACATGTGACACTCCTACATGTACATGGTGCTTTTTCCATGTGAATATGCAACTTGCACCATTTGCTTCCTTGTTATCCGAGCCTTGGTTGCACTTTGATATGATTACACAAGAGGACAATGCTGGAGTGGCCAGTAGGGAGAACTTCACAACCTAGAGAGTCAGTAAGAACATCTCACCTCCTTCTACCTCTCCTCTCCTCTCCCCTCCTCCCATCCCCCCTCTCTCTCCTCAGTATCCCCCTGGAATGTGTCAGCAGGTCTTCTTGTTCGTCTCCAGGTTGTTGTCTCAGATCCAGAAGCCTTTGCTCCACCTCATCATCATCTACAGACCTGTACAGGTACACACACACACTCTGATTACTCTAACCTGATCACCCTGATCAACGAGTCACCAGTAGTCCATTCAGCATAGCGACCAACAAGCTGGAACTCTTCATCATCATCAGTCATCAACAACCAATCAGTTTTCTGTTCTTCCTTGTTTCCTACTGACGCGATTTTGTTTCATGATCAATAATTCAAAATGGAGGAGAAGTTGCCATACTCCCCTACATATACTGTATATCAGTCCTCAAATCCGGGCCTCGGCTTCCAGAGTACCGCTGGTCTTCTATTCTGCCAGGTAGTTTCCATTCAATGTCTAATCAGGGATTGATTAAGACCGGATGCCAGGTGACTACATTTAACTTCCTGGTAGGAGAGAAAAGCAGTGTCACTCTGGACCCTGAGGCCCGGATTGGAGGAACTCTGCTGTATATACTGTAGACAGAACAGCAGAACAGCCTGGAAGAGACGACCAGCAGCTGGATGGCCGACTTGCTAACAAGACAGAAGCATAAACAGGAAGTTGACAGACTCCTGAACAATGGAAATAAGTACTATGTCTGTCTGTCTGTCGCCTCCCTCCCATTAACAGGACAAACCACAGCAGGACCATGTTATACTCTGACCAGTAGTAATGATGTGGTACTGCTGCTCTGTTGTCTTTCCAGAAGCTGATCCGGCTCTGTGCACTTCCTGGTTCCCAGACAGAGAAGGAGGAAGCTCGGTTCCTATTGGTTATCTGCTCCAAGGTCAAACAGGACCCCCACATCCTTAACTACATCTTAGAGGTACCATTTAACTTCACTAACTGTTCAGGTAATTAACTGCACCCGTCCCTGATTAGACAACCCGCAGGCTCCGAGAACCAGGATTCAGAACCACTTATACCCCTAACACAGGTTTATCCTGGGTGGTCGACCATTCAGTCCACACAAGACCCGTGTCACCATGTTTACATCTGTATACGTCACTGTGTATGTCAGAGTAACTTTGTGATAACACCGTAGATCATTGGATCTTTTACCGTCCCGCTAATTTGTCGTTTTATTTCTTCTTCCCCACGAATGGACAGAAGCTCTCTGATTTCTGAATCTTTCCAATTCTCTGTTCTTCGTTCTATTGGTTCATTGTTGAAACGCTCCTTGTTGTGAAGTGGCTTTCATACTAATGCGCCTCTGATCCAATGAGGTTCCCGTCCATTGCGTGACCCTGGTCTCCCCGTTCACACCGAGCAGCATCTGACCCGGGTTGTTCCCAGGTCAGCAGGTCTGATGACCCTGTAGACCCATTCACACCAACGCCTGACACCGGTCATTCCCAGGTCGTTGCCCCGGTGTGAAAGGGGCAACCGTACCATCTAACCATCAACTAACAAGCTTAGCTATCTAACCATTAACTAACCAACTTCATTAACTAACTGAACATCGTAGAGGTTCTAGAGTGGCTTGGTATTTCAGGCTCCTACAGCAAAGTACTGAAGCCTGTTGTTGTATTGATTACTTTCGAGGCTTTGCATGGCTTTGCCCCTAATTACAATAATTACTATCTGTAATGAGTATTTAGTTAGAATAGTAACTGTATTGTGTAATATTTAATCTCTTATTCTTTGTCATCAGCTTCCACACCAATCACCAGCCAAGATGCAAGGCTCTGACTTTGACCAGTCAGAGGACAGGAAACAAGCCTTCAATCACAGGACAGAGACAGTAGTGTCTTCCAGCCAATCACATTCCCCCGCCTCTCCTTTAAGTTCCGCCTCCAGCCCTGACCAATCAGATTGCAGTATGTCCAGCTCCAGCCCTCCCCCAGACAGCTCAGGTCTCCTCTATGCTCTGGTCCAGCTCACTAAGAGCCAGGTCAGTTAAAGTGTTTAACTAGTCTACTACTACAGTTATCCCTTATCTAGAGTTAACTAGTGTAATACAGTTAAAATGAGATTAATCCTCTGGAAAGGAAGTTGCATTATATTATTTAGAGTTAACTAGTTTACTGCTGCTATGGTTAACCCCTCGTGTTGTGTCATACTGGGTTGTGTTTTTAACCGTTATTTTACCAGGCAAGTTAAGAACAGATTATTGTAAATCCAAGTGACGAGCCACTTGAGGGGAAAGGGGGGGGGGGCTAAATGATAAAACGACAGGCGGTGGACGACAGGCAGAAACAACAGGCGGTAGACGACAGGCGGTAGACAACAGGCAGAAACGACAGGCGGTAGATGACAGGCAGAAACAACAGGCGGTAGACGACAGGCAGAAACAACAGGCGGTCGACGACAGGCGGTAGACGACAGGTGGTGGACGACAGGCGGTAGACAACAGGCAGAAACGACAGGCGGTAGATGACAGGCAGAAACGACAGGCGGTGGACGACAGGCGGTAGACAACAGGCAGAAACGACAGGCGGTAGACGACATGCAGAAACAACAGGTGGTGGACGACAGGCAGAAACAACAGGCGGTGGACGAACAGGCAGTAGACGACAGGCAGAAACAACAGGCGGTGGGCGACAGGCAGAAACAACAGGCGGTGGACGACAGGCGGTGGATGACAGGCGGTGGACGACAGGCGGTAAACAACAGGCAGAAACGACATGCGGTAGACAACAGGCGGTAGACAACAACCAGTAAACAACAGAGATGGAGGCATGACAGGGTACAAAGTGAGGCCTGGCATACATGACAAGTATAAAACAACTAGTTACACAGAGAAACGAAGGCAAGCAGGCAAACGGCACAGAGAGCAGGCATGACCAGGTAGGAAGGCGGGGCATGGCATACATGGGGTAGGAAACATGGGCGACAAACATATTGTGTCATGCCTTACTGGATCGTACTTTGTCGTGCTGTGTCATGTATCATATGTCTGGTCCTTCCACAGAGGAGTGCTGTGTGTCTGAAGGCCTATGAGAGCCTGTTGCTGCTGGTCAGTCTGCAGTCTGGAGGTTCAGGGGAGACTCTGGCTCATCGGACCCAGCTGGGTGCTCTGCTGGCTGGGAGGCTCGTCCAGCTGCACCGCCTGCTGCCTCTGGAGACCCTGGAGCCTCAGGATGTACAGGGCTGGCCTCACACAGCCTGGAGGTGAGGGTAGTAACAGGTTATGAATGAATGAACTGTATTCGTCACATACACATACATGCAGTGAAATTCTTTTTCTGCACACCCCTGACTAGATATACACAACATATCACCCCACACACATGCACGACCCTCCGGTGATGGGTGGGCCTCACTAACCGCTAGGCCAACCTGCCGCCCGTTAGTAGTAGTAGTAGTAGCAGCAGTAGCCGCAGCCGCAGCAGTAGTAGTAGTAGTAGTAGTAGTAGTAGTAGTAGTAGTAGTAGTAGTAGTAGTAGTGATAATAGTGGTGGTGGTAGTAGTAGTAGTAGTAGTAGTAGTAGTAGTAGTAGTAGTAGTAGTAGTAGTGACAGTGGTAGTGGTGGTAGTAGTAGTAGTAGCAGTGATAATAGTAGTGGTGGTAGTAGTTGTAGCAGTAGGTGTAGTAGCAGTAGTAGTAGAAGTACTTGTTGACGATATTGAGATGGTTTCTTCTGCCAGCTCGCAGTTCTCCCAATCCAGTCCAGATCAGAGCCTGGTGTTTCCTGGTAGTGGTCACATGACCAGCTTCTTCTCCTGGCTCGACTTCCTGGATCACCTGATGAAGGAGGCGCCACAGGTAAATACAGCTGCTACTACTATTAATACTGCTATTACTACTGCTATTACTGCTACTATTACTACTACTATTACTACTGCTATTACTACTACTATTACTGCTATTACTGCTACTATTATTACTACTACTACTAAGACTATTACTACTACTATTACTACGACTTCTATTACTACTAATACTAATAACTAATAACGCCTCTCATGGTCCCCAAGGCAACAACAATAGAAAACAGAAGAACTAAAAACTCAGACAGATCAAAGAACTTGCGGACGGAGAAGCGACGACCAACACTAACAGTTATACTAATAGTAATACTACGACTCGGTCAAGTTCTGTAGTGTCACCTACTCTGTGTGTCTGTGTGTGTGTGTGTGTGTGTGTGTGTGTGTGTGTGTGTGTAGGTGTTAGCGGTGCAGCTAGCCCGGTCCGTCCACCATGAATGGCTGCTGTCCGTCCTGCAGCCCCAGCTGATGCAGACGTAAGGAAAAGCATTTAGCTGATTATTATTATTGATTATTATTGTTTAGATTATTAACACAACTGACAATTACAACACATATTGAGTAGAAATAACTGAATGAAAAGTATTTGCAACATTTATGCAGAAGAGACAAAGAGATCCTGGTCAGCACCGCCCTGCTGAGTGTTGTGGTTCGACTGGTCCAGTCTGCAGCCTTACTGGACCAACTGGTTCTGTTCATACTGGGAACACACCCACTGAGACACCAGTTGATCCATCGCTGCGACCACATCTCTGACCAGGTGAGACGGCGTCCTGGAGGGAAGATACTGGAGGTGAGCTGCCGGTTCAGACAGACGGGTTAACCTGTCGCTCTCACTCTGTCTGTCCCTCCCTGTCTGTCTCTCTAGATCAGTACGGCGTCTCTCTGTCTGGTGGAGGAGTTGCTAGAGAAGCCTCACAAGGACATTCTGACCAACCTGGTGTTGAGAAACCTGGAAAGTCGCAGCTACGTCAGCCTCCCCCCTGCTGGCCTGGAGGACAGACAGACGGACGCCACTGGCCTGGAGGACAGACGGACGGACGCTGACGAGAACGAGTGAGTTTCTCCAGTAGTACCAGGTCACCCAAGATTCAACCAACAAACCCTTTTAGACCTCCTGTCCTCCTTTGTCTGTGTGTGCAGTGATCTAGAGGAGGACCCATTTTTCTCAGACAGCCTGTTGCTCCCTTCTGCTCCTCGCTGCTCCTCCTCACCTCCTCCCTCTGGACCGAGCCCGGCTGAAGACGCCGTCAACAGGTGGAGACAACAGGAAGTGGTGATAAAGACGTGATGACATGATGAAGACACGATATATTATTCCTATTATTCTCTGCTGCTTCCCTCCAGGATCAATAGTATAATATAGTATTATATAATAATAATATATAATATATATATAATATATTGATCTGATCCTGTAGTGATCACATGTCATTTGGATCTTTAAATTGACTTAAATTCAGTCAGGAAACGATGAATTCTTCAAATAGTTCATCATACTGTGTGTGTGTGTGTGTGTGTGTGTGTGTGTGTAGTTTCCTGTGTCTAGTTCCTCAGGAGGCCAGGTCGTCCCACCTGGTCCAGGGAGGAGGATACGACTCATACGTCCACGATGCTCACACTCTGGTGAGGAGGACTCACTAACTAACTTAGTAACAGACTACTAACTTAGTAGTAACTAAGTAGTAACAGACTACTAACGTAGTAGTAACTTAGTAATAACTGAGTACTAACTTAGTACTAAGTAATAAAGTATTAACTTAGTACTAACTTAGTAGTAGCAGAGTACTAACGTAGTAGTAACAGACTACTAACTTAGTAGTAACTAAGTAGTAACAGACTACTAGCATAGTAGTAACAGACTACTAGCGTAGTAGTAACGTTGTAGTGATCCAGTACTACTATGTTAGTATGGTTTGTTCATATCTGGTTTTGAAGAACTATCAGCTCTTAGTAATCAATGAGTCACTGTATTGATCAGACTCCATCAACCCTCCAGATATATTATGGTCTGTTGTAATATGGGGCAGAAAAACCTGAAGTACTGTTCCTTTAAATCAGTACTTAGCTCCTCCTCCTCCTCCAGGTGAAGGAGTGCCTGTCTCTCTCCCAGTCCTGGGATTGGCCAGAGAGCCTTCCTCCTCCCTCCTCTGCCTCAGACTTCTATGAGGGTGACCTCCTCAAGGTGCTGTTAGACCGACTGGGGCGCATCCTGGAGCAGGTAGACGTCTGTCTGTCTGTCTGTCTGTCTGTCTGTCTGTCTGTCTGCCTGCCTGCCTGCCTGCCTGTCTGTCTGTCTGCTACAGTGTAAAAGGTAGCTTATTGCTGCTCGGTCTTCTCATTATGTTTAGCTGTTATGTTTTAAATACTATTTAATAAGAATTTAATAATATTTAATAATTAGTTCTGGTTAGTTAAGAGTCATCCCTTCTTTAAGTTCTTGCTGTTCTCATTTGATGTCCTGATTTCTGACCAGTTTGATAAATTCAGTAATAAACTGACAGCTGATGTGTTTCCACCATGTAATAACTAGTACCATCAATAATGTGACTAATTAACATGATGACTGGTTAGCACTAGTTAACTATCATTAACTATCTGCTCTGTCCCTCCAGCCCTATGAGTTGAACCTCCAGGTGACATCCATCTTTTCCAGACTGTCTGCATTCAAGCATCCACTGCTCCAGGAATACCTACTGAACCCCTACATCAACCTGTCTCACTGCTCCAGGTCTCCCTTCTCTGTCCTCATCAGGGTAAGATAGACAGGTTAATACCTGCTGAACCCCTACATCAACCTGTCTCACTGCTCCAGTCCTCCCTTCTCTGTCCACCCCTACATCAACCTGTCTCACTGCTCTAGGTCTCCCTTCTCTTTGAAAGACAAAAAGTTAATGGACTGTGTGTGTGCGTGTGTGTGTGTGTGTGTGTGTGCGTGCGTGTGTCAGGTGATAGGAGAGTTGATGCAGAGGATCCAACTGGTTCCTGATCTGACAGACAGACTGGTCAACGTCAGGAGACAACTGGTAGAACTGGACAGCAGCACTGGGTAAGTGTGTGTGTGTGTGTGTGTGTGTGTGTGTGTGAATAAATTAATGTCTCATTCTACAACATATTTCAGAATCAGAACCGTATGGTTAGTAGCTTCCTCATATCTAGTAACCTGTAATAGATTACAACAGGCAGACTGTAGGAAATATCTTCTTAATAGCACATTACATTATATTACATTATATTACATTACATTACGTTACTTTACATTACAGTCATTTAGCAGACGCTTTTATCCAAAGCGACTTACAATAAGTGCATTCAACATAGGTAGAGAACTACTAGTCACCAGAAATCAGAAGTGCATTTCCTTCCTAAACATCATCTAAGAGCAGAACCAGTGTTGAGGTAGAAGATCAATAAGTTAGATACCTACTTTTATTAAACAACTGAGACAAATAAGTAAATCAAATAAACAAGAGCTAATAAACAAGAACTAAGACAAATAAGTGAAGACAAATAGGCAAGTGCTAAGAGGAAGGGTCAGGGTAGTGTTTCATGAAGAGGAAGGGTCAGGGTAGTGTTTCTTGAAGAGGAAGGGTCAGGGTAGTGTTTCATGAAGAGGAAGGGTCAGGGTAGTGTTTCTAGAAGAGGAAGGGTCAGGGAAGTGTTTCATGAAGAGGAAGGGTCAGGGTAGTGTTTCTAGAGGAAGGGTCAGGGTAGTGTTTCATGAAGAGGAAGGGTCAGGGTAGTGTTTCTAGAGGAAGGGTCAGGGTAGTGTTTCATGAAGAGGAAGGGTCAGGGTAGTGTTTCATGAAGAGGAAGGGTCAGGGTAGTGTTTCATGAAGAGGAAGGGTCAGGGTAGTGTTTCTAGAAGAGGAAGGGTCAGGGTAGTGTTTCATGAAGAGGAAGGGTCAGGGTAGTGTTTCATGAAGAGGAAGGGTCAGGGTAGTGTCTCTAGAAGAGGAAGGGTCAGGGTAGTGTTTCTTGAAGAGGAAGGGTCAGGGTAGTGTTTCTTGAAGAGGAAGGGTCAGGGTAGTGTTTCTAGAGGAAGGGTCAGGGTAGTGTTTCATGAAGAGGAAGGGTCAGGGTAGTGTCTCTTAAAGAGGAAGGGTCAGGGTAGTGTTTCGTGTTTCTTACTTCTCAAATCATTAAAATAAATGATATTAGGTATTCTGATTGTAAAACTTGTCTCCTTGGTCCCACTGACCCATTGAAGTGGGTAGAAGTTGAAGTTGTTAGTTAGTTAAAAACAACTGGATGAACAACACAAGGTTCAGCTCTTGGCCTTGTAGCTGCATGTCTCTGTTTCCTTCCCAGTGCCAAAAGAAGAGAAAAAAACCCTAACCCTCTTTATAATGTTAGCCCCGCCTTCCCGGTTTAAACTAGCCAGTCAGGACTCAGGATCTAAAATCATTCTCATCATTCTACAGAAACAAGGGCACAGAGCAGAACCTTGGCAGAGTAACCTATGCATTAAAAATATATATACTGCACCGTTTGAGATGTGCACATTCCATTGGTGAATCAATGGACAAAGCAATACACCAACTTGTGGAATAGTGCAGAGTATGTACTATGTACTGTGTTTCTATTGTCTTTATTTTCACATGGAATATTTTTTATGTTTTACTAGGGGGAACACCATTATAAGCCCTTGGGCTTCCTGGTTCCTCACATCACATCATGTTTCATTTTATCTATTTTCACCATTTCTACAATTAAACCTTTTTTGAGCAAATAAATAAATCTAAATCTACTGTGTTTCTCAGAGGTTTGATGATTCATGGTGGAACAGGAACCAGTACACTTGTAGACTAGTAGAAGACTGGTAGAGGACTAGTAGGGCTAGTGGAGGACTGGTAGAGGACTTCTGGGACTGGTAGAAGACTGGTAGAGGACTTCTAGGACAGGTAGAGGACTAGTAGAGGACTAGTAGAGGACTGGTAGAGGACTGGTAGAGGACCTCTAGGACTGGTAGAGGACTGGTAGAGTGGTAGATGACCTCTAGGACTAGTAGAGGAATAGTGTAGAGTATGTACTCTCTCACACTGAGATGTGTTGTGTCTGCAGGCTGGAGCACCTGACCCTGCTGAGAGGAGTCATTGTTCTGGAGGAGTTCTGCAAGGAGCTGGCTGCCATCGCCTTTGTTAAACTACCCCTCAATGAGGACTGACATACCCAGCTACACCTGGGACCTGGGTATTTACCTACCTGGGACCTGGTACACCTGGGTATTTACCTACCTGGGACCTGGTACACCTGGGTATTTACCTACCTGGGTATTTACCTACCTGGGACCTGGTGCACCAGGGTATTTACCTACCTGGGTATTTACCTACCTGGGACCTGGTACACCTGGGTATTTACCTACCTAGATTTTGGTAGAGCACAGAGGAGGAGACTTGATAAAGGAACTGACTGTCCTTTACTTTATGACCTTCATTAAACTGCCCTGGATGAATTCTGACCTGTCCATATTTGGACTGCAGTACACCTGACCCAGTGGGCTACAATACAAGACGTTGCTGGTGATGGTTGACCTTGGTTTTACAGGGTCTTGGTTTTACTGGGACTTGGTTTTACCAGGCCTTGTGTCCAGAAAAGGCCTCTGGTTTACTTATCAGAGAAACTGTCGCCTGGAAAAGTTGTAACTGAACTTTTGGTGACATCACCGATCAGCAGCCAATGATGTACTAGTATTCCTATATGTCCCGCCCATCACTGCAGCATAATTGTCTCTACAGTTAGTCACAGTTAGTCACTCAGCTAGCTGAGGTCAGACAGACTCCACTGTTTGCTGTTTGGTTTTATGTTCTGTGAAAATGTTTAAATATATAATTTATGTTGGACAATCTCCTTCATATCTCTGCTGTCAGATGAAAACCACGTATCGGCTTTTCAAGGGTGAAGAGAGAACAAGGGCCTTGAAACTCACTGAACACATAAACAACCCTGGAAACTGAGTTCAAGTTCAGGAAAAATAAAACAAATTTGCCGTCGTGTATTTTTCTGACGGCAGAGAAATGTTCGGATCTGTGCTGAAGGTGGATGTGGCGCTCCGGTGAACGGGAGACTGAACGGTGTAGATCGGTTAACGGTTCACCAGGGTTGACTAGTCTGAGTTAACAGGAGCAACTTTTAACCTTTAAATATTTAAAGTAACTAAAGAGAGCAGACGAAGCAATGATATGCTTTAAAGTGCGTCCGTGCCCTGGTCTGTTGCAGTATTACAAGAACCTTTATAAAACATTGTCTTGGCTCTGGATTTTCTAAACTCAAGATTTCCTACACAGATCTTGAAAAGTTGAGTGGAAAATGAATTTGGTAATTTGTAGGTCTTGAAAGTTTGGGAATTGGACTAGTTATTAAAACTAGTTATTAAAGCTGCTCTGTTTCTGTGAACTCGTCCTGGTAAACTCCATTATCTGTATTTCCATAGCTCTATCTCGATTTCTGCATCTGTACTTCTATATCTCTATTTCTATCTGAACAGTTGCTCTTCTGTCTCTAAACACTAAAAATGGACAGATTTCATCTTTAATACAACATTCAGTTCAGTAATATTAATATCAATAATAGTTTATTCCTTCCTGCATCTTAGACCAGCAGGAAATAATTAATATGTTTAGTCAGAATAAAAGCCTTCCTTCAACTAAATGAACAATCAATTAATTCACAATCAATCAGTAAATCCTTTTCTTATAATTCTATTTAGAACAAAATCTAAACAAATCTAAACTTTCATCGTCATTACTAACACGGTTCTTTATGGGTTTGTGACGCCCCCTGTGTTGTGATGCTGTTACTACCTCCGCATCACTTCCCTTCCCTTGTGTTTCATCATGCTGCTGTAAATATCCACAGTAAGACCGTAAGGGAGCCGGTTTTGCCTTCAAAATAAAACCACATTTTACCACTTGATAAAATATGAATCATATCAACAATCTGTGAACTCACTTCATTAAATATGGAATCACTGTATATCTCTAAAGTAGATAATAAAAAATCTATTGAGACATAATTGTTTTTCCAGATAGAGGACTGCCTGATCACACAGCTAAATCAAAGATCAAAAAATAATATTTTCTAATTTAAACACCAACTAGTAAGGAAGTTAACCATCATGTCAAAGTCCATTTAACCCACAGCAGCGGCACCATGGTGAGTGATTAAACTGACCAGTCAGTTCAGAAGGCATCGTCACTTACAGACAGAAGACTGTAGCTTCAGTAATATGTGATATAAATCAGTTTGATGCTACTTACCTTACTAGGATGTATACCATGAAGTTATAGCATAAAGGTTTATATTTTCCTATTTTTATTCCGCTGCTTTGTTTTACTCCAAAAGCGTTGCAGCGCATGTTCAGCAATAAAGTTTTTGTTTAGAAACTTCTGACCAGGCGTGCTGCTGTTAGTCTTTCTAACTGCTTTTATTGTGAAAGCTGTGAGTGGAAGTGCTGTTATGTACCGCGGCTAGCTTCACGCTGGTCCGTGCCTGCACCTCCTGCAGAGGAGGAGGAGAGCGGAGCTGCTGAAGGTCAAACCTGCCGCCTGTTCCGACACATTACCGCTATTTAAACCAATATTAATATTAGTTATATTATCGGATCAATAATCCAGCCGAGTTTTAATTTTCCCTGTCGAAGAGAAACCTGTTCAGCCGTGACGTCAGAGAGGATAGAGGGATAGACAGATCTACAGAGGAGAGGAAGCTCATCCTTCATCCCTCCTTCTCTCTCTCTACCAGGAGAACCCAGTGTCTTCCTCCGTCCCTCCATCTACAAGTCTCTCTCTCTCCTCCTTCCCTCCACCTGTCTCTCTCTCTGCCGGTCCCTTCCTCCATCCCTCCATCATGGGGAACAGGAGCATGGAGGATCTGATCCCGCTGGTGAACCAGCTCCAAGACACCTTCTCGTCTCTGGGTCAGACCGCCAACCTGGACCTGCCGCAGATCGCCGTGGTGGGCGGGCAGAGCGCCGGCAAGAGCTCCGTCCTGGAGAACTTCGTCGGCAAGTGAGTGGAATCTAACGCAGCCCGGGGTGGGGGGGGCGTCGGGATGTGAGATGTTTATTCCCACCCGCCCGCCTGGCCGCTGGAAGGTAGTCAGGAGTGTATAGCCAACATACAACCAGTAATGATGTCTATTAAAATGATAAAATCTAATATTGATATGGAGAATGATTCAGTCAATCTGGACAGACATCACCCGCCCCTCTGCCATGATGTGGAGGGTAAATCCAATACACCTCAAGTAACGACGTTAACCGGAAATCACCATCAGAGCAGAAAAATCAGCGTTTTATGTGATTCACCTGTCTGTAGTTCAGGTGTCTGGTTTACCTATCTGTGGTCCAGGTGTCTGTGGTTTACCTGTCTGTGGTTCAGGTGTCTGGTTTACCCGTCTGTGGTCCAGGTGTCTGTGATTGAGCTGTCTGTGGTTCAGGTGTCTGTGGTTTACCTGTCTGTGGTTCAGATGTGTGTTATTCAGGTGTCTGTGGTTTACCTGTCTGGTTCTGGTGTCTGTGGTTTACCCGTCTGTGGTTCAGATGTGTGTTATTCAGGTGTCTGTGGTTTACCCGTCTGTGGTTCAGGTGTTGTGGTTTACCTGTCTGTGGTTCAGATGTGTGTTATTCAGGTGTCTGCGGTTCTTTTTTCTGCTTTGATGATGTAGAGCGACAGACATAGAGACACAGACAGGTACAGTCTGTAGTTGGTGTCTTTCTCAGAAGTGTGATGCTTCATGGTGGAACAGGAACCAGTAGACTAGTGTGTCTGGAATATTTGGACTTTAGACAGTTTAGACTCTGGACTGTTTGGTGTCTGGACTATTTGGACTTTAGACAGTTTAGACTCTGGACTGTAGACTGTTTGGACTCTGGACTGTTTGGTGTCTGGACTCTGGACTGTTTGGACTCTGGAGTCTGGACTGTTTGGACTCTGGACTGTTTGGACTCTGGACTGTTTGGTCGCTGGACTCTGGACTGTTTGGACTCTGGACTGTTTGGTCGCTGGACTCTGGACTGTTTGGACTCTGGACTGTTTGGTCGCTGGACTGTTTGGACTCTGGACTGTTTGGTCGCTGGACTCTGGACTGTTTGGACTCTGGACTGTTTAGTCTTTGGACTCTGGACTGTTTGGACTCTGGACTGTTTGGACTCTGGAGTGTTTGGTCTCTGGACTGTTTGGACACTGGAGTTTGGACTCTGGACTGTTTGGACTCTGGACTGTTTGGTCTCTGGAGTCTGGACTGTTTGGACTCTGGAGTGTTTGGTCTCTGGACTGTTTGGACTCTGGACTCTGGACTGTTTGGTATCTGGACTCTGGACTGTTTGGACTCTGGAGTCTGGACTGTTTGGACTCTGGACTGTTTGAACTCTGGACTGTTTGGACTCTGGAGTCTGGACTGTTTGGACTCTGGACTGTTTGGACTCTGGACTCTAGACTGTTTGGACTCTGGACTGTTTGGTCTCTGGACTCTAGACTGTTTGGACTCTGGACTCTAGACTGTTTGGACTCTGGACTGTTTGGACTCTAGACTGTTTGGACTCTGGACTATTTGGTCTTTAGACTGTTTGGATTCTGGACTGTAGACTGTTTGGACTCTGGACTGTTTGGTATCTGGACTCTGGACTGTTTGGTATCTGGACTCTGGACTATTTGGACTACAGACTGTTTGGGATCTGGACTGTAGACTGTTTGGACCCTGGGCTGTTTGGTATCTGGACTCTGGACTGTTTGGTGTCTGGACTCTAGGGTTAGTGTTTGTTGTCTGGACTGTATGGACTCTGGACTGTTTGGTCTTTAGACTGTTTGGATTCTGGACTGTAGACTGTTCGGACCCTGGACTGTTTGGTAGGACTGTCGCGGTAACCGCATCACCGCACCACTGCGGTTGTTAAAAAAAAAAAAAAAAAGTCCTGTATTTTGGAAGTTTTGTATTATTTGTTTTCCATTTCATTATCAAATTAATCATATTCATGTGTATTTGGTGTAAAGTATTGTAACAACCCGGTTGAAATATGTGATGCTTACTGTTAGTTATGGCCAGTTATGGGAGATGTTATTAGCGGGTTCCTACCTACCAACTGTTGGTTGCCCATCACCAGTCTTAGTGTGCTTAGTCTTCCTGTGATTGGTTGAGAGGCGGGGAGGCGGGTCAAGAGAGTTAGGTTGAGACACCTGTGTTGTGGTGGTACGCTCTGGCGCTGGGTTGAAGAGTTTGGAGAGTTAAGTGATCGAGGTGAGCTGTTGTACGGCGCCGTTACGGCCAACGGTAACTAATAATCAGCTTAATAAATGCACTGGATTGCAAACTAACTGTTTCGTTTGTCTACTCAAAGTATCCGTCTTTGACGGGACGCTATAGTATGACTAAACTCATTTTAGGGCTAGTATAGTATAATGAGTGTTTTTTCACATAATACACACTTTGCTCTGTTTGGTAATCTCCCTCAATTTTGTAGAAAAACTGCCACAAAGAGCTTTTTGACATTCGCCGTGTTTAGTGAGCCGGAGTGAATTTACGAGCGTGCGCATTGGCTGGTTAACATAATTAACTAAAGTGATTGATTTGAAAGACGCTTGGTATTTAGTAGGTAAGTAGTTTATTTCCTCATTTATGACAACGATTGTAAGTTAGGCTACAGTTTATGAATGTTTTTTTGTAAATAATATAATAATACTGTGGCGGACTCGCCACAGTACCGGGTCCGTGACAGACAGAGACAGACAGGAGGAGAGTTAACTGTTTTATTTGCACACCAGCGATATAAACCGGCCCGGCGTTGACGGCCGTGTAGAGCGCCGTCTTCCCCGGCGCGCGCACCTCCCCCCTCCCGGCAGGTCAGCCGCGGAGCTCCAAGGCTGGTCCAGTCCGCCAGGCTTCCAGGGCGTCTAAACGTTTATGATTCAAACTTCGTGTACACGTTCACATCCCTACTTTTATCACATTTCACAATGTTGAGGGACAAATGGATAGATTATCAAACATGTTTGAAATTGTTTGGGACTCCTACGACGTTAGACATTTTTTCCCCTGTTCTTAGGACCTGCTAGTGTCTTACACTGAACTACACTGAACCGATCGCGGGTAAACTCGCATGTATTTAAAAAAAATGAGCCACATACACAACCGCGGTGGGAAAATTTCAAAACCGCAACAGCCCTACTGTTTGGTATCTGGACTTTTTGGACTTTAGACTGTTTGGACTCTGGACTGTTTGGAATCTTGTGTCATGATGGACAGCCGCTTGTATTCATGCACGACTTGTAGTTTTCAATCTGGACGCTTCAACACCACACAGTTTGAAACAGTTTACATATCTGAGTTCAGTATTAATATGAATAGTCTGGCGCTCGCTCTCCCACTCACTCCACCCGGATCCTCAGACTGTCAGTCTCTCACCCTGACACTCCCTCACACATCCACACAGTCACACATCCACAAGCAGGTTTAAAAGGCCCGGCTGCAATCAGCCTTAATTGGCCGCAGCCGGTCCCGGATCCAGGGTAGAGTCAGTCCACCGACTCAACTCTCCCCTGGATCCAAGCTAAGGCTGGGCTCACACCACAGGTTTTAAAATCCTAACCGATTTTGAAATCGGGTTGCATCACGCACATGAGGAGAATCTTCACAGATGTTCTTCTCTCTAATCTCAAACACGCACAGACTACAAGATCTGAAAATAATGGTGCATCACACACTAGAGGATATTACTAAGATTATCGTGCCAGAGGGAGCCTGAATGCACCGCCTCGCGTGATCTCACGGGGAAGTAAATGTAAACAAAATGTAGACTGGCATGGTGAAGCCGGTGCAACTTGCTTTACTTATGCTTTGCATTGATAAAGAATCACTGTTTCCCCTCAAATGCCCCTATATTGCAACACTTAAGGTAAAAGACGTTTCATTCATTCCCGCCCACATTAGGTAAAATAAAGCATAGACATAAAACGGGAAGAATATTTACATTTTAATCCAATCAAAGAGGACAGAATCAAATGCATACAGTGTACATTGCAACCAATAAAATAGTTTCAATGCTGTGATGTGTGTTACCTTGTTTACAGTGAGCCGTTAAACTAGCTGAACTAACCTTAACTATCAATATTGCAAATATGCTTCTGCAAACATGTCAAAAGAACCAGTGCATCAGAAAGGAAAATACAGTCAAACAAAACTGAACTTCAACGTTAATAATATTACATCCCTGACGTCCACAACTCCGTTGGAGCCTGGCCCTCCACTAGAACCAGCGCAGCCAGAAGAACCCCAAAGCAGCAGCCCTGTGCCGCTGAGACTGTCAACCCGCCGGCATTGAACCGAGACAGGCTAGCGCTGGCTCCGACTGCCTGGAGGGTTGTTGTCGGGACTTAGAGACGGGTAAAGCTGCACAGATAATTGTAGACAAAAAGGAGACCGCTAGATCGTTTGGCCACAGAGAAAGTACTTTAATGCAGATTGGTACAAAATAGAGAGTGGTTCATTCTTTGCTGCTGTCAAACAGTTTGTAACTTTCTCCAAATGTGGAGATGACGGCGTCCGCCAGCCTGTGGTGCAAGCAAGCTATAGTTACTCCGCAGAAGTTGAGTGCGAGTCTCCGGTCTATCTACCGCTACACACACAGTCACACATACGCTCTTTTTGGCCCCCGCACTTCTGAAATGAATCCGGCTCCGTGCTTGGAAGACACGTTATATAGGCAGTCGTGTTCTTGCCACATATCGACAAGCCTTTCCTCCATCTCAGCTGTCCAACGCACCAGTACAACAGTTTGTTGTTGTTTCTTCATTCACTTCCGTGTCCTTGTAGATTGTCTCTCTCATTGGCTATTGTGGTCCCGCGTGGAAAGCAGTGACGTAATCATCCCGATTTGAAATCCTAGATATCAAACACGTTTGATATTATCGGGGCGGCCCCGATGCGTCCCCGAGCGGATCTGGATGTTAAGATTGGATCTGTAAACCGCTCACATTACCAGATAATCGGTGCTGAACAAGATCACTCTGCCGATTGCCGAATCGGGGATAAATCGGCCCAATTATCCTCTAGTGTGAGTCCGGCCTAAGCCTCACCCAACCCTCCCCCCAGTCTGCCACAATATCGTCTAATAAATATGCTGCTGTAGGCTTCAGCACTGAATATAGTATATGTATATTGTCTTAACTACTGACAGACACATATGAACAGGGATTATTATTATAAATTATATGATTAAGAATTATAATCTTATAGTTATAATTAATAATTCTAAAATTCCCCCCCTCTGTCAGCAGCTGCAACGTGATTGGCTGAATATTTTTATCCTCTACACCCGGGGGGGGGGGGGGGCCTTTCTCTCTCTCCTCCCACTGGTCGGGTCTGATCACACGACTCAGCAGGGTTTGTTGGAAACAGCGTTGCATGACAATAGGAGTGGTGTGTGTGTGTGTGTGTGTGTGTGTGTGTGTGTGTGTGTTAGCATTCAGTGCAGAGAAGAGGTCACTTCAAATTCCACTGTTCCACTGCAGCTCACTACGCATGTTATACACACACTAACTAACACACACTAAAAAAAAACACACACACACACACTGGATGTCGTGATAAGGGATTCCTACTCCTGTACACAAATAATTAAACCTTAACGAATAGGATTATATTGTAATATATTATGTTATGTTATAATACATTATGTTAAGTTATATTATGTTATATGTTAAGTTATGTTATAATGTATTAGGTTATGTTATGTTATGTTATAATATATTATGTTATGTTATATTATGTTATGTTATGTTATATTCTATGATGTTAAGTTATATTATAATATATTAGGTTATGTTATGTTATAATATATTAGGTTATGTTATATTATAATATATTATGTTATATTATAATATATTATGTTATGTTATAATATATTAGGTTATGTTTTTGTTATATTATATTATGTTAAATTATATTATAATATATTAGGTTATTTTATATCATAATTTATTATATTATGTTATATTGTGTTATATTATAATATGTTATGTTATATAAAAACAACTGAAAATGATAAAAATATCAAGATATACAGCACTGTGCAGAAGTCTCAGGATGGTTCAACCATGAAGCAAGCTTGAATTCATGTCTGTGTGAAGGAAGAACCCCAGACTAGATCAGATTAAAGGTTTGCATTCAGTTGTCATTCAAGTATCAGAATAAACGTTTAAAACAAATCATATAAGTACCTCATATGATAGCATAAGGTTTATTGGATCACACCTACAAAATTGTCCAGAGTCTTTACATCAGTGGTTCTCAATCCAGTCCTCAAGGACCCCCTCTGGAGGTTTTAGCTCCAGCCTTACTCAGGCACACTTGAACCAATTAAAGTTTCATGAAAACCTGAAGCCTCTAATTTGTTCAGGTGTACCTGAGTAAGCCTGGAGCTAAAACTTCCAGGACAGGGGGTCCTTGAGGACTGGATTGAGAACCACTGCTCTACGTCATGTAGCCTCAACCAGAGCTCCTCCCACAGACCTGATGTTAACCCCTCCTCCCAAGAGCTCCTCCCACAGACCTGATGTTAACCACTCTCAAGCATGCAGTTCACCATTTCTATATACAGCAGGACAATCTTTTCTTAGGCTCTGAAAGTGCTGACCATACTAAGCACTGAGTCCATTGATCACGTATCTGCTGCTGTGATCAGTTTAAAATCCACCAGTCCACCAATCCGCCACACAACTGCTGGACCCCAATATAACATAATATAATAAATTATGATATAAAATAACCTAATATATTATAATATAACTTAACATAATATAATATAACAAAAACATAACCTAATATATTATAATATAACATAATATATTATAATATAACATAACCTAATATATTATAACATAACATAACCTAATATATTATAATATAACTTAACATCATATAATATAACATAACATAATATAATATAACATAACATAATATATTATAACATAACATAACCTAATACATTATAACATAACTTAACATATAACACACTGACACTCTGGTGAGAAAGGCGAGGCAGCGCCTTTACCACCTCAGGCAACTGAGGAAATTCAAAGTCTCCCGGAGGATCCTTCAGTCCTTCTACTCTGGAGCTGTGGAGAGCATCCTGACAGGAAGCATCACTGCCTGGTTTGGCAGCAGCTCCGCTCAGGACAGGAAGGCTCTGCAGAGAGTAGTGCGTTCGGCTGAGCGCACTATTGGAACTACACTCCCCACCCTGCAGGACTTGTACACCAGGAGGTGCAGAACCAGAGCCTGCAGGATCATGAAGGATCCTCACCACCCCAACAACGGTCTGTTTCAGCTGCTGCGGTCAGGCAAGCGCCTCCGTAGTCACGCTGCCAAAACAGAGAGACTGAGACGGAGTTTCTTTCCTCAGGCCATCAGGACTGTGAACTCTGACCTCACCAGGGCCCCCACCAAGACCCACACACTGCCCCTCTTATGCACACACACACACTTAGGTAAAGACTACACATAATTTATAATTTATATTATATTATACATACAATTTTCCCTTTTTTTACTATATTTTTTTATAAAGTGCTCTTATTGTAAATATTGTGTTGTTTTTTTATATAGAGCTCTTAAAAACTGTGACATTGTAAATATTGTGTTGGTTATTGTAAATAGTGTGTACCTGTTATTTTGCACATTTCTGCTGAGCATGGCCACTTTGCATTTCACTACACACCTCGTGTGTGTATGTGACAATTAAACTTCTTGAATCTTGAATCTTGAGACGCCTGTAGTGCTGGAGCCTCACGATTCATCTGACAGAGACTCCTGTCTCTTCCCAGTTGCAGTTTTAGTTCAAACTTCACAGAATAATTCTGAATATATATACCATGCTTGTATATATTCATGCAAATGAGCTCATACCAAATAAATCCATTACTAAAGAATGATCACTGAACATAACTTAAAACATGGTTTTCTCACTCCACTTCCAGCACTTTTACATGTGGCTAAGACTTCTGCACAGTACTGTATGCAATATAACAAATGATATAAATATGACAATATAAAGAAAAAACTTAATTCCAACAATTATACATGATGTGCAAACTGTTGGTCTCTGGATTCTGGATTCTGGACGAATCTAGTTAAACTACAGCTGATCCATTCTTCTTCCCTCCTCCTCCAGGGATTTCCTGCCTCGTGGATCTGGTATTGTGACTCGGCGCCCCCTGGTGTTGCAGCTCATTACCTGTCCGACAGGTGAGACCCTGAGGCTGAATCCCAGTGTCCAGACTCCGGACCAAGCCGGACGACATCACCAGGGTGTTTAGCGTAGCACGAGAGGGTGTGAGGGCCTAAAATGGTAGAAAAAGGAGAAACGAGACAGGCTTGATGACATCACACGTTGCCTTGGATACAGCGGTCTCATGGAAAGGGGTTTGTGGCAGACTGGGGGTGTTGTGTTGTGGTTGAGGTGTGTGCTCGATGCAGGAGAGAATCAAGCTGGTCGGCTGGTTCTCCCTGCAGCCGGGAACCAGAAAGAAAGGAGTGGAGTGGGCCAGTCAACGGCCGACACGCCGTTTTATTTGTAATTACAACATAAAGAGACCAGAGGGGTGTTCCACAAAGCGAGCTTAGCCAGGCTTATTTCACTTAGTCTGGCTCATTTTCAGGTTTATTCGATTCCACAAAGCAAGCTCAGCATAGTTCAAGCTAAGTTGCTGTGGCAACTTATGCTTCGTAGCCTGGCCCGAGGCAAGGTCTATCAACGTAGGTTGCCAAGCTTTCTCTCTCCCTTTATTTATGGCAATCGTATTTCCCTTTTCATTGTAATATGGCTGAATTCTACATAGACCTCCACTAAAAGTTGCTGCTCAGTGGCCGTGAACATTGCGGCTCTGTCTTTACCGTCATTTTTCGCCATGATGAATCGATCAGATCCATGATCTGTGTACAACTGTGCACGTGCAATTATCTGGATTGCTTGAGCCTGGCTTGGATTAGCCAGATCACGTTAGCTTGACTTCGGCTTCGTGGAACCGCTTTAGCCCCGATTGACTTGTTAGGTTAACTCAAACCAGGCTTGCGAGGTTAATTGCTGCTTTTCTAAACCTGCTTTGTGGAACAGCCCCCAGGTCGTGTTCCACCTCCAATACCAGGTCACCTTCAGGTCCAATACCAGGTCACCTTCAGGTCCAATACCAGGTCAGCTTTCTGCCTTAAAAGCCAGCAGGACAGCTTTCCAGCTGAGCCTCAGGTCGATGCCTGCTGCCTGCTGCCAAACCAGCCCACCAGCTTGATTCTCTCCTGCATCCAGTCCACTCCTCAACCACCCCCTCGAACAAGTATGTGAACCATGAGATTTGGTACCTGGTGGATCCTCCTTTAGATTTAGTACCTGGTGGAACCTCCTTTAGATTCAGTATCTGGTGGAACCTCCTTTAGATTTGGTACCTGGTGGATCCTCCTTTAGATTTAGTACCTGGTGGAACCTCCTTTAGATTCAGTATCTGGTGGAACCTCCTTTAGATTCAGTACCTGGTGGAACCTCCTTTACATTTAGTACCTGGTGGAACCTCCTTTACCAGCAAGAACCTCAACCAAACATTTCCTGTAGTTGTGATCAGACCTGCTCAACGGTTAGGAGGTATTTGGA
Source organism: Hoplostethus atlanticus (assembly GCA_034670405.1). Classification (NCBI taxonomy): domain Eukaryota; kingdom Metazoa; phylum Chordata; class Actinopteri; order Trachichthyiformes; family Trachichthyidae; genus Hoplostethus; species Hoplostethus atlanticus. Next base: position 3,181,811 of record JAXDDX010000042.1, on the reverse strand, counting down.
CCATTCCTCCTTACAGAACTGTTTCAGTTCATTGATATTATGGGATGTGTGAACGCGTGAATGTTTTGTGTTTGGGGTCATTGTCCTGCTGCATGACTCAACCTCTGTTAAGCTTCAAATCAGGACCGTTACCCTGATATTCTGCTGATTCATTGAATGATTGAAGCATTGAAGCCGTCCAGGCCCTGAGGCAGCAAAGCCCCAAACCATGATGCTCCTCCACCAAGCTTCAGGTTGATGAGGTTCTGCTGTTGGTCTGCAGTGTTCTTTCTCCTCCAAACAGCGTTGTGTCTCATCTGACCACAGAACATTGTTCCAGCAGCTTTGTGGGACATCAGCAGGTCTTGGCAGCCATGTTTTAGTGGAGACCAGTGGTTTCCTCCTTGGTATCCTCCATGAACACTACTCTTGTTTAGTGTTTTTGTTATTGTGGACTTGTGGACACAGATTATTATCCTCCACTGTAAAGGGAATATGTTTTGTCATTATTATTATTTATTAAACTTATTTATTGGTATTATTTATTAGAATATGCAGAGTTCCTCCACTGTAAAGGGAAGAAATTCACAGACTTCGATGAAGTTCGTCAGGAGATCGAGGCGGAGACCGACCGTGTTACTGGGCAGAACAAAGGAATCAGTCCAGTCCCGATCAACCTGAGAGTGTATTCACCTAATGGTAACACACACACACACACACACACATATATATATATATATACTTTTTTAGAACAAATGTAAATACAAGTTTTATTTTTTATGGTGGTGGTGGTGTGTGAGATTCATGTGCATGCACAAGTTAGTTCGACTGCTTGAACAGAATGTAGCCAGTTGAGGTTTCTGCTGAAACTAGCTTCACTCCATGTGGATACTGAATTTTCTCCTTTCCTCTCCTCTTCCTCTCCTCCTCCTCAGTATTGAACCTGACCCTAGTGGATCTGCCAGGTATGACAAAGGTTGCAGTTGGCGACCAGCCAGCAGATATTGAACACCAGATCAGAGACATGTTGTTTCAGTTTGTTACCAAGGACAACTGCCTCGTATTGGCTGTTTCCCCTGCAAACTCTGACCTTGCCAACTCTGATGCCCTCAAGATAGCCAAGGAGGTCGACCCGCAAGGTCTGTACCCTCTGTACCCCCAAAACCCCCTCTGTCCTATATCTATACCTTCTATCACCTCTACATCTATGTCCTATATATATACCTTCTATCACCTCTACATCTATGTCCTATATCTATACCTTCTGTCACCTCTACATCTATGTCCTATATCTATACCTTCTATCACCTCTACATCTATGTCCTATATCTATACCTTCTGTCACCTCCTATATCTATACCTTCTATCACCTCTACATCTATGTCCTATATATATACCTTCTATCACCTCTACATCTATGTCCTATATCTATACCTTCTGTCACCTCTACATCTATGTCCTATATCTATACCTTCTATCACCTCTACATCTATGTCCTATATCTATACCTTCTGTCACCTCTACATCGATGTCCTATATTTATACCTTCTGTCACCTCTACATCTATGTCCTATATCTATACCTTCTGTCACCTCCTATATCTATACCTTCTGTCACCTCCTATATATATACCTTCTATCACCTCTACATCTATGTCCTATATCTATACCTTCTGTCACCTCCTAGATCTATACCTTCTATCACCTCTACATCTATGTCCTATATCTGTACCTTCTGTCACCTCCTATATCTATACCTTCTGTCACCTATATCTATAGCTTCTATCACCTCTACATCTATGTCCTATATCTATACCTTCTATCACCTCTACA
>JAXDDX010000042.1:3135000-3175000 GCA_034670405.1 Hoplostethus atlanticus | reverse complement strand
CAAGATAAGGGTGTCAAGAGGACAGGCTGAATATGCCCAGAATATGCCTAGAGAGTCCCACAGCTGGGAAAGCATTTGTAATCGTGTAATTAAACAGTACCCAGCGCCTGCAATCGTGGGGGGGGAAAGCCTGCAATCGTAAGGGGGGAGCACCCAGGGTGATGTAGCGGCCACCTGGAGGGCCGAGGTCACCGACCCAGACATGCGCAGATAGGCCCAAAGCGTATTATATAATGGTGTTATGTAACAGTCACCTGTAGGGCCCAAATTTGGAAGTTATGAGAGATATGACACCATTGTTTTGTGGATGGCAATAGGTTGTTTTGGGAAAACAGGGCGGAGAAGTCAGTATTCTCCACCCAGTTCTTGGGATATATAAGATCATGCACAGACAGTTGTATTTCGGTCTGGTTCTGGAGCCAACCCGGGTTTTGTCTCTGTTGAAGAATAAAACTCTATGCATCGAACTCTGATCATCTCCAGTGAATTCTTTGAACCTGTTGTGAGACTCCAGTAACGACTGAATTATGAAGAAGATTAAGTGTTGGCGAGGAGGTCCAGTCCTTATCACTGGCCCTGACCGGGACTCTTCCTCCCCCGACATCACATTGTTTATCTGTTGTTGTGACTTGATGAACATCAGACCATATTTTAGGAGACATTTCTACAGGAATGCAGGGAATTCAAAAGGGTTCACAAACGTTTTCTCACAACTGTACAACATACATCACATCACATCACATATCATGTCGTCATGTCATGTCACCAGTCATGGACAGTAGAGTAATATTACTTTCCTCAGTAGAGTACAGGGGTGTAAAAAGTACCAAGAAATTCTACTTAAGTTAAAGAGTGGGTACTGGTTCAAAATCTTACTCAATTACAAGTCAAAGTATCTAGCTAAAAATACACTTGAATAAAACTCATAACATTTCTACTTTTAAATGTACTCAAGTATTAAAATGTAAACATTTTTTATTATTGCAATGGATAGACAATGCTGAAATTAAAGAACAGAGGAGACTTTGTTGCATTAAAATTACTTTACTGCACTTCTCCATCGAATTTGAACAAACATGTGGAGGTAAACTAACATGGACAGCACTCGCATCACAGCATCCAAATGAAGGGATAGTTCAGTTTTTTATACTTGGGTTCAATATCGCACATCCTAAGGTTCAATCAGCACCGGTTTGGCCAGGTTAATTTTCCATTGATTGTGATCTGATTGGCTGTTTTAAATAAAGTATGGTCGCAGGGTTAATAGTTCGGCCAGTGAAAAAAATATTACTAACTTGTACTTTGAAGCACTTTGTACTTTGAAGGTCTGAATTTTAAATGTAAGGAGTAAAAAGTATTCTTTTTTTCTCAAAAATGTAATTGAGTAAGAGTACAAGTATACAAACTTAATAATACATGAGTAAAGTACAAATCCCCCAAAAATAGAACTTAAGTATAGTAACGAAGTACAATTACTCAAGTACTTTACCGTTTTTCAGTTTCTGTAATAATATTCAGTTACCAATCAGAGAAATAAATAATTCTGTTACTTTTTTTAATTTAAGATTATTTTTTGGCATTTTGCCTTTATTTGACAGTCAGTAGAGAGAGACAGGACAGATCAGGTAAGAGAGAAGGGATGACATGTGACCTAGGTCCCAGGCTGGATTTGAACCCAGGACGTCACGGTTATGTGGTATGCACCTTAGACCACTGAGCACCAGGACATCCTAATTCTGTTACTTTTGTCCTCACCCCTTAACATCACATTTCCGTTTAATAAGCCAATCTGATTTGTGACAGAAGGACACGTCAAGTCACACACTGTGCTAGCTAGCTAGCTTGGATTACATTACATTACAGTCATTTAGCAGACGCTTTTATCCATGCTCTACTGACTGAGCTGTCCGGGCCAAATAAAAGATGGACTAAAGATGGAAGTACTTTGATTTTGTCAAGAAGAAACACAACAAAAATATTGTTGTCAGTTGTAAACTATGGTAGGTACTACAAGCTAAGCTGCAGTATTTCGTTATCAGTCATGGAGAAGAGGAAGCAATCTCTCAGTTAGTTTTTTGTTTGTGGGGGGGTAACAGAAAAGTAATATAACGAGTAGTTTTGCTTTTCTTGAGGAAGAGAAGCTCTGGTCAAATTCAGAGCTCCACTACAGCCTTTAAAAGAAAGTGCAAGATGAATGTGATGATGTGACCTGTCCCTGTTTCCAGTTGGCCCAGTATCCGATGCTGAGGGAGGAGATGGAGCGAATCGTCACCCAGCACATCAGAGACAGAGAGAGTCGCACCAAGGACCAGGTCAGTCCCACAGTAGGACATAATATAGGACAGCATGGTCCCACAGTAGGACATAATATAGGACTGCATGGTCCCACAGTAGGACATAATGTAGGACAGCATGGTCCCACAGTAGGACATAATATAGGACTGCAAGGTCCCACAGTAGGACATAATGTAGAACAGCATGGTCCCACAGTAGGACATAATGTAGGACAGCATGGTCCCACAGTAGAACATAATGTAGGACTGCAAGGTCCCACAGTAGGACATAATATAGGACAGCATGGTCCCACAGTAGGACATAATGTAAGACTGCATGGTCCCACAGTAGGACATAATGTAGAACAGCAGGACATAATGTAGGACAGCATGGTCCCACAGTAGGACATAATGTAGAACAGCATGGTCCCACAGTAGAACATAATGTAGGACAGCATGGTCCCACAGTAGGACATAATGTAGGACTGCATGGTCCCACAGTAGGACATAATGTAGGACAGCATGGTCCCACTTCAGGACATAATATAGGACAGCATGGTCCCACAGTAGGACATAATGTAGAACAGCAGGACATAATGTAGGACAGCATGGTCCCACAGTAGGACATAATATAGAACAGCAGGACATAATGTAGGACAGCATGGTCCCACAGTAGGACATAATGTAGAACAGCAGGACATAATGTAGGACAGCAGGACATAATGTAGGACAGCATGGTCCCACAGTAGGACATAATATAGAACAGCATGGTCCCACAGTAGGACATAATGTAGAACAGCAGGACATAATGTAGGACAGCATGGTCCCACAGTAGGACATAATATAGAACAGCAGGACATAATGTAGGACAGCATGGTCCCACAGTAGGACATAATGTAGAACAGCAGGACATAATGTAGGACAGCATGGTCCCACAGTAGGACATAATATAGAACAGTAGGACATAATGTAGGACAGCAGGACATAATGTAGGACAGCATGGTCCCACAGTAGGACATAATATAGAACAGTAGGACATAATATAGAACAGCATGGTCCCACAGTAGGACATAATGTAGGACAGCATGGTCCCACAGTAGGACATAATGTAGAACAGCAGGACATAATGTAGGACAGCATGGTCCCACTGAAGGTCATACTATGGGACATAATAGTGTTATAACAGGTCATACCATGGGACATAATAGTGTTATAACAGGTCTGGTATGACCTGTGTTATTAACATGAACTCGTTTTAGAACTGTAAATGAAGCATAACTGACAAATTATATTTAGGACTGACTGTAACTGTCTATCTTCCCACCTGCCTGTCTGTCTCTCTACCTGTCTGTCTGTCTCTCTACCTGTCTGTCTAGGTGATGTTGTTGATTGACATTGAGTTGTCCTACATGAACACTAACCATGAAGACTTTATTGGCTTTGCCAAGTAAGAGCACACACACACACACACACACACACACACACACACACACACACACACACACACGCAGTTGTAACAGGAGCTCTCTCTCTCTCTCTCTCTGCCTGTCTCTCTCTCTCTCTCTCTTCCTGTCTGTCTCTCTCTCTCTGTCTGTCTGTCTCTCTGTCTGTCTCTCTCTCTGTCTCTCTCTCTCTCTCTGTCTCTCTCTCTAGTGCTCAGCAGAAGAGCAGTCAGATGAACAAGAAGAAAGCAGCAGGAAACCAGGTAGGTCAACGCAACCTCCAGATAAACTACCATTAACTTACGGCTAACCTACTATTAACCAGTAGACATGAAAATCCAACATGGCGGACAGCTGGATTGATCTGACTGTTATTGAAGGTTTTAACTATGACCTGCCAGCGTAGCGCCCCCTTAGGCCAATCAAGGTAATGAGGAACATTACTCAATGGCAATTACCCACCAGAAGGAAGGAAGGAAGGGAGGAAACAAAGGGAGGAAGGAAGAGAGGAAGGAAGGGTGGAAAGAAGGAAGGATCTCTCATGATATTTTTCTCTCCTCTTCTCTCCACTCTCCATCCTTCTGCCTCTGGTGCCATGGCAACCCAGGATGAGATCATGGTAAGTGTTTCACATTGAGACACAACAATGTGTGTGTGTTCATCTTCTCTACCAACATTAGCAAATTATTTAGTAAATGTTTAGTAATTTAGTAAACGGTTGCTAGGGGATGCGTTCTTGAACAGGAACGTCAAACCAGAGAACCTTTTTATGAATGGACCCATTTCCTGGTTAAATAGAACAATAGATGATAAGACGTCAAATAAGGGGCGGAGGAAGGAAGGAATGGAGGAGGGGGGCGAAAGGAAGGAAGGAATGGAGGGAGGAAGGAAAGGAAGGGAGGGAGGGAGGAAGGAAGGAAGGATGGAAGTGAGATGGGATAGAAGTGAGGAAGGAAGGAACGGTGGACGGAAGGAAGGAAGCATGGCGGGTTGTGGGTCGATCCCCGCATAGTGTCAAATATCACTTTTGTAAGTCGCTTTGGATAAAAGCGTCCGCTAAATGACTGTAATGTAATGTGTGTGTGTGTGTGTGTGTGTGTGTGTGTGTGTGTGCGCGCAGGTGATCCGTAAAGGCTGGTTGACCATCAACAACATTAGCATTATGAAGGGCGGTGCTAAAGAGTACTGGTTCGTCCTGACTGCCGAGACGTTGTCCTGGTACAAAGACGATGAGGTAACACACACACACACACACACCAGACTAGTTTGAAGCTCCGCCCCCCTGTGAAGTGTCCTCCAGCAAGACACTGGGGTCCAGATTCACTACAGGTTTGTGCAGGAAGATGGCGCTAGAGTTTCTCATTCAGACTGCTGTTTGATCTGAGATCAGATCAGATTGGTATAGGACTCGGTACAGGACTTGTTACAGGAATTGGTACAGGAGTGGGTACAGGACATGGTACAGGGCTCAGTACAGGACTCGGTACAGGACTTGGTAGAGGACTTGTTACAGAATTCGGTATAGCACTCCCTCCTCGCTTTGTACAGGACTTGTTACAGGACACGATACAGGACTCTGTACAGGACTTGGTACAGGACTTGTTACAAGACCGTTTAAAGTTCTCTGAGCTTGGTCTAAGCAACTGCCTACCAACGCTGAGGTCGTCGGTTCGATCCTCAGCATTTCCTCCGGCTTGGCCGAGCATCCCTACAGACACAATTGGCTGTGTCTGCAGGTGGGAAGCCAGAGGGGTATGTGTCCTGGTCGCTGCACTAGCGCCTCCTCTGTTCGGTCGGGGCGCCTGTTCAGCGGGGAGGGAACTGGAGGGGATAACATGTTCCTCCTCACGCGATACGCCCTCCCGGTGAAACTCCTCGCTGTCAGGTGAAAAGAAGCGGCTGGCGACTCCACATGCATCGAGGAGGCATGTGGTAGTCTACACCCTCTACACCCTCCCCAGACCAGCAGAGGGGGCGGAGCACCGGGACTACTTAGGCAGGGGGAATTGGCCATACCAACTTGGGGAGAAAAAGGGGGAAAATTAATATTAATATAATATTAATTAATATTAGTATTGGTGTTAGTATTAGTACTGGTATTAGTATTAGTATTGATATTAGTATCATGTTGTATCATCCATTAAGACTGACTGTTGCGCCCCCTGCAGGAGAAGGAGAAGAAGTACATGCTGCCTGTGGACAACCTGAAGCTGAAAGACATTGAGAAGAGCTTCATGTCCAGCAAACACATCTTCGCTCTCTTCAACACAGAACACAGGTGTGTGTGTGTGTGTGTGTGTGTGTGTGTGTGTGTGCAACCATGCACGCACACACACACACAGTAAAGGTCAGGGGCCAGGGTTAAGATTAGGCGTGTATTAGGAATGTAAGCAATGAAAGTATTTTCATCGAATCGATGAACGCATGGAAGGAAGCAAGGAGGGATGGAAGAGAGGTAGGAAGGAACAGAGGAAGGGAGGGAGAAGGGAAGAAGGAAGCAATGATCTCCAGTTGGCTTTTATTTTGTTTTGTATCTCATCTTACAGATTATTGATTGATTATTGATGTGATGTCTTTTGTGTTACTGCTTCTAGGATTTATCACTGAACAGATTCTGTTGTAGTTGCCTGTAGCACAGCTAGAACTGTGTGTGTGTGCGTGCGTGCGTGCGTGCGTGCGTGCGTGCGTGCGTGCGTGTGCGTGTGCGTGTGTAGGAATGTCTATAAGGACTACCGTCAGCTGGAACTGGCCAGTGAGTCTCAGGAGGAGGTTGACAGCTGGAAGGCTTCTTTCCTACGTGCTGGAGTGTATCCTGAACGCAGCGTGGTACACACAAACATTATTACACATTATTACATTATTATTACATTGTTATTGTTACTTACACAATGTTACTTCATTATTACACAATGTTACACAATGTTACACCTTGTTACACCTTGTTACTTCATTATTACACAATGTTACACCTTGGTACTTCATTATTACACAATGTTACACAATGTTACACCTTGTTACTTCATTATTACACAATGTTACACCTTGGTACTTCATTATTACACAATGTTACACCTTGTTACTTCATTATTACACAATGTTACTTCATTATTACACAATGTTACACCTTGGTACTTCATTATTACACGTTACACCTTGTTACTTCATTATTACACAATGTTACACAATGTTACACCTTGTTACACCTTGTTACTTCATTATTACACACTGTTACACCTTGGTACTTCATTATTACACAATGTTACACCTTGTTACTTCATTATTACACAATGTTGCACCTTGGTACTTCATTATTACACAATGTTACACCTTGTTACTTCATTATTACACAATGTTACTTCATTATTACACAATGTTACACCTTGGTACTTCATTATTACACAATGTTACACCTTGTTACTTCATTATTACACCTTGTTACTTCATTATTATACAATGTTACACTTTGTTACTTCATTATTACACAATGTTACTTCATCATTACACAATGTTACACCTTGTTACTTCATTATTACACAATGTTACTTCATTATTACACAATGTTATTGTTACAGATTGTTACTCCATCTCCTCCTGATCTCCTCTTTCTCCTCTCTTCTTCTTCCTCCTCTCCAGGACAAGGAGAAGGTAAATCTATCTATCTGTCTCTCTGCCTGTCTGCCTGTCTCTCTGTCTACCTGTCTCTCTCTACCTGTCTGTCTGTCAGGCGGAGGTGGAGGAGTCCAGCTCTGATGGTCAGATTCACAGTCTGGACCCACAGCTGGAGCGTCAGGTGGAGATTGTCAGGAACCTGGTGGATTCCTACCTGTCAATCATCCACCGCACTGTCCGGGACCTGATCCCCAAGACCATCATGCACCTGATGGTCAACAACGTATGACACACACACACACACAGTCTTTAACATATAAAACCAACTATGAATGGGTTTACGAACAGCTAATTTATCTCCTCTCCTCCTCTCAGACTAAGGAGTTCATCCATGCTGAGTTATTGGCTCAACTTTACTCCTGTGGAGACCAGAACACCCTGATGGAGGAATCCCAAGAGCAGGTAGACAGACATATGCTCCTCATGAATCCAGATCAGAGGACTAGTTAGTTGGTTTGTCAGTGATTTTAAAGCAACAATGTCTAATGTCTTCATTTATTTTATGAATGTTTTCATTGACTAGATGTGAAACTAGTTAACTGTTGATCATTTATATTTAATGTCTATATTTTCAACTTATCTTTCTTCACATATTTTTCTTTCTTTTTTCTCTCTCTCTCCAGGCTCAACATCGTGATGAGATGTTGAGGATGTACCACGCTCTGCGAGCGGGGCTACAAATCATTGGTGACATCAGCACCTCCACCATTACCACGGCAATGCCGCCGCCTGTCGACGACTCCTGGCTGCAGGTGACTGGGATGCCGCCGGGACGCAGGTAACCTAGCAACTGTTGCCTTGCTACAGTTTTTGCCTTTATTTGACAGTCAGTAGAGAGAGACAGGAAAGAGGTGAGAGAGGAGGGATGACATGCAACATAGGTCCCGGGCCGGATTCAAACCCAGGACGTCACGGCTACGTGGTATGCACCTTAGACCACTGAGCCACCAGGACGCCCTATTCAATAAAACATAATCATCGTCCTCTGTGAGGGTCTAAGGCTGGGGGATGTCGTGTACTAACCATTTATTATTTTCACATGTTGGGCACTGTGAAGCCCTTAGAGACTGTAACGGTGATTAAGGGCTATACAAATAAATGTGATTTGATTTGATTTGATCAATATCTATGATAACAGTTTCATTTTCAACTCAAAGGTGGTTTTATTGATGTTATTTTGATATGAATCAGTTCATGCCCAATAATATCAAATCAATCACTGAAGACAGATTTGATAGAGGAATGATTAAAGATATTGATTGGTTGGCTGAGTGATGTCACACTTTGCTTCAATGTTCAATCATTTGATTTCTTTCTCATTTTGGGAGTTTCTGAATATCAGTTGTGCTTTCAGATCCATTGTCTCTCTCTCACTATCTGTCTCTCTCTCTGTCTCACTGTCTGTCTGTCTCTCTGTCTGTCTCTCTGTCTCTCTCTCTGTCTCACTGTCTGTCTGTCTGTCTCTCTGTCTGTCTCTCTCTCTCTCTCTGTCTCTCTCTCTGTCTCTGTCTCTCTCTCACTGTCTGTCTGTCTGTCTCTGTCTCTGTCTCTCTCTCACTGTCTGTCTGTCTGTCTGTCTCTGTCTGCCCTCCCCCCCAGGTCTCCTATGTCTAGTCCAACCCCCCAGCGTCGTGCCCCCCCCGGGCCCCCCCGTCCAGGCAGTCGTTCAGCCCCAGGCCCCCCCTCTCGCCCAGCTGTGTCACCTGACCCCGGCCCCCCCTCCGTCCCCTCCAGGCCCAACAGAGCGCCCCCTGGAGTCCCCAGGTAGTAAACACACACACACACATCCCGTCTGTGGTCAGACATTATATTCTGTTTAGTATCCATCCTCTTATTGTTGTAGATGTGAAATAACACACTGAGGTCAAAGGTCAAACTGAAAACTTTACATCCTGATGATGTATTATATTTTATTTCCACTGTTACAATAGAACAGGTGATGGTTGGTTGCCTGCCAAAGCATCAACACAGAGACCAACTCTTTTTGTAACATTAAAAGTCTTCCTTGTGCTAACAGTGGTACCTAGCAGGTGTTAGCTTAGCAGATAGCTACTACTAGCTTAGCCAAGGTAAGCTGCCAGCTTCCTTTCCACATCTTGTTACCATTGTTATTTAAAAAACATAACATAACTAACATCCACTTCCTGTTTAAACCACACCCACTTCCGTTGTTATCCAAATACCGATAATTTTGTTGGTTGAATCAATACAATTACAAATAGTGTCGTCTCCACACACCCCTACTAACTAACATTCACTAGTATCAGACTGCTGGTTGTTTCCTGGCCTGACATCTTGAAGCGTTGTTGAAAGGTTTAGTCTCTTTATCCCGCTGTAATGATTATGTTGGTATCTTATCAATAAAATCAGTACTAACAGCTACTAATAAAAATAACTGCAGTAATAATGAATGGCCTTCATCCTACTAGTCACTCCCAGTTGAAGACTACATTTCCCATCATCCCCTGCCTCAGGATTTTGCCCAGAGCAGTTAATTATTAGTGTCCAGATGTGGGTCAGATATGAGACCTCAGAAGAAGAAGAGTATTTCCTGGTTACAATGTCTTCTTTGTTGGTGATGTAGAAGGAAAGCGATCCACAAACAACCTCCACAGACATGGAAAAGAAAGATTGTTCTTTCATCCTTTCTTTCTCTCTGATCCTTAAATCTCCTCTCGTCATCCCTCTCCTCATATTTCCTCCCTCAGTCCTCCTACATCCTAATGAGGCTGTTCAAACATTTCTAGTTAATGTTAATACACACTATTCACACAGCAGCCATTTTTGATTCATGTGCTGCCCGGGAAGGGAAACCTTACCTGGAAGACAGTGAGGCAGATGGAAACAGGAAACTCACCTGCACGTTGTTAAAGATCTCCAAACCAACTAGGTCTAATTATTAGACCAGTATCATCAGCCTTTATCTTTAGTATTAATAATATGCTAACATTATGCTTCATATCCTAATTGGTGCTTCTTTGACAGTCAGATTGTTTGTTAGCTGTGTCTGCTAGCTAACATAGCGTTAGGTGGCTTTAGCTGGTTAAACTGTAGGCTACGGTCAAAACTAGTCACGGGTACACAATTCGACTGGTTGGTTTGGAGGTAAAGCTAACATAGCTGACTGCTAACATTAGCTAACATTATGGATCTAGTTGGTTTGGAGGTAAAGCTAACGTAGCTGACTGCTAACATTAGCTAACATTATGGATCTAGTTGGTTTGGTGGTAAAGCTAACGTAGCTGACTGCTATGTTACTGCTATGTTGCTTTCCCACGGCGCCAAAGTACCAGGGAGATTATGCAAATAAGAAGTTTAGTTTGGTTTCATACGTCATTTAGGTACGACAACAACAGCAAACATGGAGGAAGTTCCACCAGCTCTGGTGTTGATCCGCCACAAAATAAAAAGTTGGTCAATGTATAGAAATTTATCTAAATCTCTTACGCCTGAGGAGGATCAGGTACTGTTCTCTGTCACCTGGAGACTAATGTGACCGGCGTTCACTCACCTGTTGCTGGTAAACACACCGCAGGCACATGATGAGACAGACCAGTAGACCAGTAGACCACTAAACCAGTAGACCAGTGTACCAGTAGACCGGTGGACCAGTAGACCAGTAGACCAGTAGACCAGTAGACCGGTGGACCAGTAGACCAGTGGACCAGTGGACCAGTAGCACTGCACTCAACCTGACCCGAGCTTCTTGTTGTGAAAACGAAAGTGAAATTTAAAATTCTCCAGTTTTTTGAAGTTCCTGGAACTAAGTACCAATAGTACTAAGTCACTGGGTAGTTCCTGGATAGTTCCTGGATAGTTCCTGGAACTAAGTACCAATAGTACTAAGTCACTGGGTAGTTCCTAGATAGTTCCTGGATAGTTCCTGGATAGTTCCTGGATAGTTCCTGGATAGTTCCTAGATAGTTCCTAGATAGTTCCTAGATAGTTCCTGGATAGTTCCTAGATAGTTCCTGGATAGTTCCTGGATAGTTCCTGAAACTAAGTACCAATAGTACTAAGTCACTGGGTAGTTCCTAGATAGTTCCTGGATAGTTCCTAGATAGTTCCTGGATAGTTCCTGGAACTAAGTACCAATAGTACTAAGTCACTGGGTAGTTCCTAGATAGTTCCTGGATAGTTCCTGGATAGTTCCTAGATAGTTCCTGGATTGTTCCTGGATAGTTCCTGGAACTAAGTACCAATAGTACTAAGTCACTGGGTAGTTCCTAGATAGTTCCTGGATAGTTCCTAGATAGTTCCTGGATAGTTCCTGGAACTAAGTACCAATAGTACTAAGTCACTGGGTAGTTCCTAGATAGTTCCTGGATAGTTCCTGGATAGTTCCTAGATAGTTCCTGGATTGTTCCTGGATAGTTCCTGGAACTAAGTACCAATAGTACTAAGTCACTGGGTAGTTCCTAGATAGTTCCTGGATAGTTCCTAGATAGTTCCTGGATAGTTCCTGGATAGTTCCTAGATAGTTCCTGGATAGTTCCGTAACTAACATGTTGCTGTAGTGGTTGGGATCTCCTCCAGCTCTGCTCATCTGTCCACCAGATCCAAGGATCATTTGACTTTCTTCTGTCTCCATCTGCTTCACTGTCTTCCAGGTTGGGGTTCCCACTCTGAATATGATGTAAATCAATAATGGCTGCCATCTCAACAGAGATCTTGCAACAGACTTCACTCAACAAAGAAGTGACATTGTTAATTACAGTAATTAATGTGAAGTAATTAATTACTTCACAGTAAAGGCAAACAGCTCCACCATTAATACACAAGCTGTTGTATACGGAGCTGCCCAGTGTCCACCAGTAGAAGACAGTGGTTGTACTGGGCAGATCCCAGTGGGGCTACTGGGATTATAAAAACTGACCCATCCTGTTAGGATGTAGAACAGTCCGTCCTCCATCCAACACACACCCCTCTCTCTCCCTCTCTGCCTGCCTGTCTGTCTCCCTCTCTGTCTGTCTGTCTGTCTGTCTGTCTGTCTGCCTCTCTGCCTGCCTGTCTGTCTCCCTCTCTGTCTGTCTGTCTGTCTGTCTGTCTGCCTCTCTGTCTGTCTGTCTGTCTGCCAGCCAGCCTGCCTGCCTGCCTGTCTGTGTACCTGTCTGTGTATCTCTGTTTGTGTGATCCTATTCTAACAGTACCTTATTAGGGCCTTATGAAGTATCAGATGTCAGTGACAGATCCAGGTAGCCCCTCCCCCTCCCTCCATATTGACCATATATGGTTATTCTTTCAGAATTTCTATCAGTGACCAGTGAGGATTTCACCAATGGTACGTCAGATGTCTGTGACATCACTGTCCGTCACCATCTGTGTCAGATCCCTGTACTCGCCATATAACCCTGCCCCCTACCTAACAACATAATCCGCTCTGTAATTAACTATTCATACCTGTCTCTCCAGTCGTCCATCCTGATTGGACACCAGTCATTCTGTTTGTTTTGACTCATCCATCAATTCCTCTTGTCATTGGTCTGACAGTCAGAAGAAACCAGGAAGTAGAGCTGCTATTATTGTTAGTATTTACTTATTCTACTGGTGTCTCTGTAACCTGCCGTGTGTTATTAGAACAATAGTTTAGTCCAGCAGGAGGCGCTCCCGTCTGTCATAACCCGGTTCATGTATGTTTCATGTATGTTGCAGTGTCATATGAAATCATCTGTCAGCATCACGTCTGTATACAGAGTGGTTACATGTAGAATCCGACACCAGACAGGAAACCAGTACCAGTTCTCCCAGTTCAGTCCAGGCTGGCGTCTCTGGTCAGACTGGAGCCTTAATTCAGTCGAATTACCCTTTAAAGTCAAAATCCACCTTAAAACCTTCCGTTGTCCCTCGTCAGTGGGCCCTTACTTTGAATTGGACAATTGCATAATGAAAAGTCTTGTGTTTATATTGCGTAAATACTAGGAAAAAAATATTTTGAAACCGTGGTCTAGCCAGCCGCACGTCTCCTGGTGTAATTATGGTCGAGAGCTTTGGCCCAAATTGAGCCAGAGATCAAGATCAAACTGTTTATGAATCCACTGGAATTGTCAACTAATTATTGAAAATAGTATTTTTATTAAAGGGCAAAGATGGGACATTTTACAAATGAGCCAGTGAGTGACTTTCTGTTGATATTTCTCAAAAATGGTCCAGTAAAATGTCTCCATATTTCATAATCGTCCTGAGCAGGAATCCATTGGACTTGGTAAACTAATTATTTAAAATAGTATTTTTATGAAAGTAGACGCTCAACACGCTCAACACAATCTAAAGTGCAGTTAGACCACGGTTTGACAAAAGGCAGCTCAGTTGACCACAGTTATCTCGAGCGGGTTGCCTGTTCAGACTGACTTCATCCCCCAATATTAAACTGCTACCTTTAGTTTTCCTGCTGAACAACAGCATTGGAAGGTGGCATCAACCTGATAAGTCACAGGTTGAGTCCTTGTCTGTTTATTGAACTAGACAGGCGACTTGAGACATTTGATCATTAAATCCTTGAATCAAATTAAATAATTAAGGCCTTGTTGTGTTCCAACATCTAGAAAGCTTCTAGAGGTTCTTCTGGCAGAACGGGAGGGTTAATGGCAATTTAATTATCATTGTATTTAATGTTATCGAATGGGCCAAATTATGGTGATGAAGATCTTTGTCTAGTAAATACTGGTATACCTATTGAGGTGGAGGTACAATTTGACTGTAAGATCTCTGAACCTGCAGCTGAGATCTGGTGAGATCTGGTGAGATCTGACCACACTACAACCACTAGATGGCAGCAAACTCCAGATTTTAGTCCAGCAGGTCTGAGTTGAGAGACATGATGTATAGTAGGAGACTGTGGTTGTACTGGTCAGCTCCCAGTGGAACCAGTAGAGACTGTGGTTGTACTGGTCCGAGGAATAAAGGTTGAAGGTTCTAAGGTAGAGTTAAGATGAGTCTGTCAGACTGAACATCAACATCCTCTTACTGACTGTCTCTCTCTCTGTCTGTCTTTCTGTGTTTGTGTTTTTGTTTCTTTGTGGATGTGTGTGTGTGTGTGTGTGTGTGTGTGTGTGTGTGTGAACACCAGTCGGAGGGCTCCTGCATCTCCATCTCAACCCTCCAGACCAGGCTCCGCCTCCTCCTTGTAGCACACACACACAAATAACATACTTCTACTGCAGTAAATATGCATTCTCTCACACACACCAACAAATGTCAAATATGATTTTAGAGCACAAACAGACCAGAAGCACAAACACACACACACATACAAACACACACACACACAAACACAGACATGTCATCTCATTGGCCTTGTTCATTTCCCACTGCGCTGTCCCAGTCCGAACTTTACGGGTTCTTACCGGTTCATTCTGGTTCATTCTGGTTCTTACCGATTCATTCTGGTTCATTCTGGTTCTTACCGGTTCATTCTGGTTCATTCTGGTTCTTGCCGATTCATTCTGGTTCATTCTGGTTCTTACCGGTTCATTCTGGTTCTTACAGGTTCATTCTGGTTCATTCTGGTTCATTCTGGTTCTTACCGGTTCATTCTGGTTCATTCTGGTTCTTAACGGTTCATTCTGGTTCTTACCGATTAATTCTGGTTCATTCTGGTTCATTCTGGTTCATTCTGGTTCATTCTGGTTCTTACCGGTTCATTCTGGTTCATTCTGGTAACTGTAATAATACCAGTACATTTACTGAGGCTGCTCTGAGTATATGGGATTGTAATCTCAATGGGCCTCACAGGTCCAATGTTTCTATAATATTCTCATCAGCAGTATCCTATCTGTCTTATTGTCTGTCTGCCTGTCTGTCTGCCTGCCTGCCTGTCTGCCTGCTTGCCTGCCTGTCTGTCTGTCTGTCTGTCTGCCTGTCTCTGTGTCTGCCTGTCTCTCTGTCTGTCTGTCCTCCCTTTGCCTTGCCCAAGGCTTTCTCCCCTTGCCTCTAGATCAGAATCTTCCCTCAGTCTCGGCTTATCCACTTCCTGGCCAATCACAGGCTGAGTTTTTATTTGGCTGTTTCAATAGGTATCTGAGGTTGTGACCTCATTGATTGAAGTGACCTTTGACCCTCAGACCTTCCTGGTTTGGGCTTTCTTTGATCTTCTCTGTTAATTCTGTTTTACTCTCCTCCTTTCTTTCTTTTCTTCTTGTTGATTCCCAGTCGACCAAGTAAAGGTAGCCCCGCCCACGGAGAGAGCCCCCAGTCTTCTATCGAGGGTTGAACACACAGACACACACACACACACACACACACACACACACACACACACACACACACACAGACATGTTCCCACCCTGCAGAGTGAGGAGGAGCTGCACTGAATGACGTTGTGTTTCTGTTGTATGTTACTGTGAACCTTAATAATAGTAATAATTCTTGGCAATATTGTATTTAATTATCAAATCTGCCACCCAGGCAGCTCTACTCAGAAATCAGACTGTAATTGTAAATATTGTCTGACTCTGTCACACCTTCCGAACCAGAACTCATCAAACCCACCTCGGGTTTCAAAGGGACTGTAGAACAATATTTTATGACATCATCAGAACCGAGTCCAGAGATGGTGAAGAAGTGAAGACCCCTCATTTCCTCAGGAACTACATGTAGGCCTGCTGACCTTCCTACATATCTAGCTAGCTACCTACTCACCTACGTAGCTAACTACCTACCCATCCACCCACCCACCTACCTAGCTAACTACCCACCCACCTAGCTAACTACCTACCCATCCACCCACCCACCTACCTAGCTAACTACCCACCCACCTAGCTAACTACCTACCCATCCACCCACCCACCTACCTAGCTAACTACCCACCCACCTATCTAACCACCTACCCATCCACCCGCCCACCTAGCTAGTTAGCTCACTACCCACCCACCTAACTAACCACCTAACCATCCATCCATCCACCCACCCACCTAGCTAGTTAGCTCACTACCCACCCACCTAGCTAACCACCTACCCACCCATTTATCTAGCTAGCTCATTAAAGAATAAATTCGAAGGGGAGTGGACTGACCAGTCCGCTTTACATTATGGGTTGTATTTGGGTTCTGGCTGAATTCGGTCCACAACAGGACACTCCCACTGTCACCATGGCAACAACAGCAAGACTGGGACAAATACTTTCAAATAATTTCTCTGTTACTTTCTCTCTTGTATTAAGCTGAAAAAAGACATTCTAGTTTACACTGAACAGTTTAAGGAAGTGTTTACAGTGGGAAGTTTACATATCATTTTTCCTTGTTTATTTATGTATCAATGTATTTGTTTATTTATTGACTTATTTATTTGCTGCAGTTCCTGTTAAAAGGAAACTTTGACATTGAGAATTTTATCTTATTTATCTTCACCAGAATCTGGTCATCTTGTTAAGAAAGTCATTGTTCAGCA
Organism: Hoplostethus atlanticus; assembly: GCA_034670405.1. Classification (NCBI taxonomy): domain Eukaryota; kingdom Metazoa; phylum Chordata; class Actinopteri; order Trachichthyiformes; family Trachichthyidae; genus Hoplostethus; species Hoplostethus atlanticus. The sequence continues at coordinate 3,158,232 of JAXDDX010000042.1, read as the reverse complement.
GGTTCCCTAACATGACTGGTAAGCATTGTTAGCTTTCTTCAATGAGCACAGCTAGCGGAACGCTAACTAAAATTCACAATGTGGAGTCCCTTTAGCATTGTTTATGCCTCAGTCAGAATCTATACAAGTAAAAGATGATAAACCTAAAAAGAGAACACAAACATAACACCTGAATAAGCTCTATGACACATTCATCACCTGTCATCAGGTCAGACTGAGGTCATGTGACACAGCAGTGGAATGGTGTGTCAATTGAGAGAACAAATTTCAAAATAAAAGCCATGTGTTATGACTGTGTTATGAATTGGACTGCAAACAATTACTGATGGACATCTGAATTATGAATATCACTCCAGAGTTCAACCAAAGCCCTAAAGAGACCAGTGGTTGACTGTATATACTGTTAACTTCTTCAAGCCAGAACAGGTTGTATGAATCTAAACTGGCACTATTAATGCTGATCTATCTATTATATCTGTGTTTGTGTATGTTGTTAATGTTGGGTGCTTCTGTAGTGTTAGACAGCCTGTACCTGTAGTTTGAGTTTTAACTAATAATCATTAAACTGTTGGTTCGTGTTCAGCAGAGATCTGCAACAAACAGCTTGTTGAACGCAGCTCAATCAACCCCCGTGATTGTGGATAGTACACCCTATATGGTATAAATATAAACATATGTAGAATGTTTACAGAATATATGAAAACATCTAATATATATGTCAACACCGATCTATGAAATTAAATATATATGCAGAGAGCATTGGCCTAGACGGTAGTGTGTGTGTGTGTGTGTGTGTGTGTGTGTGTGTATTCTTGCAGCCATGTTGTGTATCGTGGTGTCACATTGAAACAGAAATGTGTTGAATAAAGTTTGTGTGACTGGAGGTGAAGAGCTTTGTTTCTTCTTTCTGAGGGACGCATTCACTCACTAACGTCAGCTCTCAACAGGAGGACAAACAGTTGCACATTTCCCATAATTCAGTTCACCTTCCTGTTCCTGAAATAATATATAAATGCATAGACAATAATGTATTAATAGACAATAATATATTAATAAATATACAATAACATATTAATACATATATAATAGATATACAATAACATCAATACATATATAATAAATATACATTAACATTAATACATATACAGCACACGTACATAATGACATAATATATTTCATATTTATGTTTAGAGTAAATCCTGGCTGCTTCCACCAGGAGGTGCTGGAGCATCATACACCTCACCTTCATCACCTTCCAACATGAGGAGGAACCTCATCAGCAACGAGGACGGAGACAGACAGACAGACAGACAAGAGAGAGAGAGACGGAGACAGACGGACAGAGAGAGACGGAGACAGACGGACAGAGAGAGAGAGAGAGAGAGACAGACAGACAGACAGACAGAGAGACAGACAGACAGAGAGAGAGACAGACAGACAGACAGAGACAGACAGACAGGGAGACAGAGAGAGAGACAGACAGAGAGACAGACAGACAGACAAGAGAGAGAGAGACGGAGACAGACGGACAGAGAGAGAGAGAGACGGAGAGAGAGAGAGAGAGAGAGACGGAGACAGACTGACAGCTGCAGCGTTCAGAGAGAGAGAGAGAGCGGAAGGTAGAGAGACGTAGACAGACAGGTACAGAGAGAGAGTCTTCTACCGGACCGGTTGTATCAAATGAGCCTGGAGGATTAAAGCGTCGTTCATCTGTTCTGTCAGCACCGGTACCGGCTCTGGAACCTGTCTGTCTGCCTGCCGGTAGAAATGTCCGGTCGGGCTGAGAGTAAGACAGGTAAGCTCCGTTCCTTTTCTGTCTGCTGGTTGAATGGTAGCATGCTAACTGTTAGCCACCACAGCCTAAAAACAAGCTGTCTATCTGTCTGTCTACCTGTCTGTCTGTCCATTCATTTTCACAACTCATTACTTCTCCTCCTGTCCTCCTGTCCTCCTCTCCTCTTCCTCCTCTTCTCTCCTCCTCTCCTCTCCTCCTCCTCCTCTCCTCTTCCTCCTCTTTCGCTCCTTCTCTACGTCCTCCTTCCTCTCCTCCTCCTCACCTTTCCTCTTCTCCACGTCCTCTTCTCTTCCTCGTCCTCTCCTCTTCCTTCTCCTCCTTTCCTCCTCCTCCTCCTCCTCTTCTCTTCCTCCTCTTCTCTTCCTCCTCCTCCCCTCCTCTCATCCTCCTCCTCTCCTCTCCTCTTCCTCCTCTTTCTCTCCTTCTCTACTCTCCTCTTCCTTCTCCTCCTTTCCTCCTCCTCCTCTTCTCTTCCTCCTCCCCTCCTCTCCTCCAGACTCCCAGCTTTCCCAGTTGGTTTCTCTTACCATGAGGCTGAAGGATAAGCTCCACCCTCCCAAGATCAGACGCTCTGGAGACAAAATCAAACGCATCCCGTCCCAGAGAGCCAAACCACCTGACCTGGAGCTTAACACACAGACACACATACCACAACGCAAGGTACACACACACACACACACACACACACACACACACACACACACACAGACACTCATAATAATAAACTTCAGCTCCAACCAGTTTGCTGGATTGTTCCTGTGAGCTAAACTTGTAGATATTTATATTTCCAACAGCACTTGAAAGCAGCAGCAGGCTACTTGTATCCACTGAATGTCTTGACATTGTCCTGTAGAGTGAGCTGGTCAAAGAGTTAAATCTGATTACCAAATAGATTTTGTTTGGTTGTGAGGAGGAGGAGAAACCTAACATCACCCTGAGGAGGAACCTCACTTCACTCTGAGGAGAAACCTCACTTCACTCTGAGGAGAAACCTCACGTCACCCTGAGGAGGAACCTCACTTCACTCTGAGGAGAAACCTCACGTCAGCCTGAAGAGAAACCTCATGTCACCCTGAGGAGAAACCTCACTTCACCCTGAGGAGGAACCTCACTTTACTCTGAGGAGAAACCTGACTTCACTCTGAGGAGAAACCTCACGTCACCCTGAGGAGGAACCTCACTTCACTCTGAGGAGAAACCTCACGTCACCCTGAGGAGAAACCTCACTTCACCCTGAGGTGGAATCTCATCTCGGCTGTTTGTATCAGTGATCTCACTCTTTCGGTCTCTATCCAGAGCTCATTAACGATAGTTGAGGATTAGAATGAAGATGGACAGTACATTGAGAGTTTTGCTTTGTGGCTCAGCTCTCTCTTGGCTACCACGATCCGATACAACACATTACTGCAGCACCGCACCTAACCAGCGGCCAACCTCACTGTGGTGGACTGGGGGGAGGGAGGGGTGTAAGGCTTAGGCTGATTGCAGCGAGAGGGCATCAGTGTGAGAGGCTGACAGTGTGACTGAGGAGCCGACAGTGAAGGAGTGGATCCGGTCGGCTGCCTATGGAGGAGAACGAGCCAGCAGCAGCCGCGTCCGAGCGGAGTCCGCGGAGGGGTTACCGGGACGGCGTCAAGGGCGCGATCTGCGAGAGCGGACGGAGTGGGAGTGCGCCTGTCTCCCTCCACGGCGGCGACCGACGGAGGTCCGCAGGGGTGCAGCCGGGAGCAGCCTGCAAGGGCTGCCCAGTCGGGGTTGGGCGGGACACCCCTGGAAGCCTGGCTGACTGGAAGCCTTGGTGCTCCACAGCTGGCCTGCCGGGAGAGACGGAGGTGCGTCAGCGGAGGGAGTCGGCGCTACACACTGCCATCAACACCGGGCCGGCTTTATTGTGTTGTGGTGCAAATAAAACGGCCCTGCTGGCCAGTTAACTCTGCCTCCGCCATGTCTCTGTCTGTCACGGACCTGGTACGGTAGCAAGTTGCTACACTCACCTTCCCTTTTACCCTCACTGGTAAATAAAACCCTGAGATACCTGAATTCCTCCAGTGGGTGCAGCTGGATGGTACAGGCCTCCTTTCTCCAGGAGAGAATCATGGTCTCAGGTTTGGAGGTGCTGGTCCTCATCCCAAAACACTCCAATACACATTGGAAGTCACAGTCTGATGAAGCCAGGACGACATCATCTGCAAACAGTACAGATGGCACCCTAATGTCACTGAACTGGACCCTCTCTAGACTTCAGCTGCACCTTGATATCCTGCCCATGAATATGAAGAACATGAGGGGAGACAACCTTGATCAAGCTTGACTTGATGTGAACACAGCTCTCACTCTGAGTGTGAAGGGACCCCAGACTCCCACGGGATACCTTGGGCATCAGTCATCGGCCTTTTCCAAATCCACAAAACACACGTAGACAGGATTAACAAACTCCCATGACCCCTTAATTATCTGTGAGAGGGTAAAAAGCTGGTCCACTGTTCTGTGACCTGTTCCTCCTTCCTCCACTGCAGTGGCAGAAACAATCCACCAACTATTTGATGTCCATCCTTTTCACAGTCTCTTCAGTCTGCAGCCTGAGGTTGCCAGATGAAGTGGTAGCTGGGACAGTCCACAAGGGCCACAGCTACAGATGTTTGGATTTGCTCCACTTCCTGTTTCCCCCAGACACTTCCCGTCAAGAATTTCTGTTTCCCTGTCTCATTTTATTGGGAATCTGCCTTTAAATTCTGCGGGGTTCTCAGTGTGTGTGGAACTGGTGTTGAAATTATAATGATAATTGGTGTGTGTGTGTGTGTGTGTGTGTGTGTGTGTCCAGTCAGTGTGTGTGTTAGCAGAGCAAGAGAGAGCAGTGGTCAGCTCTCTGCAGTATTTTAAAGCATTGGTGGACAGACTGGGAGTGGACAGACTGGGAATGGACAGACTGGTTTTGGACCGGTCTGCAGTGGGCAGTCTACTGGGCGGGGCATCAGGTCGAGTCCTGGAGGCGGTCCAGACTCTGGTCCAGCTGGAGCCACACCTCCACAACAGGTAGCAACTACCTTTTGAACTTTAACCTTTAAACCTAGTGGTTTAGATGAATCATTTGCATACTAACTCCTCCCTCTCTTCCTCTCTGCAGTAAGACAGTCTCTTCCTGTCTCTCTCGGCTCTATCGTTCTCTGGCTCAGCTGATTCGCTGGGCTGATCAGGTGATGCTGCGGGGTGTGGACCACAATGACAAGGAAGCCATGGCAACTCTCACCACGGTGATCAGGGCTGTGCTGGATGGTGTCAAGGTGAGGATGGCATCCCATAATAGTAGCTCATAGGGGTCGGGTTTCACTAGTGTTGTTTTGGCACGTTTGAATGAAAGTGAATGGTTCTGGATAGGAGCAAACAAAGGATTGGACTGATTATCACTTGGCCTGTCTGTTGGTCCATCTTGTCCTGCCCTGTTGTCCTGTTGTCCTGTCCTGTTGTCCTACCCTGTTGTCCTGTCCTGTTGTCCTGCCCTGTTGTCCTGTCCTGTTGTCCTGTCCTGTCCTGTCCTGTCCTGTTGTCCTGTCCTGTTGTCCTGCTCTGTTGTCCTACCCTGTTGTCCTGTCCTGTTGTCCTGTCCTGCCCTGTTGTCCTGCCCTGTCCTGTTTTCCTGTCCTGTTGTCCTGTCCTGTCCTGTTGTCCTGCCCTGTTGTCCTGTCCTGTTGTCCTGCCCTGTTGTCCTGCCCTGCCCTGTTGTCCTGTCCTGTTGTCCTGTCCTGTTGTCCTGCCCTGTTGTCCTGCCCTGTTGTCCTGCCCTGTTGTCCTGTCCTGTTGTCCTGTCCTGCCCTGTTGTCCTGCCCTGTTGTCCTGTCCTGTTGTCCTGTCCTGTTGTCCTGCCCTGTTGTCCTGTTGTCCTGTCCTGTTGTCCTGCCCTGTTGTCCTGTTGTCCTGTCCTGTTGTCCTGCCCTGTTGTCCTGTCCTGTCCTGTCCTGCCCTGTTGTCCTCTTGTCCTGTTGTCCTGCCCTGTTGTCCTGTTGTCCTGTCCTGTTGTCCTGTCCTGTTGTCCTGTCCTGTAACATGTTTAACATTATTAGTTATTTAGTATATATATTATATAGTATATTATATTTAGTATTGATTGAGAGGTAATTAGCTGTTGCATGGTTCTGTCTGTCAGGAGTTGGTCAGATTGGCCACTGAGAGACAAGATGGCCCCTCCCCCTCCTCTCCTGACCAATCACAAACTGCCGTGGGCCAACCTGGAGGTTGTGAAGGCCAGCAGATGTCAGACCCAACCCAGACCTCCCAGAGCCCTGGAGCTCCTGCAGAGGAGAAGGAGCATGAGGGTAGCATGGTGGGGAGAAGAGAGGAGGAGCAGGAGGAGGTTTCTGCTCCTCCCAAACCCCCTAAACCCCTCCCCCAGCTCCTCCCCCCGCACCTGCCCCCGTCCAGCCAGCTGATAGACAGACCGAGGTGAGGAACAAGACAGTCACCTCCAAACCTGATCAGGAACACAGTGATCACTTCTGTAGTCCAGACACCAGAACTAGTGGGACCTGGACCCAGCTACTAGTAAGCTTCAGCTAACCAGCTAGCCATGCTACCAGTCTCTCTGTATACCGGTTAGCATTACAGCAGGCTACAGCTAACCGGCTAGCCATGTTACCAGTCTCTCTGTATACCGGTTAGCATTACAGCAGGCTACAGCTAACCGGCTAGCCATGTTACCAGTCTCTCTGCATACCCGTTAGCATTACAGCAGGCTACAGCTAAGTGGCTAGCCATGCTTCCAGTCTCGCACCTGTTTTCCTCTAGCTTGTGTTGCCGTTGTAGACCCACAGGCTCCCAAGGATTTATATATATATATATATACAGCCAGTATCTCTCCTGATATTTGGTCTCCAATAGTTTTGTTTTTGAAACAATCCATTCAAATTCTCATTGAAAGGCAGAGACAGTGCGTGTCGTGATTGACAGCTGTCAGTCGTGTGTTGTTTTTGAAGACAGGGTTTTGTGGCCTTTATGGCACTTATTGTAATTTGTAATTTGCCAAAATACATATAATAATGTGTAATAATGTCATACCAGGTCACCCTGCTCTAACTGTGTCAAGGTGGGAGGTTCCTCCAGTACAGGCTTAATTAAGTCATATGTTCATGAGTGAAACTGAGGAATGACGAATGTAAACGCTACTACAGGAAAGCTATAGGTACTTTTATATCCCAGTCACCTGCACCGAGGTCAACAGGAGATCAACAGTAAGGAGGTGAAAGGTCAGAGGTCACAGCAGAGAAGAGAAGAGTCAGGGACAAAATGGTTTCAGCTCTGGACTAGAAGAGTTTCTACACTCATGGTAAACTGAAAGCAGAGGAGGGTGGTGTGTGTGTGTGTGTGTGTGTGTGTGTGTGTGTGTGTGTGTGTGTGTGTGTGTGTGTGTGTGCGCGTGTGTGTGAGGAACAGAAAGGAGACATACGTGGTAGATGAAAGAGGAAGTAGAAAGAGTGGAAGAAGTGTGACAACAGCAAGAGAGAGACAGACAGACAGACAGGAAGAGTAAAGAAAGAGAGACAGACAGGAAGAGTAAGGAGAGAGAGACAGACAGGTGTCACAGAAATCAGTTTGGTTTGAAATTACTTTAACTAATATTGATATTATGTAATATTGATTTAACATCTTTAGAAAATCGATATTTGTTTCTCTCCCCGGCCCTAAATCTGTCTGTCTTTCTCTCTGTCTGTCTGCCCCCCACAGTGCCCCAGCCCTCCCCCCTAAGAAGCGTCAGTCATCGTCAGGCCCCACCCCCTGCAGGGTTGCCATAGTAGCACCAATGAGACGAGACCCTGGATCGGACAGAGAGGTGCGCACAGACACACACACATATTGTTTCTATATTTGTATATATATATATATATATATATATATATATATATGTGTGTGTGTGTGTGTGTGTGTGTGTGTGTGTGTTGCAGGAGTGTGAGGAGCGCTGCTCATCCTTGTCTGGAAACTCATCTGGTGTCGAAACACACTGCAGTCTGACCCAGGGTAACACACACACACACACACACACACACACACACACACACACACACACACACACAGTTTCCTGTCAGCAGTAGGGTGTGTGAAGTCACTTCTAGTCAGTTGACTAAAACAGGAAGTAGTGCCCAATGCCACTTCCTGTATGTGGCAGGCTGTTCAGTTGAAGCTCACTGCTGCCCCCTGCTGGGCAAGATCATTCTACCCTTTATATACAGAATATAAACCCAATCTGCTACTGGTGGTCACCTGACCTACTGACCACCTCACCTACTGACTACCAGACCTAATGACCACCTGACCTACTGACTACCCGACCTACTGATCTACTGACTACCTGATCTACTGACCACCTGACCTACTGACAACCTGACCTACTGATCTACTGACTACCTGACCTACTGACCACCTGACCTACTGACAACCTGACCTACTGACTACCTGATCTACTGACCACCTGACCTACTGACTACTTGAACTACTGGCCACCTGACCTACTGACAGACTCAGCCATGACACCTGGTGTATTTACAGTACTACTACTACTGGTACTACTGGTAGTATTACTACTACTGCTACTACTACTACTACTACTACTACTACTGGTACTAACGTTCTGCTGCCTGACAGCTTCTGTCTCATGAGTCTGAACTGTAATGAATACTGTGCAGAGCTTCAGCCTCATCCCCCCAGGCCTCCCAGAAGGTGAAACCTAGTTCTGCTTCCTTTTCTATGCTTGGTATTTTATTAAGTTTTCAAATTCACACACAATGAAGTGTTGCACCAGTAACTACATTGCAAAACCAAAAAGGACAAAACGGTACTCCTCCCACTTGAGGAAGAACCTATCTAACCTCTGCACCCAAGCAAAGACAGCCTCTCATATGCAGACATCAAGGATGTGCCACTCTCAGTGTGGCAGGACTTCCAACGCAGAACAAGTAGTCTTCTGCTGTGTGGACCCAGTCTCATCCGCTAGAACGGACAGACCATAATACTCTGAGTACATTCTAAGGGGAGCCAAAACCTCTGTGGTTTAGGACTCCATAGTTCATGCTCTGAGCATCTCCAGCACTCTAGACTGATTTACAATTTATTACAATTTATTTAAAATGTATTTAAACATTTTCTCTCCTCTCTCTACCTGTCTGTCTCTCTCTCTCGGTCTCTTTCTACCTGTCTGCCTCTCTCTGTGTCTGTCTGTCTCTCTCTGTCTACCTGCCTCTCTCTCTCTCCCTCTCTCTCTACCTGTCTGTCTCTCTCTCTCTCTCTGTCTCTCCATGTCTCTCTCTCAGAGGAGGACCCAGACTATGACTTCCTCCATAAAGATCTCTCCGCCACCGAAACGCTCCCTCCTTTTCCACCCCTCTCCTCCCCCCTCCCCCCCGCCCTGCCAGAGAAGAGGCGTCACAGTGCTCAAGGTGAGAGGATGCCAAAGGTGTTGACAACTGATTGCCTGACTCCTTGTTGTTCTGCTCCTATCAGTCTGACCCCTCCTTGTTGTTCTGCTCCTATCAGTCTGTCTCCTCCTTGTTGTTCTGCTCCTATCAGTCTGACTCCTCCTTGTTGTTCTGCTCCTATCAGTCTGACTCCTCCTTGTTGTTCTGCTCCTATCAGTCTGTCTCCTCCTTGTTGTTCTGCTCCTATCAGTCTGACTCCTCCTTGCTGTTCTGCTCCTATCAGTCTGTCTCCTCCTTGCTGTTCTGCTCCTATCAGTCTGACTCCTCCTTGTTGTTCTGCTCCTATCAGTCTGACTCCTTGTTGTTCTGCTCCTATCAGTCTGTCTCCTCCTTGTTGTTCTGCTCCTATCAGTCTGACTCCTCCTTGTTGTTCTGCTCCTATCAGTCTGACTCCTCCTTGTTGTTCTGCTCCTATCAGCCTAACTCCTCCTTGTTGTTCTGCTCCTATCAATCTGACCCTTCCTTACTGTTCTGCTCCTATCAGCCTAACTCCTCCTTGCTGTTCTGCTCCTCTCAATCTGACACCTCCTTGTTGTTCTTCTCTTAGGAGGTACTAACTCTCAGGCTCCGTCCCCGATTGGATTTGACTCCACTCTTCAGCAGCAGCGTCCCTCCCAGTATGACAACGTTATTGCCCCTGACAACCATCTCCATGACAACCAGCCTCTCTCCCCCAGCGGGACCCCCCCTCCCCTCCCTGAGAAGAAACGACATAGTAAGTAGAGACAGAGTGTTTGATTTTACCATCATTTTATCAGGTTCTTTTTAATCTTTCACCCCAGTTATGAATTTACTTACAAATCAACTGTTTATTCTGAACTGTCTGTCTCTCTGTCTACCTGCCTGTCTGTCTTTCCAGTCCACCAGTACCTCCAGTTCATGTCGTCCTACAGTGCTCCGTCGACAGACATGTTCTTCTACCAGCGACCTTCGACCCTCAGCCAGCGGTACAGTAGCAGGCAACGGGAGCTGGAGACAGCCTACCAGCTCAGACACACACACCTGGACACACACCTGGACACACACCTGGATACACACCTGGACACACACCTGGATACACACCTGGACACACACCTGGACACACACCTGGACACACACCTGGACACCCCCCCCCCCATCTGACCTGCCCCCTATGCCGGCTCTGCCACCTAAGAAGAAACAGCTGGTAAGAGAGAAAACACATCAGGAAGTTTCATTCAATCTGAGGGTCTTAAAAAGTCTTGAAAGTCTTGAATGTCTTGAAAGTCTTGAATGTCTTGAATGTCTTGAATGTCTTGAATCCAGGTATTAGAGGAATCTAACTAAACCTGACGTTTAACTTTTGACCTCAAAGTCAAGAGGTCAGAGGTCACAAGAGGATGGAGACAAAACATTAAACAGACTGGTAGAGCTAGCAGGCTAAATATAGTCTCATTACATTACATTACATTACAGTCATTTAGCAGACGCTTTTATCCAAAGCGACTTACAATAAGTGCATTCAACATAGGTAGGCAAGAAAACTACTAGTCACCAGAAATCGTAAGTGCATTTCCTTCCTAAACAAGCAACTAAGAGCATAACTAGTGTTAAGGTAAGAGTGCAATAAGTTAGCAACCTACTATATCTTAAACAAATGAGACAAATAAGAGAATCAAATAAACAAGAGCTAAGACAACTAAGTGAACCAAATAAGCAAGAGCTAAGACAAATAAGTGTATCAAATGAACAAGAGCCAATAAACAAGAGCTCAGACACATAATTGACGACAAATAGGCAAGGCTAAGAGGAAGAGTCAGGGTAGTGTTTCCTGAAGAGGTGGGTTTTCAGCCTGCGGCGAAAGATGGGCAGCGACTCTGCTGTCCTGACATCAGTGGGGAGTTCATTCCACCACTGCGGGGCCAGGACAGAGAAGAGCCGTGACCGTGTAGATCGGCCGCAGGGGCCTCTGAGCGATGGGGCAACCAGTCGCCTCGAGGCAGCAGAGCGAAGTGGTCGGGCGGGGGTGTAAGGCTTGACCATAGCCTGGAGGTAAGAAGGAACTATTCCTTTCACCGCCCTATAGGCTAGCACCAGGGTCTTGAACTGGATGCGAGCCGCTACAGGGAGCCAGTGTAGAGAACGGAGAAGGGTAGTTGTATGGGAGAACTTGGGGCGGTTGAACACCAGACGAGCTGCAGCTTTCTGAACAAGCTCCAGAGGTCTGATGGCAAACGCCGGGGCACCAGCAAGGAGGGAGTTGCAGTAGTCCAGGCGGGAGATGACAAGAGCCTGGATGAGCACCTGCGCTGCCTTGTCAGTGAGGAAGGGGCGAATCCTCCTGATGCTGTAGAGGAGGAATCTGCAGGAGCGCGTCACTGATGCGATGTTTGCCGAGAACGACAGTCGGTCGTCCAGGGTCACACCCAGATTCCTCGCAGTCCGAGTTGACGTCACCACAGCATTATCAATGGTGATGGCCAGGTCTCGGTGCGGACAGCCCTTCCCCGGGAGGAACATCAGCTCAGTTTTGTCCAGGTTGAGCTTCAGGTGGTGCATCGACATCCACTCCGAGATGTCTGCCAGGCACGCAGCAATGCGTGCCTCCACTTGTGTGTCAGAGGGGGGAAATGACAGGATCAGCTGGGTGTCATCTGCATAGCAGTGGTAGGAAAAGTCGTGTGAATGGATAACAGAACCAAGAGATGTTGTGTAGAGGGAAAAGAGGAGAGGGCCTAGAACCGAGCCTTGCGGAACCCCAGTAGCGAGCCTGCGTGGTTCTGACACAGACCCTCTCAGCGTCTCCTCCTCCTCCTCCTCCTCCTCCTCCTCCTGAGTTTCTTTCTTTCTTTCTTTCTTTCTCCTCAGAACAGGTAAATCAGAGGTAATAACCTACAGGTAGGCAGAGTCAGAGATCTCTTCTCCCGCTCTTCTTTGCTGTTGTGCAGCGGCCATTTTGTTTCCTTCACAGCAAACTGAAAGTTAACAGCTGTTGATAGTTTTGCATTTTTATAAATTCTGACAGAAAAAAGCATAAAATGAGATGATGCATAGATGACGGTTTTGATGTTGATGGTGATGATGATGTGAGGATGATGGTGATGGTGATGATGATGGTGATGATGGTGATGATGATTGTGATGGTGATGATGGTGGTGATGGTGATGATGACGGTGGTGGTGGTGATGATGGTGATAGTGGTGATGATGATGATGGTGATGGTGGTTCTATCATCCACTCCCACGACTTTTCCTACCACTGCTATGCCGATGACACCCAGCTGATCCTATCATTTCCCCCCTCTGACACACAAGTGGAGGCATGCATTGCTGCGTGCCTGGCTGACATCTCGGAGTGGATGTCGATGCACCACCTGAAGCTCAACCTGGAAAAGACTGAGCTGGTGTTCCTCCCGGGGAAGGGCTGTCCGCACCGAGACCTGGTGCTAGCCTATAGGACAGTGAAAGGAACAGCTCCTTCTTACCTCCAGGCTATGGTCAAGCCTTAAACCCGCCCCCGCACGCACGCCCACCCGCCACCTCGAGGCGACTGGTTGCCCCGTTGCTCAGAGGCCCCTGGGGGCCGATCTACATGGTCACGGCTCTTCTCTGTCCTGGCCCCACAGTGGTGGAATGAACTCCCCACTGATGTCAGGACAGCAGAGTCACTGCCCATCTTTCACCAGGCTGAAAACCCACCTCTTGAAGAAACACTACCCTGACCCTTCCTCTTCCAGAAACACTACCCTGAGCCTTCCTCTTCAAGAGACACTACCCTGACCCTTCCTCTTCTAGAAACACTACCCTGACCCTTCCTCTTCAAGAAACACTACCCTGAGCCTTCCTCTTCAAGAGACACTACCCTGACCCTTCCTCTTCCAGAAACACTACCCTGACCCTTCCTCTTCTAGAAACACTACCCTGACTCTTCCTCTTCAAGAAACACTACCCTGACCCTTCCTCTTCTAGAAACACTACCCTGACCCTTCCTCTTTAAGAAACACTACCCTGAGCCTTCCTCTTCTAGAAACACTACCCTGAGCCTTCCTCTTCAAGAAACACTACCCTGACCCTTCCTCTTCTAGAAACACTACCCTGAGCCTTCCTCTTCTAGAAACACTACCCTGACCCTTCCTCTTCAAGAAACACTACCCTGACCCTTCCTCTTAGCTCTTGTTTATTTGATTTACTTATGTGTCTCATGTGTTTAATAAAAGTAGGTATCTAACTTATTGATCTTCTACCTCAGCACTAGTTATGCTCTTAGTTGCTTGTTTAGGAAGGAAATGTACTTCTGATTTCTGGTGACTAGTAGTTCTCTACCTATGTTGAATGCACTTATTGTAAGTCGCTTTGGATAAAAGCGTCTGATAAATGACTGTAATGTAAAGTAACATAATGTAACGTAATGTAATATAAATGGTTGTTTTTATCATCATCAGGATTTTGCATTAGATGACGGACTGGGCGGAGAGAACGTGACCAAAGACTGGTGGGACACACACACACACACACACACACACACACACACACACACACACACACACACACACACATATACATACACACACACATACACACACACACACTCTCTCTCTCTCCCTCTCCATGGCTGAGTGTAACCCACTAACGCTCCACTGTGCTGCAGTTCCCAGAGCTGCCAGCAGCAGGAGGCGGAGTGTGGAGGAAGGAGCAGTGAGGAGCAGAAGGAGGAGAAGAAAGAGGAGGAGGAAGAGGAGGTGTTACTGATCAACCCACAGGAGATCCTGGACAGAATTACCATGAAGCCTGAGGTACAACTGTGACCTTTAACCTGTACGTATATACGTAGGCTTCAGGCAGCCTGACCCCTGACCTCTGACCTCTGTCTGCCCTCTGACCCAGGAGGAGGAGGGGCCAGATGTGAAAGCAGGCTCTCCTGACATCCTATTGGTCTATTCCACGGAGGTTAACAGTGCTGGTAAGGAAGCAGCACATCAGTAAAGGATAATAAGGGTTGAGAGTTCGATTCCCTGTCTACTATTTTATCAACATGGTCAGTATTTTGTGTGTGTGTGTGTGTGTGTGTGTGTGTGTGTGTGTGTGTGTGTGTGTGTGTGTGTGTGTGTGTGTGTGTGTGTGTGTGTGCAGAGCAGGTCCTGTACTGTGAAGCCTTCCTCTCCACCTACAGAAGCTTCATCAGCCCTCATGATGTCATCAGCAAACTTCAGTACAGATATCCTCACTGAGAGAGAGACTATTAGTTATAATGGACCTGAAGAGAGAGAGAGAGTGAAGAAGTAGGGCTGTACCATTACGTCTAAAATGATAATCTTATTATTTTTGCTAGACATTGTGGTCACATCATTTAGGCTGCATTCACAGCCAGCATGTTCTGGTACATGTGGACTAGAGCAGCTTTAATGTTGTACATGTGGACTAGAGCAGCTTTAATGTTGTACATGTGGACTAGAGCAGCTATAATGTTGTACATGTGGACTAGAGCAGCTTTAATGTTGTACATGTGGACTAGAGCAGCTTTAATGTTGTACATGTGGACTAGAGCAGCTATAATGTTGTACATGTGGACTAGAGCAGCTATAATGTTGTACATGTGGACTAGAGCAGCTTTAATGTTGTACATGTGGACTAGAGCAGCTTTAATGTTGTACATGTGGACTAGAGCAGCTTTAATGTTGTACATGTGGACTAGAGCAGCTTTAATGTTGTACATGTGGACTAGAGCAGCTTTAATGTTGTACATGTGGACTAGAGCAGCTTTAATGTTGTACATGTGGACTAGAGCAGCTATAATGTTGTACATGTGGACTAGAGCAGCTTTAATGTTGTACATGTGGACTAGAGCAGCTTTAATTGGAGGGTGTGGCCTTAACCAGCAGCACATACCGGTGCCTCCGTCAGGGAAACGAATCCGGAAACCTGAGAGCCTCCAGGATCACTTTCCTCCGATTGGTCAGAGTGGTGGACGAACTGTGGTGAGTACACACACACACACACACACACACACACACAGATACATACATACAGATAACATGTCATTTCTGAACAATTCTCCATTAACTTTTTTATACAGTATCAATTAACTGTGTGTATCTATGCGTGTGTGTGTGTGTGCTTGGCTTGTGTGTGTGTGTGCGTGCGCGTGCATGCGTGTGTGTGTGTGTGCAGTGCAATAGAGCTGGATTCTGATTTGCAGGTCCTGCTGATGGACTTGGTGTTCAGCCTGCTGATTGATGGAGAGCTGGCATTGGCCCACCTCTTGCGTTCCAACATCCTGTCAAAGCTGGAGAAGAGGCAGCAGCTGATTGGATCTCCTCTGTCACTCCGCCCCCTCTCTGCCAGGGGCGTGGCCGCCAGGTAACCTCTGCCATGTCACCTTTGACCTTAGTACAGGAAGGAATGGGAATAGCTAAGACAAGACAGACAGAACATCTGAACAAATGGATCTCCTCACTCCTCTCCTCCTCCAGACCAGGAACTCTCCATGACTTCAGGACTCAGGATGTAGCAGAACAGTTGACCCTTCTGGATTCAGAGCTCTTCTATAAAATCGAGGTATGACCTCTGACCTCCTCACTATCTGTCTGTCTGTCTCTGTCCTGTCTCTCTCTCACTAACCTGTCTGTCTCTCTAACCTGTCTAGCTGCCAGAGGTGTTGCTGTGGTCTAAGGAGCAGAATGAGGAGAAGAGCCCCAACCTGACAGAGTTCACCCAGCACTTCAACAACGTGTCCTTCTGGTAAAACACTAACTAGTACTAACCCAACCCGCTGCTAGTTAGGGCTCTGGTTACATTAACTAATACTAGTCCTACCCTGACTTTAGATATGCATGTGCTGTGTGTGTGTGTGTGTGTGTGTGTGTGTGTGTGACAGGGTGCGTTCTGTCATCATCCTCCAGGAGAAACCTCAGGACCGAGAGAAACTACTGCTGAAGTTCCTTAAAGTCATGAAGGTACACACACACACACACACACACACACACACCAGACACTTCTTCTTCTGTAGTTAATTTAATTAATCTCAGTGATGATGGTTTGTGACTAAGACTTTTTATTAACTGTGTGTGTGTGTGTGTGTGTGTGTCCCTGCAGCACCTGAGGAAGCTAAATAACTTTAACTCGTACCTGTCCATCCTGTCAGCACTGGACTCCGCCCCCCTCCGCAGACTGGACTGGCAGAAACACACTGCTGAGGTGTGTGTAGTGTGTGTGTGTGTGTGCGTGTGTGTGCGTGTGTGAGTGTGTGGGTGTGTGTGTGTACTCATGCAGTAATCTGGTGACCAAATATTGTCTCCTCCTGTGTGTGTGTGTGTGTGCTCAGGCGTTGGAGGAGTACAGTTCTTTGATTGACAGCTCATCATCATTCAGAGCCTACAGAACAGCTCTGGCCGAAGTGGAACCACCCTGCATACCCTACCTGTAGGTTAATACCCTACAAAACCCACTGTATATACCCTACCTGTAGGTTAATACCCTACATACCCCACTGTATATACCCTACCTGTAGGTTAATACCCTACATACCCTACGTACCCCACTATATATACCCTACATACCCCACTGTATATACCCTACTAGTAGGTCAATACCCTACGTATCCCACTGTATATACCCTACCTGTAGGTCAATACCCTACGTATCCCACTGTATATACCCTACCTTATATATCTTACCTGTAAGCCTACGTGCCAATACCCAAATTATAAGTGCCTTACCCCACCAGTAGGTCTATACCCTATTATACCCTACATATACAGTATACCCCACCAGAAGGTATATACCCTATCATGCCCTACCATGTATACCATGTAGATTCTGTCTCTCTCTCTAACCTGCCTGTCTTTCTTAACCTGTCTGTCTGTCCAGGGGTCTGATCCTCCAGGACCTGACCTTTGTCCATCTGGGGAACCCTGACCTGGTTATGACACAACAGGGTTCAAAGGTCAACTTCTCTAAGCGCTGGCAGCAATTCAACATCCTGGACACTCTGAGGAGCTACCAACAAGTGTCAGTTAGCTATTATTATTATTATCATGATATTATTATTATTATTATTATTATTATAACAAGCAGGTCAGCTATTAACAAGTATCGGTTAGCTGTTATTATTACCATTACTATTACTATCATATTATATTATGATTATTATTGTTGTTGTTATTATCATTATAACAAGGTCAGCTATTAACAAGTGTCAATTAGCTGCTGTTATTACTACTACTAGTGGTAGTACTATTATTCTGATTATTGTAATCAGTAATATCAGTAGTAGTATTATATTATATTAGTATATTAGTAGTAGTAATAGTAGACAGCCAAGCCAATTGGAACTACCACTCACTCTGAACAAACACCATCATTAATGTGTGTTGGAAAATAAATCGCAATCAAATCTCTCTCTCTCTGTCTCTCTCTCTCTCTCTGTCTCTCTCTCTCTCTCTCTTTCTCTCTCTCTCTCTCTGTCTCTCTCTTCTGTCTCTCTCTTTCTGTCTCTCTCTCTGTCTGTCTCTCTCTCTCTGTCTCTCTCTTGTGTCTGTCTCTCTCTCTCTCTCTCTCTGTCTCTCTCTCTGTCTGTCTCTCTCTCCAGTCGTTACTGTCTGCAGCCTAACGAGGACATCATGTCATTCTTTAATGACTTCAGCGACCACCTGGCTGAGGAGGCATTATGGGAACTCTCTCTTAGGCTACGCCCACGGAACGTCCTGCGAGCCAATCAGAGATGAGCCAGAAGGAAACTGCAGCCTGGCTGAGAGAAGACAGCTAATCAGGGGAAGGAGGAGGCTGAACCTGGAGTGAACCCACTGTAACTGGGCATTAAAATGGGTCACCTGTGCTAACCTTGACTATCATGATGCTAACCTGTTGACAACCTGGATAAGCCAGGTGCTAACCTGAACTAGATTGGTACTAAATTGGTCTAGCCGGGGGCTGGTCTGGTGCTTACTTGATACCCTGGACTAATCTGGGCTAATTTGGTGCTAACCTGGCCTAAAATAGACTAGGCTGGTGCTAGCCTTGTTCAAACCTTTTGATTAACTGGACTAATCTTGGCTAGTTTTGTGCTAACAGGGCCTAGCCTGGTGATAACCAGGGCTAACCTGGGCTATCCTGGTGCTAAGCTGCAGTCCCAGTGGGCATTGAAGAGCAGTTGACTGAAGGAGTGTAGCCAACTCAGAATCATACACATTATATTAACAGCAATATTCCAATAAATATCACTGATGACCTGCTGGTGACTTGTCTGTCAACTCCTCCTCCTCCTGGTTGGGAGCAACCTGGGGGAGGAACCATGGGGATAGTCTGAGCCTTCAGAGGATTCTGTTCAATTCTACTCTATTCTAGTCTAGTCTAGTCAATTCTATTCTATTCTACTCGCAATAAAGTGTCACATGATCACTATGGATACTGGAGCCTGCTGTCAGCGGGTTAGCAGCCTTCCTTCTGTTTTTAATCAAACCAATGCCATAAAATATGTTAAAAAGGATTCACTATTACATGCATGCTTATGTATCTGGACTATCTTTAAACATCAAGAAGAGTCAATCCCTATTAAAGATCAGAGGAAAAGGTCTGACCTAAACCTTTTACCTATTGTAGACACAATTAGGAAACAATGTGATATGTGGCTTGTAAGAGATCTGGTGGCGAGGAAGGGTTATCTAGTTTAGTATATACTTCTATAAATATATAATAATAAATATTATGTTGTAGTCAAAAAGAGGGAGGTAGGAATCAATTCTTGCCCTGCAACAATTGAACATTTATTTTGGAAATGCCCTGATGTCAAAGAGTTTTGGGGTGGATTACAAGATTTCTTGGACAAAACCAACCCTGAACTAAAACCTGAAAAAAAGGACATTCTTTTGAACATGAACATTGACATATCTTTTATCATTAATCTCCTTATGTTATTGGGAAGATACTGCATTCATAAAGTAAAATAGACAGTAAGCAAACCAAATTTAATCTATTGTAATCCGATTTAAAAACATTTTGGTACAATTGAAAGATGGACTATCGTTTTTGTAAATACTCCTGCTGTGGATTATATTGTATTTGTTATTTTGTGTTTGTATGTTTATATATTTCAATAAAATTGAAAAACTGAATGGGAAAAAGAAAAGATAATCGCCATCTAGTCTCTCAATTTGCGCCTGCGCAGTGAAGAGTGGAGGTCCGTGTTTCCATGGCAACAGTCTGTCCGGTGGAGCCCCGAGTGACCAGGCTACAGGAGTCGAACAGTAGAGACTAGAGACGGACAGCTAACTAAACCAGGTGGTACAACGACATGATGTCTAGTTAACTGGTCTGGAGAACCTGCCAGGTAAGGTTTAGCTTTAGCATTAGCGTTAACAAGCTAACGGGAATTTAGCTACTAGCTAAAGCTACCGACTAACAGTATGACCGGTGCTAACGCTAGCAAGTTCAGTGGGTTTTTAGAGGCTAACCGGCTAGCTAGCAGCAGACAACTTTCAATAGTTTCTATTAAACTTATATTCAATCAACCAGATATAACTAGTAACCACCTAGATACAGATCTCTCTCTCTCACACACACACACAAAGTGACATAAAGCTGTTTTTTCCCAAATGGAGCTAACGTTAAATTGCTGTCCGACTGCAGCACTGACAGTACTTCTGGCTCTACTGCCTTCTGGTCCGGTTTCTGGTCTGGTTTCCCGTTTAGTTTCTGGTGGCCGGTTGAAACTCCTTGACGTCTCTCAGCATGACCTTTGACCTGTGTGTTTATGGGCTGGAGACCAGTCATGTCCTGGACACCAACCTGCTTCTGAGTTTAGATTAGATGAAACTTGATTGATCCTGTGGTTTAACTGGGTTGTTGCAGCAGAAAATAGTACAGCATTAAGCAGAATTATGTCAATAAAAAATATGTATGATATGAAAATAAATGAAAAACATCTAAATATTAGGCTATATAATATATACAGTTGTGAGAAAAAGTTTGTGAACCGGATAGCTCCTAAAATATGTCTGAGCTTCCAAACCATGATGCTCCTCCACCAAGCTTCAGGTTGATGAGGTTCTGCTGTTGGTCTGCAGTGTTCTTTCTCCTCCAAACAGCGTTGTGTCTCATCTGACCACAGAACATTGTTCCAGCAGCTTTGTGGGACATCAGCAGGTCTTGGCAGCCATGTTTTAGTGGAGACCAGTGGTTTCCTCCTTGGTATCCTCCATGAACACTACTCTTGTTTAGTGTTTTTGTTATTGTGGACTTAGATGTTAGAAAGTTCAAGAGATGCTGCAGATCCTCAGCTGTTACCTCAGGGTTCTTCGTCACCTCCTTGACCATTATGTGTTTTCCTCTTGCTGTGATCTCTGCTGGAGGTCCACTCCTAGGGAGAGCAGCAATGGACTGAATGTTTTGTATCCATTAGTATCCAGTCTGTCTGACTGTAGACTGAAACCTTTTCTCACAGCTGTTCTGTTAGTATCTCCTTCTTAAACATAATGTTGTTATTACAATGTCCTTATTCTTTCCTGCTTTTATCTTTTGTTTTATCTGTATTTCTGTCTTTTATTCTCTGTTCATTTTAATCCCAGGTTGCAGTCATGCTGGGGCGAGGCAAACTGCAGCTCCCCCTGGTGGTGACAGCAGAGATCAACCTGGTGCTGCTTCTGGTCACTCTGCTGGCCTTCTGGACCCGACTGACCAACCTGAACTACCCCAACGCTGTGGTGTGAGTGTGTGTGTGTGTGTGTGTGTGTGTGTGTGTGGTCTGTTATGCTACTCATGCATCCTTTTATATATTTTTATTGTGTTATTATTGTGTTATTATTCTACTTTTTAAATTTGATCGTTGTTTTGCATTACACTGTATGGAACACACCTGCTGTATCTACTACATGATAAACTTGACTTGCCTTATGCTACTCACCTGGTTTACCCACTGTCTTTTCATCCGTCCAAATATTAATTCAGATTAAATGGTGTTCATTTTAGCCTCCAGATGAACCTCCTGAACACACCAGTTGGTATATACCAAACCTTTCACCACTCACAGAGGTGTGTGTGTGTGTGTGTGTGTGTGTGTCTGTCTGTCTGTCTGTCTGTAGGTTTGATGAGGTCTACTACGGACAGTTTGTGTCTCTTTACATAAAGAGAGTTTTCTTCATTGATGAGAGTGGACCGCCCCTTGGTCACATGATCCTGGCGTTTGGAGGTGAGTTACTGTGACAACCAATTCTGATGTACACGCACACACAGTGGACTCCAGCAGCACGTGGATATAGATAATGTCTGTGTTTGGATATTTTATTACTATGGATCTACAATGACACTGTGTGTGTGTGTGTGTGTGTGTGCGTGCGTGCGTGCGTGCGTGCGTGTGTGTGTGTAGCCTACCTGGGAGGCTTTGATGGGAACTTCCTGTGGAACAGAATAGGAGCAGGTAGGAACAACATTTATTACTGAACACCACCAACCAGTAACCAGTATACTGCACCTAGCAGGGACTAAACTTTTACAAGCTTTACTACAGCTTTACACTACAACTTTACAACTATAGCTTTACAACTACAACTTTACACTACAGCTTTACAACTACAGCTTTACACTACAACTTTACAACTAAAGCTTTACACTACTGCTTTACACTATAGCTTTACAACTACAGTTTTACACTGCAGCTTTACAACTATAGCTTTACACTACTACTTTACAAATACAGCTTTACACTACTGCTTTACACTACAGCTTTACAACTACAGCTTTACACTACAGCTTTACACTACAACTTTACAACTACAGCTTTACACTACAGCTTTACAACTACAGCTTTACACTACAGCTTTACACTACAACTTTACAACTATAGCTTTACAACTGCAGCTTTACATTTCAGCTTTACACTATAGCTTTACAACTATAGCTTCAGAGCTAAACCTTTACGACTGCAATTTTAGAACTAAACATTACAAATAATTATTTACTACAAATCATCACAGCTAAACCTTTACAAGTAAACCTTTAGTACCAAATCTCAACAGCTATCACATGACAGACATGTAGTTATATAGTCATTTCTCATGTTGTTGGTGTGCGTTTGTTTTTGTGTCCAGAGTATCCCAGCAGTGTGTGTGTGTGGAGTCTGCGGCTGGTTCCTGCCGTCTGTGGATCTCTGTGTGTTCCTCTGGTTTACCTGCTGATACTGGAGCTTCAGTACTCTCACTACGCTGCTCTGGGAGCTGCTGTACTGGTACTGCTTGGTAGGTGTGGTAGTAATACTGGAACTAGTGCTGCTTGGTAGGTGTGGTAGTAATACTGGAACTAGTGCAGCTGGGTAGGTGTGGTAGCAATACTGGAACTAGTGCTGCTGGGTAGGTGTGGTAGTAATACTGGAACTAGTGCAGCTGGGTAGGCGTGGTAGTAATACTGGAACTAGTGCAGCTGGGTAGGTGTGGTAGTAATACTGGAACTAGTGCAGCTGGGTAGGTGTGGTAGTAATACTGGAACTAGTGCTGCTGGGTAGGTGTGGTAGTAATACTGGACCTAGTGCAGCTGGGTAGGCGTAGTAATACTGGAACTAGTGCAGCTGGGTAGGTGTGGTAGTAATACTGGAACTAGTGCTGCTGGGTAGGTGTGGTAGTAATACTGGAACTAGTGCAGCTGGGTAGGTGTGGTAGTAATGCTCTGTATACCAACTAGTACTACTGGGTAGGTGTGGTAGTAATACTGGGACTAGTGCAGCTGGGTAGGCGTGGTAGTAATACTGGAACTAGTGCAGCTGGGTAGGTGTGGTAGTAATGCTCTGTATACCAACTAGTACTACTGGGTAGGCGTGGTAGTAATACTGGAGCTAGTGCAGCTGGGTAGGCGTGGTAGTAATACTGGAACTATTGCAGCTGGGTAGGCGTGGTAGTAATACTGGAGCTAGTGCAGCTGGGTAGGCGTGGTAGTAATACTGGAACTAGTGCAGCTGGGTAGGTGTGGTAGTAATGCTCTGTATACCAACTAGTACTACTGGGGTAGGTGTGGTAGTAATACTGGAACTAGTGCAGCT
>JAXDDX010000042.1:3092500-3130000 GCA_034670405.1 Hoplostethus atlanticus | reverse complement strand
CCTGAGGACCAGATTGAGAACACACTGGGACAGAATAACACTGACCAGAAGCAGTTTGGATGTTTTATTAAATACTGTAAAGGATTAGAATGAGCTGATGATTGATGCCTGTGTGTGTGTGTGTGTGTGTGTGTGTGTGTGTGTGTGTGTGTGTGTGTGTGTGTGTATGTGTGTGTATGTGTGTGTGTGTGTGTGTGTGTGTGTGTGTGTGTGTGTGTGTGTGTCAGCTGAGTGGTGTCTCTCTCCCAGACTGGGGGTTCCGTCAGTTGGAAGTTGTGGCTGATAAACTGTATAAAGGCCATCAGAGCAGCCTGGCCTGGACTGTGGAGGAGCACAGATATGGAACCAGTAGGTGTCAACCGTGACCTTTGACCCCTGACCTCTGACTCCTAGTTAAAATGTTTTGATGATACAGTAGTCATTAGAAGGGCTAATGACTGTGTGTGTGTGTGTTTTTAGGTCAGGAGCAGAAGGAGAGAGAGGCGGAGCTTCATTCTCCGACTCACATTGATGTCGACCGCAACATTTCCTTCTGTGCCAAGTTTCTAGAACTACAGGTAGTACTACTACTACTATTATTACTACTACTACTACTACTATTATTACTAGTACTACTACTACTATTATTACTAGTACTAATACTACTACTGGTACTAATACTACACAGTAGAATACTGTGGTTGTACTGGACACAGTGATGTATTGTTGGTATGACAGCACAGTGATGTTGTTGTGGTTGCCATGGCAGTGGAAGATGCTGACGGCAAAACAGGAAGAGTCAGAACACAAATATAGCTCCTCCCCTTTGGAATGGCTCACCATGGAAACCAACATCGCCTACTGGCTCCACCCCTCCACCAACGTAAGACACACACACACATTACCATGGCAACGATGTCATGTGGTTGAACACCCCAACTTCCTGAACAGGAAACTGCTTGTCTCCATGGCGACAATACAAAGCTCTCCACATAGCGCCGGTAAACATCCTGCTTTCTTGTGATTGTCTCCCTCAGGCTCAAATACATCTGATTGGTAACCCAGTGTCATGGGGCGTGGCCACCGTCAGTCTGTCAGCCTATCAAATGCTAGCGCTTGTCTACGTGCTGAGGAGGAGGAGGGGCATCAAAGACTTACCTGACGGTACACACACACACACACACACACACACACACACACACACACACACACACACACACACAGTCAGTGTGTCAGTAGTGTCGGTACTGTGTCGGTAATCTACCTAGTACTACTGTATTAATCTAGTCTAGTACTACCTACTGTACTCAAGTAACTAGTACCTAATGCTTTACAAGATAAAAACTGTGTGTGTGTGTGTGTGTGTGTGTGTGTGTGTGTGTGTGTGTGTGTGTGTGTGTGTAGCTGTGTGGTCTCAGTTCCAGTGTGTTGGCTGGGTGTGTGTTGGCGGCTGGTTGGTCAACTTCCTGCCGTTCTTCTTGATGGACAAAACTCTCTTCCTGTATCACTACCTGCCCGCTGTCTGCTTCCTGTTCCTGTTAACCCCTGCCCTGCTGGAGCACACACACACACACCTGCTCAGGTACACACACACACACACACACACACACACACACACCTGCTTGGTTCAGTCCTGGTTCAGTCCTGGTTCAGTCTTGGTTCAGTCCTGGTTCAGTCCTGGTTCGGTCTTGGTTCGGTCTTGGTTCGGTCCTGGTTCGGTCTTGGTTCAGTCTTGGTTCAGTCCTGGTTCAGTCCTGGTTCGGTCTTGGTTCGGTCTTGGTTCGGTCCTGGTTCAGTCTTGGTTCAGTCCTGGTTCAGTCCTGGTTCAGTCCTTAGACAACAGATAACTTCAGTACACTGAGGATTTAATTGTCCTCAACTTCAGCTTCTGCCTTCATTGGCTCCCAGAACGAGTGAGATACCAGTAACACCAGTAAAACCATTAATACCAGTTTCAACTGTAACACGAGTAATACTGGCAATACCAGTAACACCAGTAACACCAGCAACACCAGTAATACCAGTGACACCACTAGACCGTTAGACTGCCAGACCGTTAGACTAACCTAACCCTGTCTGTCTGTCTGTCTCTCTCTCTCTCTCTCTCTCTAGCTGTCTCGCCCAGCGCAGGACGTTGTGTCTGTGTGTGTTGGCGGGGGCGGTTTCTGTCTTCCTGTCCTACCGAACCTTCTGCCCTTTGACCTATGGAAGCCCGGAGCTGTCAGCCAATCAGCTGCAAGCCCTGAGATGGAGAGACTCCTGGGATATCCTGTACCGACGACGATGACAGACAGACAGACAGACAGGGATTCTGAAGGGATTGGGTGCATTTGATTTGAACCCCCCTGATAAAAACACGACACCTCTCCATTGAAACACGTTTCTGTTGAACACTGCTGCTTTTCTTTTTTTTTACAATAAAAACGAGTTGAATCAGAGATGGTTTGTTTCTTCATCACATTTCAACATGTTGTTCTCATGTTGTGTTTTATTGTTTTGTTGTTTCATATTGTATGTGATGGTTACTGGAGGAGAAACCAGAACCACATCAAAGACCGTAACTTAGTTTGAAACTGCTAACTATGAATTTACATCCTTAAGATTTCTACCATCCTGAAAATGTGTTAAACTTCTCTTAATTAATAAGTTGTTTTTTTTAGTATTTGTTAATGTGATAGTTAATTGTTAGTGCGAAGTGATTGTCAGAAATGAAAAAAAGCAAACTAAGAAGGCGGAACCAGTAGAGGGACCGGAAGTAAGAATAGGGGGATGGAAATATACGACGGACATCGTCAGCCGCTTAGTATTGTGCGTAATAATATCTTTCGGAACCAACCTTTTACAGAAATGGGGTTTTTTCGTGTAATAATCGATAATCATCTGAACAGTTTCTGCGTTGTTACAACGCTAACGGAAACGGTGCTACCCTAAACAGAAAATAAAATCCAGGACGTTTCCGCCCGCGATGCCTGCTGGGTAATATGCTAACGACAGAGCATCGTTGATTGGAGCGCCGCGACACATGGAGAGAAAATAAAGTGAAAATAGCGAATTTACAGAAACGTTTACCATTTAAAACGTTTGTCGTCCACAGGAGCTGCTGCAGGTCAGTTGTGTAGTAGTTGTGTACTATTACTGTACTGTAGTACCAGTAGTAGTACTGTAGTACTACAACGTGACGTTTTGTTGTTGTAAACTTTCAACTCAGAGTCTCATGTTCTAACGTACTTGACTGATGAAGCACAATAGCAAGGACGACTGACTGTCTGTCTGTCTGTCCGTCCGACTGTCCGTCTGTCCGTCTGTCCTTACCAGTTCCTAGTGAAAGTTGAAGTTGTACTGATGATGAAAAACATCCTGATCAGTTTCATATCAACACATCCGAGCCTGGAGCATAGCATTACATTATATTATATTACATTATATTATGTTACATTATATTACATTACATTATATTATGTTACATTATATTACATTACATTACATTACATTACATTACATTATATTATATTATGTTACATTACATTATATTACAGGCATTTATCAGACGCTTTTATCCAAAGCGACTTACAATAAGGTCATTCAACATAGAGAACTACTAGTCACCAGAAATCAGAAGTACATTTCCTTCCTAAACATCAACTAAGAGCAGAACCAGTGTTGAGGTAGAAGATCAATAAGTTAGATACCTACTGTTATTAAACAGATGAGACAAATGGAGCACATGGTGATGATGAAGCTGATGGTGTGTGTGTGTGTGTGTGTGTGTGTGTGTGTGTGTGTGTGTGTGTGTGTGTGTGTATGTATGTATAGACATGTCTGTCTCTCTGGCAGCAGAGAGAGACAGGATCCAGCGACAGGTAGAGCAGCTGGAAAGGAGTCTGGCAGCAACACACACTGAACTGGAGCTGCTGACCTCAGGTACCTGTCTGTGTCTCTGTCTGTCTCACTGTCTGTCTGTCTCACTGTCTGTCTGTAGTGAATAATGTTGGCTTATCTTGCTGCCGTCCAATCAGAACAGCTCTAACAACTAAATCTCTATCTGATTGGTCAGATGATGACTCAGATAATGACGACTGTGAGGACGAGCCGGGCCAGGTAACACACACACACACACACACACACACACACACACACACACACACAGTCAGTGTTTCCCATAATGGAGTTATTCACTCTTAGCTCCTTAATAAATCATCATTACTGTAGTAATCATAACTCCAACACTAGCAGCCTGTCAGCCTCTACCAGCCTCTACCAGCCTCTACCAACCTCTACCAGCCTGTCAGCCTCTACCAGCCTCTACCAGCCTCTACCAGCCTCTACCAGCCTGTCAGCCTCTACCAGCCTCTACCAGCCTGTCAGCCTCTACCAGCCTCTACCAGCCTGTCAGCCTCTACCAGCCTCTACCAGCCTGTCAGCCTCTACCAGCCTCTACCAGCCTCTACCAGCCTGTCAGCCTCTACCAGCCTCTACCAGCCTGTCAGCCTCTACCAGCCTCTACCAGCCTCTACCAGCCTCTACCAGCCTCTACCAGCCTGTCAGCCTCTACCAGCCTCTACTCTCATTCTACATTGTGTCCACCGGGTCGATTTGGAGGGAAATCTGCTGGATTGCTTTACGGCACAAAACAGGAAGAGGGCGCTGTTCTTCCAGCGCTAACGGAGGAAAGACAAAGATGTCGGGGGGGCAGGAAGCACCGGGGCTTATGGGAAATGTAGTCTTAATGTGGGGAAACACTAGTAACAATACTTGTGTGTGTGTGTGTGTGTGTAGATTCCAGCAGATCTGGTGGCTCAGAGAGAGAAGATCCAGAAGGAGGTGAATGAATTGGAGACTGTCCTGGGATCCCAAATACCTGTCTCTCTGTCAGGTACCTGTCTGTCTGCAGTGTCACTGCGTCATGAATCCCTGTAAAAACAATTACTAATATCATGTCTGAATACTTCAGGGAGACAATACAATGAAGTACCAACAGGCCTTTTCCACCCTGTCTTCAAATACATTCAATTATTTCTATTTAATAACCTGTGTGTGTGTGTGTGTGTGTGTGTGTGTGTGTGTGTGTGTGTGTGTGTGGACCAGATGATGAGGGCAGTGACAGTGAGGAGGTGAGTATTTCTATCCAATCAGTATCTTGTGTTTTCCTTCTTTATGATTATGACCTCGTTTATCGTGTGTGTGTGTGTGTGTGTGTGTGTGTGTGTGTGTGTGTGTGTAGAGCGATCTGGGTCTGTCTCATACAGCAGAGTCGTGTCTCCAGGTCAACCTGGTTTATCAGCAGGTTCTACAGGAAACACTGAACCAGCTCAACACACTGCTGCAACAAAACCAGCTCCAACAGGTCAGACACACACACACACACACACACACACACTGGCTCAACCAGGTCAGAATTATAGTGTTAAGCGTCAGGCGTGTCAACATCCAGAGCCTTCAGCGTTCATCAAAGTCCTCCGTCCTCTTTCTGACGACGTCCACAGCAGCCTGAAGTCCTTCTGCCCTGCTGGGACCTGATGAGCAGGAGTCCAGAAGGTCTCCATCATCCATCCATCCATCCATCCATCCATCATCCATCACCCATCCATCACCCATCCATCCATCCATCCATCACCCATCCATCACCCATCCATCCATCCATCCATCCATCATCCATCACCCATCCATCACCCATCCATCCATCCATCCATCCATCATCCATCACCCATCCATCCATCCATCCATCACCCATCCATCACCCATCCATCTATCCATCCATCACCCATCCATCTATCCATCCATCACCCATCCATCCATCCACCCATCCATCTATCCATCCATCATCCATCCATCCATCCATCCATCCACCAGCAGGCTCCTGGGTTGCCACCATGACAGACACCACCCACCTTCTGGTCCATTCTGACTCCATGTCACCAACCTCCTCCAGACAGGAGAAGCTTGTTCCTTCTGGACAGAGTCTTCACCGGGTGTTCAACCACATGTTGGGTTACCGGGTCTGTCCAGCAGCCTCCCCATCATCTGATCCAACTCACCACCTGATGGTGATCAGTTGACAGCTCAGCCCTTTTCTTCAGGTCTGATGAAACAACAAGTCAGTCTTCGACCTTTGACCCCAGGTGCTCTGGTACCAAGAACACAGATGAACCTCCTTCCTCCTTGTGTTGAACATGATGTTCAGAAGTCAATAAGATGAGTGATGAAGCTCCCAGTAGGACTATGCAGTCGGGGGCGGAGCCTCCTTAAGGCAACCCTCTCATCCAGCAGCTCCTCCCCCTTACAAGGGTTTTAGCTGAGTGTGGAGAAGAGACCAACTATATCTAGTGGGTGTTTCAGCTCCACCCCGTCCTCCTCTCTGTGGACTCACTACTAATAACAAAAGTAGTAATAGTCATATTCATAATAATGCTACTACTACTAATAATGCCATTTCTGTTTCTACTACCATTTCTGCTAATAACAACAACATTATATCTCTGTAGAAGGAGGCGGTGTCTCAGATGTCTGGACCAATCAGAGACCCTGCCAGGGAAGAACTCCACCCATCCTCCTCCTACCAGCAGCCAATCAAAATGTACCTGGGCCGCTTCCTTAAACCCTACTTCAAAGACAGACTGACTGGACTGGTAAGAGAGACAGGCAGACTAGTGTTTCTGTTACTGCTGGTTGGAGGTTTAGAGGGTCTAGATGCGGTAGAGGTGATAGTTTGACCTTTGACCTCCTACCCCTGGCTGACTGGTGAAGCTAACTGAAAACCAGTTCAGCAACCAGTTCATCAACCAGCAGCTCCTCTGGAAAACGGCCAATCTGTGTTTGAATGTTGAGGTTGAGACGTCGACGCCTTTCCATCTCCCTGCAGGGGCCAGAGTTCAGGGTTCAGGGGCCAGAGTTCAGGGGCCAGAGGGTTCAGGGGCCAGAGTTCAGGGTTCAGGGGCCAGAGGTTTCAGGGTTCAGGGGCCAGAGGGTTCAGGGGCCAGAGGGTTCAGGGTTCAGGGGCCGGAGTTCAGGGTTCAGGGGCCAGAGGGTTCAGGGACCAGGGGCCAGAGTTCAGGGGCCAGAGGGTTCAGGGTTCAGGGGCCGGAGTTCAGGGGCCAGAGGGTTCAGGGGCCAGAGTTCAGGGTTCAGGGGCCAGAGGTTTCAGGGTTCAGGGGCCAGAGGGTTCAGGGGCCAGAGGGTTCAGGGTTCAGGGGCCGGAGTTCAGGGTTCAGGGGCCAGAGGGTTCAGGGTTCAGGAGCCGGAGTTCAGGGGCCAGAGGGTTCAGGGACCAGGGGCCAGAGTTCAGGGTTCAGGGGCCAGAGGGTTCAGGGGCCAGAGTTCAGGGTTCAGGGGCCAGAGTTCAGGGTTCAGGGGCCAGAGGGTTCAGGGTTCAGGGGCCAGAGGGTTCAGGGTTCAGGGTTCAACAACGTCCATTTGCTTTGAATGTTGACAGTCACTATCTCACTGACCAATGAACTGCTGTTTTCTGCCGCCAGGGTCCTCCAGCCAATCAGGAGACGAAGGAGAGGACCAGTAAGATGACGACCAGTGTGGACGAGAAACGACTAATTAGAAGATGTAAGAACACCTGATCAACTTGATTGATTTATGGATAAAGAGAGAGATCAAGCCATTGAACTAGACTGGGACTGGCAGTGGTGAAAGGAAGTGATGCTCATCTGTCAGGTTGATTGACAGGTTGAGAATAATCCAGTCACTTGGATGCTGCGTTCCATTGGACGTCAGTACTTCCCACTTCTAGTCTGACGTCTGGCGTTCAAGTGTATCTGCCTGGACGCCGGCGGTAAATATGTCTATTTGCGGGTGGAAGTGGGCGTGTCTTCAGGTTAAAATCGATGCAGAGGCTGTTGACCGCACGCCGCCATGCTGCTGGAACGCCTAGTGTGTTAATCTCGGAAAACCAACTTGAATGACCGTTCAGTTGAATTTCAAGAGTTGGAGGTTGAATTTTTCACATGTCATTTCCTGTACCTGTGTGTCATTTCCTGTTCCTGTGTGTCACTTCCTGTCCAGGGGAGGGCTGGCAGAAGACTCTGCTGATCCACTCAGTAGCCAGAGACAGTCTGAAGAAACTCATCCAGCCCAAACTGTCCAAGTATTATTATGATTACTATTTTGATTATTACATTATTATTACTATTACTATTATTATTACATTACTATTACTAATATTATTACTATTAGTACTATTACTATTATTATTATTACTATTAGTACTATTATTATTATTATTATTATTATTATTATAATTGTCATTATTATTGTTTTTATTATTTTTCACGACTGCATCTGTTAATCTATAATTAGTCAATAAGTCCCAAATACGTGTCTGTCTGTCTGTCTACCTGTCTGTCTGTCTGTCTGTCAGGGTGGACTATCTGACTCAGAAGCTGTCTACAGCAGATGAGACACGCAGGCTGGTCCTCAGAGAGCAGATAGACAGGCTGGAGAGAGAGATCGACCTGCTCAAGTACGTCTCACTGGGGGGGCGGGGCTGTAACATGGCTGAGATGAGTGACTGACTATCTGTCTCTCTCTGATTGGCCAGACTGAGGAAGGAGGAGGAGCTGATAAGTGATCGCTACGGAGAACACGACTGGGACAAAATCTCCAATATAGATGTAGGTCTGTCTACCTGTCTGTCTCTCTACCTGTCTGTCTGTCTACCTGTCTGTCCGTCTGTCTACCTGTCTGCATACCTGTCTGTCTCTCTACATGTCTGTACACCTGTCTGTCTGTCTACCTGTCTGCATACCTGTCTGTCTCTCTACATGTCTGTACACCTGTCTGTATACCTGTCTGTCTCTCTACCTGTCTGTATACATGTCTGTCTGTCTACCTGTCTGTCTCTACCTGTCTGCATACCTGTCTGTCTCTCACCATGTCTGTATACCTGTCTGTCTCTCTACCTGTCTGTATACCTGTCTGTCTGTCTACCTGTCTGTCTCTCTACATGTCTGTCTACCTGTCTGTCTCTACCTGTCTGCATACCTGTCTGTCTCTCACCATGTCTGTATACCTGTCTGTCTACCTGTCCCTCTACCTGTCTGTCTACCTGTCTGTCTCTACCTGTCTGCATACCTGTCTGTACACCTGTCTGTCTGTCTCTGTCTAGACCTTAACCAGTATGACCAGTAGCAGGTTACTGGTATGGAAACAGATTCCAACTAGTGAGTGGTGGCGTAGTGGTCTCATTCAACATCCCTCTGTTGACTCTCCTCTCTCCTCCTCTCTCCTCCTCTCTCCTCTCCTCTCCTTCTCTCTCAGTTTGAAGGAACCAGGGAGGCGGAGGATCTTCGTCGTTTCTGGCAGAACTTCCTCCATCCTTCAATCAACAAGAGCCGCTGGAGTCAGGAGGAGGTGCAGCGCCTGGAAGAAATCAGTAGGAGCCATGAGGAGAGAGACTGGGAGGCCATCGCCGAGGCGCTGGGGGTGAGGAGGAGGAGAGACACAAGGAGAGGGAAGGAAAGGAGAGAGGGAGGGATGAGTCAGAAGGAGATCTGGAGGAGGTCATAGGGAGGTGGGAGGGAGGAAAGGATGAGAGGAGGAGGAAGAGGGGAAGGAAGGAGGTGAAGAGGGAGGACGAGGAGGTGATCATGGAAGAGGAGGTGGGAGGAGCAAGAAAGTCAGTCAACTTACATCAGATGGTTTCCTGGTATGATGACTATGATGATTGAAGATCTGTACCTGTCTGTCTGTCTGTCTACCTGTCTGTCTGTCTACCTGTCTGTCTCAGACTGGCAGGACAGCCTTCATGTGTCTACAGATGTTTCAGCGTTTTGTGTCTCAGAGTTTCAAGCGAAGCTCCTGGAGTCCAGAGGAGGACGTTGTTCTGAGGGAGCTGGTGGAGAAGATGAGGATCAGAACCTTCATACCTTACACTCAGAGTGAGGTCATGTTCAGCAGCCATGAGATGATGATACCCTGCCATGTTGTCTATAGGATTCACTTCCTGTCTGTCTCTCTACCTGTCTGTCTGCAGTGAGTTACTTCATGGAGGGCCGTGACCCCACCCAGCTGATGTACAGGTGGAATCATGTTCTTAACCCCGCCCTCCGCAAAGGACCCTGGTCCAAAGAGGAGGATGAGGTAGGCAGCATGGGCGGGACTTAGCTAGGACACGCCCACCATGCTGAGAAGCGTTGTCATTGAAATCACCGTCCTCTTCATTTACCCTCTCCACATGACCAGAGTACTAGTAATACTACTACTAACACTACTAGTACTAGTGTGTTTACTAGTAACAGGAAGTTGAGTGAATGTGAGTTAACAATGAAAGCTTTCTTTAAATGTATTATTAAATATACAAACTGTCTGTCTGTCTTCACCTGTCTATCTGTCTCGCTCTGCCTGTCTCTCGCTCTACCTGTCTCTCTCCCCCTCTCTCTCTCTGCCTGTCTGTAGCTGTTGCTGCATGCTGTAGCTCGTCATGGAGAGAAGAACTGGTGGAAGATCAGGATGGAGGTTCCTGGACGCACTGACAGCGCCTGCAGAGACAGGTGAGATGTGATTGGATGATCAGGTAGACAGGTGGGATCTGATTGGATGATCAGGTAGACAGGTGGGATCTGATTGGATGATCAGGTAGACAGGTGAGATCTGATTGGATGATCAGGTAGACAGGTGGGATCTGATTGGATGATCAGGTAGACAGGTGAGATCTGATTGGATGATCAGGTAGACAGGTGGGATCTGATTGGATGATCAGGTAGACAGGTGAGATCTGATTGGATGATCAGGTAGACAGGTGGGATCTGATTGGATGATCAAGTAGATGATAGATCTGATTGGATGATCAGGTAGACAGGTGAGATCTGATTGGATGATCAGGTAGACAGGTGGGATCTGATTGGATGATCAGGTAGACAGGTGAGATCTGATTGGATGATCAGGTAGACAGGTGGATCTGATTGGATGATCAGGTAGACAGGTGAGATCTGATTGGATGATCAGGTAGACGGGTGGGATCTGATTGGATGATCAGGTAGACAGGTGAGATCTGATTGGATGATCAGGTAGACAGGTGGGATCTGATTGGATGATCAGGTAGACAGGTGAGATCTGATTGGATGATCAGGTAGACGGGTGGGATCTGATTGGATGATCAGGTAGACAGGTGAGATCTGATTGGATGATCAGGTAGACAGGTGGGATCTGATTGGATGATCAGGTAGACAGGTGAGATCTGATTGGATGATCAGGTAGACAGGTGGGATCTGATTGGATGATCAGGTAGACAGGTGAGATCTGATTGGATGATCAGGTAGACAGGTGGGATCTGATTGGATGATCAAGTAGCTGATAGATCTGATTGGATGATCAGGTAGACAGGTGAGATCTGATTGGATGATCAGGTAGACAGGTGGGATCTGATTGGATGATCAGGTAGACAGGTGAGATCTGATTGGATGATCAGGTAGACAGGTGGGATCTGATTGGATGATCAGGTAGACAGGTGAGATCTGATTGGATGATCAGGTAGACGGGTGGGATCTGATTGGATGATCAGGTAGACAGGTGAGATCTGATTGGATGATCAGGTAGACGGGTGAGATCTGATTGGATGATCAGGTAGACGGGTGAGATCTGATTGGATGATCAGGTAGACAGGTGAGATCCGATTGGATGATAGAGGAAGGAATACCTTTGGTCACCTGGTCAACTCAAACATGACGACTTGGCAGAAACCTTTAACTGATGGTGTGTGTGTGTGTGTGTGTGTGTGTGGTGGGGGGGGGGGGGGTGTAGGTATCATGACTCTCTCAAGGCGGGGACTAGGAGAGGAGCGTTTGATGAGGAGGAGAGGAAGCTGCTGGTCCAGCTGCTGAAGAAACATGGAGTCGGTATGACACACACACTCGCTACACACACTACACATACACACTCACTATATACACACACACACAACACACACTCATGATGAAGCGATGTGGTGATGATGAAGGTGATCGTGTGTGTGTGTGTTGCAGGTCGCTGGGCGAAGATCGCTGCTGAGATTCCAAACCGTTATGATGCCCAGTGTCTGAGAGAGTGGAGGAAGATGAGCAAACAGCGTGTAGGACACACACACACACACACACACACACACACACACACACACACACAGAAAATCCTGATTGAATCCATTTTGAATTCATGTTGCACAATACTTTCTGTTGAATACTTTCTGAAGACACTGCACAGTCATCAGGGTGTTGTTGTGTCATGTGACCAAGGTTTCAAGAACTCTAATAATGTATTTCATCTGTCTGTCTGTCTGTCTGTCTGTAGAGGAGGAAGCAGTTAAAGAGCAGTGTAGGAGGCGCAGATAAGAGTAGGAGGCACTGGGCCACCCAGAGAATCAGGAGGCAACTGGTCAAACTGGCAGAGGAGAGGAGCAGTGCGGAGGAGGAAGAGGAGGAGGAAGAGGAGGAGAAGGTGGTGTACATGGACAGTGATCAGGAGGAGGAGAAAGAGGTTTCTGTAGTTGAGGGGAGAGAGGAGGAGAAGGAGAAAGAGGAGGAGAAAGAGTATCTGTTTCCCTCCATACAGGAGTGGGTTCCATTGGAGAAGGTGAGTGGAGTGATTTCTCTGGGCCAACAGATGGTGGCGCTGCCTCCCCCTGGCCACCAGCAGGGGGCGGTGTGCCGTTCTACCGTGGTGGGCCAGTTGGGCTGCCACGTGGTCGTCGGTCCGAATCCCAGAGCTCTGCCGCCGGTGGAGCAGCACGGAGCCCGGGCCCTGCTGATGGTGACACCCAACCAGCTGCAATCCCACATGCTCTGCCGGGCCCACAAGGTTCATGGCCAACCTTCGCCCTCCGCCTACAGGAAGTTCCACTCCGGTTTCTATGGCAACAAAAGCCGTTCAGGCCGAGTGAAGGACATGGAGCTGCATTACCGGCTGCTGGCCGCGGTGACACCGTGGCTCGGCAACCTGCTGATCCCAGCACAGACGAAAGGCCGACTGACCACAGCCGACGCCCTGAGGCAGACAGGAGAGGAAGTACACCTCCCCTCTACTCCTCTCTTCCTGCTGCTCCTTCAGACTCTTAATGTAGACATGCTGGGATGTAAGGAGGTGATAGAGGCAAGGAAGAGGAACAAGTCATGGAGACCTCCTCCAGACCCTCCCTCCTGTCAGTCGACTTCCAAGGTGAAGAAGATGACTACTGTGTCAGGGATGCTGCAGCAGAGAGAGAAATGTAGACAACTACAACTACAACATGAACTAATACTACAGCAACTGCTACAGCACCAGCAAGCTCAGCACATAAAGCAGCAACAGCAGCAGCAACTAATACTACAACAACCACAGCAACAGCAGCAGCCAGTTCGTCCTCTCTCTCCATGGATGTTCCTCCCTCAGATGCCTCCTAACATGCGCCCTCAGTTACCTCCTTTGATGCATCCTAACTTGCCTCCTAACATGCGTCCTCAGGTCCTTTCTATGTCGTTTCCTCATCACACTTTCTTCCTTCCGCAACCTACCCGCCAACCTCGGCAACCCCTGGCCATATCCAGGCAACCCATACCTCCTAATCAGCCTCATCCCTGCTCCATGTTCACACCCACTCCAGCTCTTCCACAGATTTTCACTCACAGACCTCCTACAGTGTTCGCCTCCTTTCCTGTGACCGTGGCTACAACAACATCATCTGCAACACCTCCAGCAGGAAACCCTGTACCTCCTTCCAAACAGCCTGGACCTCCTAAAGAGAATGTCCCTCTAGTCCAGTCCTCTCTCTTGTCCCAGGACACCATTACTACCCCTGACCCTCCTCCCCCCATACAGGATGTACCCTCTACCCAAAACCTACAATCAGCCCTGCCCCCTTTCCCTGCTGCTGGTCCCACTCACCTTGGCCCCACCCCGAGTCAGCCTGGCCCCACCCCCAGTCACACTGGCCCCACCCACAGTCAGTCTAGCCCCACCCTGAGTGAGACTGGCCCCACCCCTAGCCAGCCTCCCATCAATCAGCCCAGAGGGAGGAAGCGCAGGCAAAGTCAGGAGAGTGCACCTAACAGTCAAAATGGGGGGGGTGTGGGCGGGGCAGATGTGTCCCAGGAAGGGAAGAGGGTTCGGAAGCCGAGTCAGAAGGCCAGAGCTCTGCAGGCAGCCATTAAAGTCAAGGTAAGATCTTGAACATCACAGGGTGAAAGGTCACCATGTGGACTCAGCAGTTCATCACATTACTTTATCAACTGTTAGCTTGAATTCCTTATTTTAACCTCCTATTGCAGACAGTTATTACATTTAAAATACTGTTAATATGATGCCATCTGACCTCTCCTTGGTTTTTGCTCCTAGGCTGAAGCCAAGAAGAAAGCTACTCCACGCCAGAAGAGAACTTGCCCCCAGAAGGGGCCGGTGGGCCCCCTCCCTGGCTTTCAGCTGGCTCCTGGCCAGTCATTGTGGATCATGAATTCCAATGGGCTGGTCCCAGTGGCTGAAGTCCCGCCCCCAGGCTTGCAGCCGGCTCTCCCACCTGATGCCCTTGCTCAGCTAGCCACACCCCAACCCTGGCTCTCCATCAATCCAGTCCAACCTTCCTCCTCCTCTGGCCCACCCACTGCTGCACCTCCTGCTCAGTCAGTCAAAACTCCCTCTCCTGCTACTACTCAAGCTGCCACCTCCTCGTCTTCCATCTTCCTCCCTAGCAGCACTCTGTTTGTCCCTCCCGTTTTTTCAGGATTCTCCCTTCATCCACATCCTGCTCCTCCACAGCCCCAGCCTGTCCCCTCTATGTATCCCACCCAGCACCTCCTTCCAGCCTTCCCGGCTCCTCCAGGGGTTGTCTTGCGACCTCATACCCCTGTACTGACGCCTCCATCTGGGGTTCCTTTGGGCTCAGTCCCCCTCTCCATCCTCATGCCATACAAGGGCGCCATCAGACATGAATCGGCAGCGCCACCTTCCCTCAGGAAGGAGGCGTTGCAGTTTGACCCGTCCCTGATGTTCCTGGAGCCCAGAGGGGCGGTGAAGGATTGGCTGAGCGGCCATGGGGGGGTGGTGGTACCTGGGCTGGGCGTGTCTCTTCCCTACATGCCACCTTCAGTTAGCAGTCTGAGCACGCTCACTGCTCTGCTCTGTGCCAAGAAGAGTCTGACCAACTCCGCCCTCCAGCTGCTGGAACCCAAGCCCCTGAAACCTGACCCTGACTTTAACCCTGTCCTTGACCACGACTATGTCCAGAGCCCCAGTCGGCCATCTTTAATCTGTGGAGCCCCCCCTGATTCCAGGACTGCAGACCCCAGCCCTGCAGAGGACAAACCCCACACAGAACCAGGTACAGAGGGTGCTAGACAGGTATTCAGATTCCCATATAATATAATAATCTGTAAGTTCCTGTGTGTTTTGTTTGGTTTAGTCTCCATCTTGTGAGTCATTACTGATCTATGTGGGTTCTCTATTAGTCTGCCAGGAGGACAGAATTATTTAATACCACGATTACCACGAGTACTAGGATCATTATTATTATCATTGAATAGATTCAAGGTGCAGAAAACTGACTGATCAATTCTTGAAAGACTGCTGGATCTTTTTTTCTGACTTCAGAAGTGTATTAATCCACTTCAACCCAGCTGATGTAAATATTGTGTTTGTCTCCTCCAGCCTCTCCCAGCCTCAGCTCTGAGCCCTCAGAGGACCGCGTGGCGGCAGTACGCAAAATAGTGGCAGAGCGTTTTGCTGCTAACCCCGCCTACCACATGCTGAAGGCCCGCTTCCTGTCCAGCTTCACTGTCCCCGCCCTCCTAGCCACCATCGAGCCAACCACAGACGAGCCTGAGCCCTGCCCGGCCAATGAGGAGGAGGAGTTACTAAAGAGAGGAAGAGGAAGACAGGGGCGATACAAGGTTAGTTTCTCCTCATACAGGTCGTTGAACCATCATTTCTTCTGATGTTAAAGGTTATCCTGTTAGTTCAGCACTGCACTGTCCAGCTTCATTACAAGTAGGTTGGAGTTTTCAGTTGATCTCACCACCGCTTGAAAGTGTGAAATCTCACGATTCTAAGTTTGTAAACCATTTTACGATATCTTAAAGCAACAACAACCCCTCTTTTGTAGCAGGAGTGCTAATACAACAGGCAACTCCGTATCTTTATGTTTATGTTTAAGTTTAAGTTTAAGTCTGGGTACAAAGCGAATTACAGTAACGTCGCCAGATTATGGCCGGGTCCATCGAAGCTACCAGCATTAGTTTGTAGTCCCAAAAACATTCCACAACAAGCTCCGGCGTTTCTCACTTGCATATGGCTTCCAGTTAGTGTTTACCCATGGACGATTACTACTAAGTCCCAATCCCAATACACCCCTTGCCCTGTTTTCCGCCCTCTGTGTCCCGATTCTTGTTGGGATCGAGGGGTAGAGCGAAGTGTTAGGGCTACATGGCCCTCCAAACGGAGGTTTTTCAGAGGCACACTCAAAAAGCAACAAAAGAAAACCACAAATGTAGTGTTTTCTTCGTTAATAAAGATTTAAAAATTATGATAACCATTGTATTATTTTAGTTTAATGTCGTTTCAATGTATTATAGACTTTATAGCAAGCATAACAAAATCACTAGTATGCTGATGTCTCTACCTCGCTAGTTAACGTTACAACATTGTTTTTAGGCTGATTTGTGCATGACAGTCCCGCATTTTGACATATTTCCATGTTTCATTTCTCTCCTTTGATGGCATATGACGAAATATAACTGAAGTCCATCAGCGAAGTTGCTGCACTTATTACGACTCCTCTAATATCAGTGCAGACTGGCAGGGTAACGGTAGGAGCACGGCTTGCTAGCTACAGAGCACCGCTAACGCTATTCTGTCATGAAGTGGACTGGTAATGAAGCAGTGGTCTTTTTTATTTGATGACTTGTTTGATCGATTAGTAGCGTGAAGCGTATAAGTTGTGAACGAATCGCGAGCGTCCATGTTTTTCTATCTCCATCAGATGAATGGCAAATGTCACTGTGATAATACCATTATTGCCATAGTAATGTCCGATAACAAACGTGTCGTGTCTGTTTACGTAAACGTCATCGATGACTACTGATGACGTATCAGGGTCTTGAAGGGTTGTCCCGTTTCATAGGGGAAGATTTCAACCACTACCCCTTGTGACTCTGTTCCGAGGGGCAAGTCGAAAAGCGAGGGGCACTCAAAAACGTCCCATAATGTCATGTTCAAGTTCAAGTCTCCAAATGGCCTTATTGGAAATGTGCTTATTATTACACAATTACAACCAGGATTAAGTTTGACTCATGGCTAGAGATCATACATATCAACCAGTGACATCAGTACATCTAGAGGTAGATTAGGTACACAATAAAAACTTGAGGTTGACTTGTAGGTGAGTATCAATCACAGGAGAGCACCTCCCCAAGTCTTCCTGCAGGTGGTGCTGTTGACGCCAGCTAGCTAACTGCTGCCAGCTTTTAGGCTGATCTTCTAGATTTAAATCTGCTCTAGTCAGATCCTGTAATCCTCCAGTCGTCTCCTCAGTCTGAACCAGGAAGTGATGCTGCAGCAGAGCAGAGCATCTCATCCCCACTAACTGAGACTGTAGATTCACCCTATTGGTCCAGATTAAATTCTGGTGTTGGTTTGGTCACTGGTGGGAAATCTTCTCCACACTGGAAGTGACCAATCCAGACTGGAGAGGGAAATCCAGAAGAGTCTCCTGAACAGCAGCGAGTCAGAGAGGACTCCTGGGTAATCAGAATCAGAATAAAATTTATTGGCCAAGTACATTTGCACATACAAGGAATTTGACTAGGTGATGTTGGTGCATTAAAAACGGACAGGCACAGCAATCAGATAAAGAAGCTGTTTTAGTGCCGGGAGGTTTTGGTCCTGACAGACCGCAGCCTCCTGCCAGAGGGGAGAGGTTTGAAAGGCAGTGTCCAGGGTGAGAAGAGTCAGCCAGGATCCTTCCAGCTTCCTGATCCTGGAGGCGTACAGGACCTGAAGCGGCGGCAGGTCACAGCCAATCACCTTCTCTGCTGACCGGATGATGTGCTGCAGTCTGGCTTTGTCCCTGGCAGCGGCACCAGCACACCAGACGGTGATCGATGTGGTGAGGATGGGCTCAATGATGGCCGTGTAGAACTGAACCATCATTATCTGCGGCAGGTTGAACTTCTTCAGCTGCCGCAGGAAGTACATCCTCTGCTGGGCCTTCTTGGTGATGGAGCTGATGTTCTGCTCCCACCTGAGGTCCTGGGTTATGGTTAATTAAGTCCTCAATAGCTAAACGGTTATATCGTGCTGCCGACGTGTGAAATTATCTAGTGCAGCTAGGACTTTTTAGTTCTCTTCATCTTAGTAGTTGGTTTAGAGCTTCATTCATCTCTACTCACATTTTTTATGCTGTTTTCCCAGAGTTCCACACTGCAGTGGGAGGGGCCAGGAGCTCCAGCCAATCACTACACTGGTATCATCACACACAACACATCCAGAGACCAGACCGGATCGGTAGAGACTACACCAGTAGAGACCAGACCGGATCAGTAGATACCAGACCAGTGGTGACCAGACCACACCAGTAACTCCAACTCCAGACTGGACCAAACCAAACTAGATTGGACAAGGGGCGGTGCACACTGCTAACCCAAACCCAACTGGACTAAACCAAACCGCACCAAGGCTGAATCCAGGTGGTTCCAGGTGAAGCCTCCTGTTCCTGGTTCCTCCAGACCGGCAGAGCCCAGTTGGCTCAGCAGTTATAAATAAGTTTTCATCTTATTGTCATGTTGCAGCGTTCGTCAACACTTTCCTGTAAACAGCTTGTTGAACGCAGCTCAAGCACTGTAGGCTTCCTCAGTTAAAATGAACCAAGGTTCGTCCCTTAATGAAGGGATTCCTCAAGCAGCCTTCTGCGGTTCCCCTACAGCTGCAATATGAAGACCTTCCTGGAAGACCTTTCCCTTTTTAGAGTGTGTTATTTGGGACTTTCCTTCTGGAACAACAGCTAATACAAACAATATCTGGATTTTGCACTAAAAATAGCACTGCTTTGTGTTGTTATGGAATCAAGTTTATTTCTGAATTATTTTTGTGTTCCTCTCAGGTTTGTAGAGAAAGAAAGTTGTGTTTAATTATCAGTTGAATATTTTGTAATAAAGCGGAAGTTTATTGGAAATGAAGCGCTGTGTTTGTGAGTTAGCTAGGAGGAACCGGTCGGACTGGACACTCAACATACGATCCCTCAGATTATTTGGGCGGGGGGGTATATATATGAGTGTTTTGAATAATGCTCCATGTACTTCAGTACTGGCAGTCCCCAGAGCACCAACCAGTGTTGAATACACCACAACTGTAATTCCACTCTTACATCACTTCCTGTTTCAGTCAGCTCTCCAGACTGAGGCTGGCATATCTCCGGTTCCTTAAATTTGAAATCGCTCTAGTTCCTCTTTGTGTTCACCATCAGTTCACTTTCATTATTAATGTAAGCAGATGTGAACAAACCTGTTCGAATGGGTTAACCTGCACCAACCTGCCAGTCTATTTTAGTGCTGTTAGATTCAGTAGCATGTGTCGGTATTGTCTCACGACTGGTTACTGTAATGTTGGTGATCTAGGAAGTGAAGCTGATTCCACTCAGAAGTTGAATAGAAACAAGTGGATATAAAATATAAAAAGGATGTTAAATATAAACACGACTTTAAATATATAAAATATAAAAAGGATATTAAATATGAAAAGGATATTAAATATATAAAATAAAAAGATATTAAATATAAACAGGATATTAAATATATAAAATAAAAAAAGGATAAATGTTTTCTATATAAAGTGGATATTAAATATAAAGATATTTAATGCAAAGCAGCATTGTGCCGACTCAGCTGCCTGTTGAAATGTGGGAGAAGCTGAAGTGGCAACCGGAAGTGACTCTGACATCAACAAGCAACTTCCTCCTCTGATCTGCTGCCGTTAAATCTGTTCAAACCAGAATGACTGATGGAGGGAGAGGCAGCAGGCAGGCAGGCAGGCAGACAGACAGACAGACAGACAGAGACAGATAGACAGGCAGAGAGAGACAGACAGGCAGAGAGACAGACAGACAGCAGCACACCAGTGTATCATCCAGTCTTGACAGCAGGATAAGTTGGAACAGAGGAGTCGGAGGCTTGGAGCTCCTGATACACACCAGGACTACTGACTGTGTGTGTGTGTGTGTGATGGAGGGTGTTTGTGAGGACGATGCCTGTTGGCTCCAGCTGGATGAATTCAGACTCCTGCTGATCAAAAACATCGACCCATCGCTCATCACTCCTTATCTCCGCCAGTGTCAGGTACACCACCTCCTGCTCCTCCTGCAGCTGCTCCTCTTCCTCCTCTTCCTCATTCTATTCCTCCTTCTGTTGCTGCTGCT
This sequence comes from Hoplostethus atlanticus, assembly GCA_034670405.1. Lineage (NCBI taxonomy): Eukaryota > Metazoa > Chordata > Actinopteri > Trachichthyiformes > Trachichthyidae > Hoplostethus > Hoplostethus atlanticus. The sequence continues at coordinate 3,109,671 of JAXDDX010000042.1, read as the reverse complement.
CTTCCTCCTCTTCCTCCTGCCCCTGCTGCTGCTCCTGCTCCACTTGCGTCTCCTGCAGCTGCTCCTCTTCCTCCTGCTCCTCCTCTTGCTCCTTTTCTTCCTCCTCCTGCTCCTTCTGCTCCTCTTTCTCTTCCTGCTCCTCCTCTCTCCCCATTGAGCCCAGTCCTCCAATAGAAAGCTCTGTTCTTATTCTATTATTTCTCATGTTAACATCCTTCACCTGTTCATCTGTTTTATTTAGCAGCACATCATCAAATAATAAGAATACAAATTCTAAAAATCTTTTTTGAAAAGTGTCTCTGATCATGATTATTGGTCCTTTTCAGCCTTTGGTAATGATGATGCTTCCAGATGTTTCTTGTAACCACCAATCAGCTTCCTGCTCCTTTCTGCTGCCAGTTTCTCCAGCTCTTCAACTACAACCCTCCAGTTCTTCACTGTTTGAAGGATTTCTTTGACCAACTGAACATTTCAGGTCTCACCATTAGTTCTCAATGGGACTGAGACTGAGCTGCAGGAGGAAGGCCCAGCGGATCCTCTCAGCCATCCCAGCCACAGACTTTTCACACTTCTACCATCTGGCAGGCGGTACAGGAGCATCCGGACCCGAACCAGCAGGTTCAGAGACAGTTTTTACCCACAAGCCATCAGGCTACTGAACTGCTGACACTAACACTTGTACACATACCACACACACATACTACAGTAACACAATGGCATACACATATCACAATGATTGGACCCTTACCCCACACACTTGGCCACTTTAAGGAAAACAGGAAAACAGTGTTTACCACTAGTCACTTTTATTTATATCAGTGTTGCATTGCATACCTGTTTTGTCTTACCTCTTAGTATTACATTGCGGTATTTAGTCCTGTAAATATCTCTATTATTATTCTTTTTATTATATTTTATTTTTCTTTAGGTCTCCCCCCTCACATCCTCCCCCTACCCACATGGTTTCTTCTCGTCGCAATCTCCGCTCGCTCTCCCCCACTGATCTTTCCTCTTCTGTTCTCTCTGCTCTCCCTGCCCCTGAATCTTTTTCTCTTCTATCCCCTGATACTGCCACTGATCTTCTTCTCTCTACTCTGTCCTCTTCTCTGGACCATCTCTGTCCCCTCACCTCCAGGCCTGCACGCCAAACTCCACCTGCCCCTTGGTTGTCGGACTCAGTGCGTACTGAGAGACGGAGCCTGAGAGTGGCTGAGCGCAAATGGAGAAATGGCAACCTCCCGGAGGACCTTCTTACCTTCCAATATCTCCTTTCCACTTTTTCCTCCTCTCTATCTGCTGCTAAAGCTGCTTTCTTCTGCACTAAACTTCTGCTTCCAACCCTAAAAACTCTTTGAAACTTTCTCTTCCCTCCTCAAACCCCCACCCCATCCTCCTACCTCCTCCCTCCTCCCTGACGATTTCGCCAACTTCTTTGACAAGAAGGTTAACGATATCCGATCCTCCTTCCCTCACCCCCCGGCTGTCTGCCTTCCACCCCTCCCTCTCTACCACCCTCTCCACCTTTTCCCTCCCCACCTCCCTCCCTATCCCATTTTTCTCCCCTCTCCCCAAACGAGGTCCTTCACCTTGTTACATCTAGCCGTCCTACCACATGCTCCCTTGACCCGATCCCATCCACTCTGCTGCAGTCTACTGCACCTGAACTCCTTCCCTTCCTGACCCACCTCATCAACACATCTCTGGTGTCTGGATGCTTTCCCTCTGCTTTCAAGACTGCCAGAGTCACCCCCCTTCTGAAGAAACCAGCACTTGACCCCTCTGAGGTCAAGAACTACAGACCGGTTTCCCTTCTACCCTTCCTATCCAAAACTCTTGAACGTGCTGTCTTCAATCAACTGTCCTTGTACCTCCACCAGAACAACCTCTTGGATCCCCACCAGTCTGGGTTCAAAGTGGGTCACTCGACCGAGACTGCCCTCCTGGCAGTGACAGAGTTGCTCCATGCCGCTAGAGCGAACTCTCTCTCCTCTGTCCTGATACTCCTGGACCTGTCTGCAGTGTTTGACACAGTGAACCACCAGATCCTCCTCTCCACCCTTGAGGGGATGGGTGTCTCAGGCTCTGCACTCTCCATGTTTGCATCCTACCTGATGGGTCGCTCCTACCAGGTGACGCTGAGAGGGTCTGTGTCAGAACCATCTCTGAGTGAGTGTCGATGCACCACCTGAAGCTCAACTTGGACAAGACTGAGCTGGTGTTCCTCCCGGGGAAGGGCTGTCCACACCGAGACCTGTCCATCACCATTGATAATGCTGTGGTGACGTCAACTCGGACTGTGAGGAATCTGGATGTGACCTTGGACGACCAACTGTTGTTCTCGGCAAACATCGCATCAGTGACACGCTCCTGCAGATTCCTCCTCTACAACATCAGGAGGATTCTCCCCTTCCTCACTGACAAGGCAGCGCAGGTGCTCATCCAGGCTCTTGTCATCTCCCGCCTCGACTACTGCAACTCCCTCCTTGCTGCCCCAGCGTCTGCCATCAGACCTCTGGAGCTTGTTCAGAAAGCTGCAGCTCGTCTGGTGTTCAACCGCCCCAAGTTCTCCCATACAACTACCTTTCTCTGTTCTCTACACTGGCTCCCTGTAGCAGCTCATCCAGTTCAAGACCCTGGTGCTAGCCTATAGGGCAGTGAAAGGAACAGCTCCTTCCTACCTCCAGGCTATGGTCAAGCCTTACAACCCCGCCCGACCACTTCTCTCTGCTGCCTCGAGGCGACTGGTTGCCCCGTCGCTCAGAGGCCCCTGGGGGCCGATCTACCCGATCACAGCTCTTCTCTGTTCCGGCCCCACAGTGGTGGAATGAACTCACTGCTGATGTCAGGACAGCAGAGTCACTGCCCATCTTTTGCCGCAGGCTGAAAACCCGCCTCTTCTGGAAACACTACCCTGACCCTTCCTCTTCAAGAAACACTACCCTGACCCTTCCTCTTCTAGAAACACTACCCTGACCCTTCCTCTTCAAGAAACACTACCCTGACCCTTCCTCTTCAAGAAACACTACCCTGACCCTTCCTCTTAGCACTTGCCTATTTGTCTCTACTTATTTGTCTTAGCTCTTGTTTATTTGATTTACTTATATGTCTCTAGTAGTTCTCTTGCCTGCCTATGTTGAAGGCACTTATTGTAAGTCGCTTTGGATAAAAGACGTCTGCTAAATGATTATAATGTAAAATGTAATGTAAATACTTTATATTGTTTATACTACACCGCTTACATTTGAATACTGTTTTGCTTTATTTTTCTTTAATCACTTATTTATCATAGTTTACTTACTATGTAAAGTTGAGTTGGCTCTGAGACCAAGAATTGAATTACTGGTAATGATGTTTGCATTGTTATCAAGTATATGACAATAAACTTGAAACTTGAATCATCGCTGACTCATGGCTGGCCACTCCAAAACAGTCCAACGTTTCCTCTTGAACCAGTCCTGATTCTTCTGGATTTGTTCTGGGTGTCCTGCTGGAGGACCCAGGACCTTCCATTGACACCCAGTTTTCTGATGTTGAGTGGAACATTTCTCTCCATAATGCCTTGGTAACCTTGAGTAACCTTTCATGATGACCCCCCCTACCTTCTTGGTTCAGTGTCCGGCGTATGGTACGGACTGAAACCTTTACCAGACGTCTCCAGGTCAGCCTGGAGGTCTTTGGATGTCATGCAAGGTGTTTGTGAAGGGCTCACACCAACCTTCAATGACCTGAGATCAGTGTTCCTCTTCCCACCATGTCCTGGGAGCTTCTGAACAATTCCATGAGCAACAAACTTGTTAATAACATTGTGAACTTGGAACCAGGAACACCACGGTCTCTAGAGATGCCTTACAGCCTGAACGCTGATGTTTGGTGAGAATAGTTTCTCTGACATCCTCAGACTCTTTTCTCTCCACCATCATCAGACGACCAGGGAAGCAGAACAGACTGTTGTATCACTTTAAAATGGATCATTGGTTCATTTATACCATGTGGGCTCCTGCAACCTGCCTCAGGTGAGTTGAATTACTTGAATCTACTTCCTCCAACTAAACTGACTGGACTCGTTCTGCAGGTTGACAGTAATCATGGCCACTTTGATATTTGTATTCTTATTGTTTGACTTATTTGATCTAAGATATTATCTGCATAAAATGTAAGGGTGCCATTCATCTTGGCCAGAACTGTATAATGGCTTGCTGTCTCGTCTGTGTCAAGTGGTTATTGATCTAGTTATTGATCATGTTGTCTTGTCAGGTGATCAGTGCTGAGGATGAGGAGCAGATCTTTAACGACCCCTCCCTCGTTATCAGGAGACGCAAAGTGGGTAAGAACAGACCTCCCCCTACCTACGAGACTAGACCTCCCCCTTACCAACGAGACTAGACTCCCCTACCAACGAGACTAGCCCTCCCCCTTACCAACGAGACTAGACTCCCCTACCAACGAGACTAGCCCTCCCCTTACCAATGAGACTAGACCCCCTACCAATGAGACTAGACCTCCCCCTTACCAATGAGACTAGACTCCCCTACCAATGAGACTAGACCTCCCCCTTACCAATGAAACTAGACCCCACCCCCTACCAACGAGACTAGCCCCCCCCTTACCAATGAGACTAGATCCCACCCCCTACCAACGAGACTAGACCTCCCCACCAACAAGACTAGCCCCCCCCTTGCCAATGAGACTAGACCCCACCCCCTACCAACGAGACTAGACCTCCCCACCAACTAGACTAGCCCTCCCTTACCAATGAGACTAGACCCCACCCCCTACCAACAAGACTAGACCTCCCCCTTACCAATGAAACTAGACCCCACCCCCTACCAACGAGACTAGACCTCCCCACCAACAAGACTAGCCCCCCCCCTTGCCAATGAGACTAGACCCCACCCCCTACCAACGAGACTAGACCTCCCCACCAACTAGACTAGCCCCCCCTTACCAATGAGACTAGACCCCACCCCCTACCAACAAGACTAGACCTCCCCCTTACCAATGAAACTAGACCCCACCCCCTACAACGAGACTAGACCCTCCCTTACCAATGAGACTAGATGTCACCCCCTACCAATGAGACTAGACCCCCCCTTACCAATGAGACTAGACCCCACCCCTTACCAATGAGACTAGACCCCACCCCCTACCAATGAGGCTAGACCCCCCCTTACCAATGAGACTAGACCCCACCCCCTACCAATGAGGCTAGACCCCCCCTACCAAGCATCTCTAATCTCTGAGAATGCTTGTTTCTGGGGTTATGGTTACCTTGGTGATACCACTATAGATTAATTCAAGATTCAAGATTCAAGATTCAAGAACTTTATTTGTCACATACACACACGGGGTGTGTAGTGAAATGAAAAGTGGCAATGCTCAACGGGAATGTGCAAAGGGGCAACAGTACACAGTATTTACAATAAAAAAACAACACAATATTTACAGTATTACAGTAATTACAGTAAGAGCTCTTATATAAAAAAAAACAACACAATATATACAGTAAGAGCACTTTGGAAATGAAAATATAGACTCAACAATTGTCTGGTGATTCGGAATCTAAATGTCCCTGAACTTCTGACCTCCAGGAGCCCTGCTGGATATCCTGCAGAGGACAGGGGTCAAAGGTTACACGGCCTTCCTGGAGAGTTTGGAGTTGGATTATCCTCAACTGTACAGCCGCATCACTGGCAAAGAACCTAACAAGACCTTCAGCATCCTGATTGGTGGGTACTGCCTGTCTACCTGCCTTTCTGTCTATCTGCCTGTCTACCTGTCTACTTGTCTGTTTGTCTGCCTGTCTGTCTGTGTGTCTACTTGTCTGTCTGTCTCTCTAGCTGTATGTCTGGCTACCTGTCTGTCTGTATAGATCCTATATGTATAAGGATCATGTCATGGTAAACTAGGTAAACAGATTTTAGTCAGATCTGATATTATAATCTAGGTCAGATCTCTGATTGTAATCCAGGTCAGATCTCTAATTGTAATCCAGGTCAGATCTAATTTTAATCCAGGTCAGTTCTCATTATAATCCAGGTCTTACTGGGTTGTGAACTGTGACCAGGAAGTCGTAGGTCTCCAGCAGGAAACAACAATTTTCCTCAGATGTTGATCAGTCAGACAGAATGGACGAGTAGTCAGGGGACGATGGGAACTGAAATGTGAAGATTTATTGTTACAGTTACATTCTCACAATAATAACTTTAATATATTTTACTTCCTTTTATTAATTAGGTAAAATGGAGTTTGATGGTGGACAGTATAGAGGAGTGATGTCATCCTGACCTGGCTTTACCTTAGCACTGTGTGTGTGTGTGTGTGTGTTCAGATACCGCTGGTGAGTCAGGTCTGACTCAGTTCTTGATGTCGGAGGTCAGTCGCCTGCAGAGGGCGTTGCAGGAAGAGAAGAGACGTCGACAACAGGCATGCTCCGTCGCTAAGGAACAGGTTGGCTTGCGGGTTAGGTTACTAGGGAACAAGCTGGCATGGTGATCAGGTTGCCATGGATACAACATTTCCCTCCAATCTGTTCTGTTCTTATTGATTGACTGTAGTGGTTTGAATTTAACCTGTTTGTTTGTGTTTGTCTTTTCTGTTCGCTAAAGTGTTTGTCTATTCTATTCTGTTCTATTCTGTTCTATTCTGCTGTACTCTGCCAGGAGGCGTGGTCTCAGCAGCAGCAGCTGAGGGACCGGGAGTTGAGGAAGCTTACTGAGCGCGTGCAGAAGGTCCGGGAGGAGCGGGAGCGGCTGAACGAGGAAGTGAAACAACTGAGAGATCACAACTACAGTCTGATGGCCAACATCAACATCCTGGGGCAGGAGAAGAACAATGCTCTGCTGGCCAACAGAGACCTGCAGATAGAGGTACTGACCCCTGACCTCTGATGCTGTGGTGGCCTGTTCTTTAAATTTCTTTTAAACTGTGCCACCTTAACAGGGCTCCGCTTCTTGACTCACACGTTAAAAGCAGTCCAAATCACAACACTGCAGCTGCTGATTCTGTTGCCTTCATTTGGCTGATTTATTCTCACTTTGAACCAAAATTTTTAAAAAAAAACATTTCTAAATTGTGAGATCTAATGTGAGGTCAAAGACTGTCCCGATGCCCAATTCTACACACTTGCAGAAGAAAACCAAGACTCAGTCCCACCCCTGCCTTCTATCACAGCTGAGCATTACATTACATTACATTACAGTCATTTAGCAGACGCTTTTATCCAAAGCGACTTACAATAAGTGCATTCAACATAGGTAGAGAACTACTAGTCACCAGAAATCGTAAGTGCATTTCCTTCCTAAACAAGCAACTAAGAGCAGAACCAGTACTGAGGTAAAAGTGCAATAAGTTAGATACCTACTTTTTCTTAAACAAATGAGACAAATAAGAAAATCAAATAAACAAGAGCTAAGACAAATAAGTGTATCAAATAAACAAGAGCTAATAAACAAGAGCTCAGACAAATAATTGACGACAAATCATCATCTGATTAATCACAATAGAGTCAAAAATAATTGCTCAGAATATTAATTTGACATCAACTCATAAGTCAAAGAAAAGATTTACATCACCTCAATAGTATACTTTGCAATCAACACAAAAAATGCCTCTAACAGATGCCTAGGATTATACTGACCCCTAGAGCTAATCCTGACCTCTGACCCCTAGAGGCTATACTGACCCCTGATCTCTGACCCCTAGAGCTTCAAATCAAATCAAATCACATTTATTTGTATAGCCCTTAATCAGTTACTGACCTCAACCTAGGTGAGGTCAGGACAGGACAGGGGTTAACCTAGGTGAGGTCAGTAGGGTTGAGTGTTCAGTCATTTCCTGCTGTCATCTGTCTACTTCCTTTGTGTGTGTGTGTGTGTGTGTGTGTGTGTGTGTGTGTGTGTAGGTGGAGCGTCTGAAACACACCCTGCAGCGTGCGGAAAGTGAGACTCGTCTGCTGAGACGACGAACACTGAGACCTCAGCTGGAGGCAGACAGACAGGTAGATAGACAGACAGGTAGATAGACAGACAGATAGATAGACAGGCAGGTAGATAGTAGACAGACAAGTAGATAGACAGGCAGGTAGATGGATAGACAGGTAGCTAGTAGATAGGTAGATAGTAGACAGACAGGTAGATAGACAGACAGGTAGATAGTAGATAGACAGGTAGATAAATAGAGAGACAGGTAGATAGTAGACAGACAGGTAGATAGTAGATAGACCGGTAGATAGAGAGACAGGTAGATAGTAGACAGACAGGTAGATAGTAGATAGACAGGTAGATAGACAGACAGGTAGATAGTAGACAGACAGATAGACAGACAGGTATATAGTAGACAGACAGGTAGATAGTAGACAGACAGGTAGGTAGATAGACAGACAATTAGTGAGTGAGTTATTTTAGTTTGTTTATTAGTGTGAGCGTGAGTCAGTGAGTTAGTTAGTTAGTTACTGAGTTAGATAGTCAGTCAGATAGTAGATAGACAGGTAGATAGTAGATAGACAGGTAGATAGACAGACAGGTAGAAAGACAGGTAGATGGTAGACAGACAGACAGGTAGAATTATTACAATTATTGTTTGTTTATTAGTTTGAGCGTGAGTCAGTGAGTTAGTCAGTGAGTTAGTTAGTTAGTTAGTCAGTTAGTTAGCTATTTGCGAGTTATCTAAAGATAATCCACTTGAATTAAAAACTTTATTTATACAGTAAAAGGTCCAAATGGAACTTTATTGATCTGGTAGATAAACTGGGTGTTTACAGCAGCAGAGAATAAGATCCAGATAATAATATAACAAGAGAACACACAGCTAACAGAAGAGAGTGCAGAGTAGAGGCTGGTAGAGGCTGACAGGCTGGTAGAGGCTGGTAGAGGCTGACAGACTGGTAGAGGCTGACAGTTTGGTAGATGCTGGTAGAGGCTGACAGGCTGTTAGAGGCTGGTAGAGGCTGACAGGCTGGTAGAGGCTGGTAGAGGCTGACAGGCTGCTAGAGGCTGGTAGAAGCTGACAGGTTGGTAGATGCTGGTAGAGGCTGACAGGCTGGTAGAGGCTGGTAGAGCCTGACAGGCTGGTAGAGGCTGGTAGAGCCTGACAGGCTGGTAGAGGCTGACAGGCTGCTAGAGGCTGGTAGAGGCTGACAGGCTGCTAGAGGCTGGTAGAAGCTGACAGGTTGGTAGATGCTGGTAGAGGCTGGTAGAGGCTGACATGCTGCTAGAGGCTGGTAGAGGCTGACAGGCTGGTAGAGGCTGACAGACTGGTAGAGGCTGACAGTTTGGTAGATGCTGGTAGAGGCTGACAGGCTGTTAGAGGCTGGTAGAGGCTGACAGGCTGGTAGAGGCTGGTAGAGGCTGACAGGCTGCTAGAGGCTGGTAGAAGCTGACAGGTTGGTAGATGCTGGTAGAGGCTGACAGGCTGGTAGAGGCTGGTAGAGCCTGACAGGCTGGTAGAGGCTGGTAGAGGCTGACAGGCTGCTAGAGGCTGGTAGAGGCTGACAGGCTGCTAGAGGCTGGTAGAAGCTGACAGGTTGGTAGATGCTGGTAGAGGCTGGTAGAGGCTGACATGCTGCTAGAGGCTGGTAGAGGCTGACAGGCTGCTAGAGGCTGCTAGAGGCTGGTAGAGGCTGGTAGAGGCTGACAGGCTGGTAGAGGCTGGTAGAAGCTGACAGGTTGGTAGATGCTGGTAGAGGCTGACAGGCTGCTAGAGGCTGACAGGCTGCTAGAGGCTGGTAGAAGCTGACAGGTTGGTAGATGCTGGTAGAGGCTGACAGGCTGTTAGAGGCTGGTAGAGGCTGACAGGCTGGTAGAGGCTGGTAGAGGCTGCTATAGGCTGACAGGCTGGTAGAGGCTGGCAGGCTGGTAGAGGCTGACAGGCTGCTATAGGCTGACAGGCTGGTAGAGGCTGGTAGAGGCTGACAGGCTGGTAGAGGCTGGTAGAGGCTGGTAGAGTTATACTGATGACTCTACATTAATGTGCTGGTTTGTTGATGATGACTTTGAAAAAGACAATATGAAATATTCTTGAATGTCTTCATTGTGACCTGCGTCTTCCTGTCTTCAGAGCAGGAGTCTAACCCTGCCCACCCAGACCTCCTCCCACCACAATAGACTGGAGGAGAAGAAAGAGGAGGAGCAGGTGGAGAAGAAAGAGGAGAACCATGAGGAGAAAAAACCTCCTCAGCAGCTGAGCCTCCTCCCCACCGTCTTCAAACTGAGGATGGAGCTACACAGAGCAGAGGAGCAGAGGGCCAGGGTGAGGAGAGGAGAGGAGAGGAGAGGAGAGGAAAGGAGAGGAGAGGAGAGGAGAGGAGAGGAGACTTTACACATTAAGGTTGCATTCAGGTGCACATTCAAGTGTATGTTCTCTGACTTGTGAGTCAGACAGCTGACGATGCATTTAGGTGCTTTTTGGAAAAAAATGAAATTAAACCAAACCTGGAGGTGAGGAAGCATCATCAGGCAAAATTCTGGTAGCTGGTCACATCCAACGTCATGTGACCTGAGATGGGGTGTGTTTGTTTTATAGAATCAGGTGGAGCTGAGATGGGGTGTGTTTGTTTTATAGACTCAGGTGGAGCTGTGATGGGGTGTGTTTGTTTTATAGACTCAGGTGGAGCTGAGATGGGGTGTGTTTGTTTTATAGACTCAGGTGGAGCTGTGATGGGGTGTGTTTGTTTTATAGACCCAAGATGAGAAGGAGGAGGTGGAGCTGCGGTGCGCCCGACTGAAGGGAGATGCCACGATGTACCGGCAACGAAACAAACAAACCCTCAGACAACTGGAGGAGGTGATCAGAGAGAGAGACAAGGTAGGCTGTATAATAATTATTATTATAATAGTAATTATTATTATCATCATATTTATATAAAGTCAGTAACTGACAGGCTACATACTATTATTATTATTATTATTATTATCATTACTATTACTATTATTATTATTATTACTATTATTGTTATTGTTATTATTATTATTATCATTACTATTATTATCATTATTATTATCATTATTATGATTATGATTATTATTATCATTACTATTACTATTATTGGTATTATTATTATTATTATTACTATTATTATTGTTATTATTATTAGTGTTATTATTATTATTATTATTACTATTATTATTGTTCTTTAATATTGTTTGAACACATAATATTTAATAAGGTCTATCAACGTTTCTTGCCAAGCTTTCTCTCTCCCATTTCTCCCATTTTTTATGGCAATCGTATTTCCCTTTTTCATTGTAACATGGCTGAATTCTCCATATACCTCCACTAAAAGTTGCTGTTCAGTGGCCGTGAACATTATGGCTCTGAACATTGCGGCTCAGATCCATGATCAACCTCTCAGGCTGCTTAAATAATCTGTGTATAAATGTGCACACGCAGTTATCTGAATTGCTTGAGCCTGGCTTGGATTAGCCAGATCACGGTAGCTTGACTTCGGCTTCGTGGAACCGCTTTAGCCCCGATTGACTTGTTAGGTTAACTCAAACCAGACTTTCTAAATGAATCTCCGCTTTTCTTTTTCCCCTTTTTCTCCCCAATTTATAAGACCAATTCCCCCTGCCTAAGCAGTCCCGGTCGCTGCTCCGCCCCCTCTGTCAGCCTGGGGAGGGAGTAGACTACCACATGCCTCCTCCGATGCATGTGGAGTCGCCAGCCGCTTCCTTTCACCTGACAGTGAGTTTGACCGGGAGGGCGTATCACGTGCGGAGGAACACGCTATCCCCCCCAGTTCGAATCTCCGCTTTTCTAAACCTGCTTTGTAGAACAGGCCCCAGATCAGATCAGATCAGTTAAAACTGCGCTGACTACCAGAGTGAAGCTGGTTGGTCGTCCTGCTCAGCTTCTGTATATTGATCTTAATATTGATCTGGATGATACAGGCACTCTCCTCCAGGGCGGAGCAGCAGGAGGAGTCCAGGCTGCTCTTGCAGGAGAAGGACCAGTACAGGGAGCAGGTCAGACAGCTGACGGAGCAATCTGATAAGCTGGAACTCCTCCTGCTTCGCTCCCAGGGGGAGGAGCTACAGCTGAGGACACGCCTCCGCAGACTAACCTTCAACACAAACCAGGTGGCACACACACACACACACACCAGTTTATGATCAAGGTGATGATGATGATGATGATGATGATGATGTCTTCCTCAGTGTGAGAGGAGTGTGAGCAGTGAGGAGGAGGAGCCTACCGAGAGCACTGCTAAAGGTGAGAGGTCAGGCTGTCAGAGGTCACATACGATGTCATGAAGTGATGTCACTTCCTGTCCATAAAAATCAGTAATCGTGATGATGTTTGTACTTCAAGTTACACGTTTGTGTAGGAAAAGGAACAAGATATAAAAACAGCAGGGTGCAGTATCATTTATGTCATGTCATTATTATATCATATTATGATATCCGATCAAAGTACGTCCACTGAAAGTGTTTTGTTTTTTCCACTGACAGGGATCAGATTGTTATTGGTGTCTGACAACATTACGGAAAGGATCCTACAGAGATAGACCTTTGGTTAACCAGAAACAGAAGTCTCACTCTGAAATCTGAAAGATGAGGTGAGTTGTTCCATGAAGAGGTTCAACAGGTTTCTGGTTAACCAAAGGTCTATCTCTGTAGGATCCTAGGACCCTCTCCACCTTTTCCCTCCCCACCTCCCTCCCTATCCCATTTTTCTCCCCTCTCCCCAGACGAGGTCCTTCACCTGGTTACATCTAGCCGCCCCACCACATGCTCCCTTGACCCGGTCCCATCCACTCTGCTTCAGTCTACTGCACCTGAACTCCTTCCCTTCCTGACCCACCTCATCAACACGTCTCTGGTGTCTGGATGCTTTCCCTCTGCTTTCAAGACTGCCAGAGTCACCCCCCTTCTGAAGAAACCAACACTTGACCCCTCTGAGGTCAAGAACTACAGACCGGTTTCCCTTCTACCCTTCCTATCAAAAACTCTTGAACGTGCTGTCTTCAATCAACTGTCCTTGTACCTCCACCAGTCTGGGTTCAAAGTGGGTCACTCGACCGAGACTGCCCTCCTGGCAGTGACAGAGTCACTCCATGCCGCTAGAGCGAACTCTCTCTCCTCTGTCCTGATACTCCTGGATCTGTCTGCAGCGTTTGACACGGTGAACCACCAGATCCTCCTCTCCACCCTTGAGGGGATGGGTGTCTCAGGCTCTGCACTCTCCATGTTTGCATCCTACCTAACGGATCGCTCCTACCAGGTGACGCTGAGAGGGTCTGTGTCAGAACCACGCAGGCTCACTACTGGGGTTCCGCAAGGCTCGGTTCTAGGTCCTCTCCTCTTTTCCCTCTACACAACATCTCTTGGTTCTGTTATCCATTCACACGACTTTTCCTATCACTGCTATGTAGATGACACCCAGCTGATCCTGTCATTTCCCCCCTCTGACACACAAGTGGAGGCACGCATTGCTGCATGTCTGGCAGACATCTCGGAGTGGATGTCGATGCACCACCTGAAGCTCAACCTGGACAAGACTGAGCTGGTGTTCCTCCCGGGGAAGGGCTGTCCGCACCAAGACCTGGCCATCACCATTGATAATGCTGTGGTGACGTCAACTCGGACTGCGAGGAATCTGGGTGTGACCCTGGACGACCAACTGTCGTTCTCGGCAAACATCGCATCAGTGACACGCTCCTGCAGATTCCTCCTCTACAACATCAGGAGGATTCGCCCCTTCCTCACTGACAAGGCAGCGCAGGTGCTCATCCAGGCTCTTGTCATCTCCCGCCTGGACTACTGCAACTCCCTCCTTGCTGGTTCCCCGGCATCTGCCATCAGACCTCTGGAGCTTGTTCAGAAAGCTGCAGCTCGTCTGGTGTTCAACCGCCCCAAGTTCTCCCATACAACTACCCTTCTCCGTTCTCTACACTGGCTCCCTGTAGCAGCTTGCATCCAGTTCAAGACCCTGGTGCTAGCCTATAGGGCAGTGAAAGGAACAGCTCCTTCTTACCTCCAGGCTATGGTCAAGCCTTACACCCCCGCCCGACCACTTCGCTCTGCTGCCTCGAGGCGACTGGTTGCCCCGTCGCTCAGAGGGCCCTGCGGCCGATCTACACGGTCACGGCTTTTCTCTGTTCTGGCCCCGCAGTGGTGGAATGAACTCCCCACTGATGTCAGGACAGCTGAGTCGCTGCCCATCTTTCGCCGCAGGCTGAAAACCCACCTCTTCAGGAAACACTACCCTGACCCTTCCTCTTAGCCTTGCCTATTTGTCGTCAATTATGTGTCTGAGCTCTTGTTTATTGGCTCTTGTTCATTTGATACTTATTTGTCTTAGCTCTTGTTTATTTGATTCTCTTATTTGTCTCATTTGTTTAAGATAAAGTAGGTTGCTAACTTATTGCACTCTTACCTTAACACTAGTTATGCTCTTAGTTGCTTGTTTAGGAAGGAAATGCACTTACGATTTCTGGTGACTAGTAGTTCTCTACCTATGTTGAATGCACTTATTGTAAGTCGCTTTGGATAAAAGCGTCTGCTAAATGACTGTAATGTAATGTAATAATGTTGTCAGACTCCAATAACAATCTGATCCTGTCAGTGGAAAAAACAAAACAACTTTTAGTGGACGTACTTTGATCGGCCCACTTGCCCCTGTGGATTACGTTGCAGCCATAGCAGCCCGTTTCACGACTGCTGGCTGAGGAGATCTACCGGAACAATTCAAAACTTTTTGTACCTATTTTGGGTCTAAATGACAAATAAGTACAAATAGAGCCCAGGTTTAAAAATACTGGAATTCCCCTTTAAATCATGTCATGTCATGTCTGGTGTCCCAGGCAGCAGTGAGGATGTCCCCAGTGGGACGTCTGGGGAGAACGAGGAGGCTTCAGCGCCACAACACCACAGACCTCTGGGACGCGCTGCAGAGTCCGAGGAGCAACAGAGCACTGCTGCATCATGGGTAATATTCTGGTATCTGACTAGGAGCTCAGAGCAGGAGGCAAACTGGAACAGAACTCACACTCTCTACGTGTCTCTCTTTCTTCCTATCTCTATCCCTACCTGTCTCTCTCTCTCTCTCTAGGAAGTTGACGGGTGTCGCCCGCGGCCCAGAGGTCGACCAAACTTCTTCTACCGCAGGTAGGCGTGGTTACTTTATGTAATAAAACTATTAAACCAATGCAGGAGAGGCAGACTAAATGTTTAACCCCATTCTGCTTTCTGTTTCCATAACAATAGGAAACAAGCTCTCAGGTCAAAGGTCATCGGTAAGGGGTATGCACCCTGTAACCTTGATGACAGCAGTGGAAGTGACATCACAGACTCTGACTGAAATTGACTGGGTGGGGCGGGGCCCCCCTGGGAATACACACACATACATACACACACACACACACACACACACACACACACACATACATATACACACACACACACACACACACACACACACACACAGTGTTTGTATTCCTACAGCTCTGTGGCTTCTGAGCTTTTGACCTTGTGACCCTAATAGTGATGTGACTGATGACTTCCTGTTTCAGGAACACTCAGAATATTGAACTTTGACCCCAATGGTAATTTTTATTTTCCCTTTGGAGGCTAATGTACTGATTAATTATTAGAAGAAGCCAATATTAACTAAAATAGATTTGTAGCCATGAGAAAAAGACTTTCCTACGACGGCGTTTTAGGGCCACTGTTAAAAATAAATTATCTAAGATATTGAGAATAAAGTCCTAATATTACGAGATTAAAGTCGTAATATTTCGACAATAATCTCATAGTAGGCCTTTTATCAGAATAAAGTCATAACCTTTGGAGAATAAAGTCATAATATTACGAGATTAAAGTCAGAGTATTTCGAGAATAAAATCAAAGTGTTGTTACGAGAATAAAGTCGTGATATGATGAGAAGTGTGGAGTAGCCTAATGCAAGCACAAACATTATGACTTTATTCTCAAAACGTTATGACTTTATTCTCGTAAAAGGCCTATTATGAGATTATTCTCGAAATCTTGGATTATTTATTTAGTGAACGCTGTCGTAACTTTCAGCATACTTATTAAAGTCAAAAGTTGATTAAAGATGTGCTTTCACATGATAAATCATCTCACAACTGTGTTGCTAATATACATCATATTTAAACATGGTGTTATTATACATGATGTCATACTAACAGTTATCACGCAGCATATCACTGATCTGCCATCAGGTGTGGGGGGGGTGTTCTTTTCTTTCTCTTCTCAACTTTGTATTGTTTTTAACATTTCATTAAACTACTTGTTGTAAATAAAGCTGTGTTGGTCATATTTTAGAAAATCCACTCTAACACAGGTTATAGATTGTGTAATTGTCTGATTGATTATTCATTTATTTCTTTATGTATTTATCCATTTGATTATTTGTTTGATTTTACTTGAATAGATATTGCAATGTGGCAATATGGCAACATATTTTTAGAGTTGTGAAGCAACATGGTAGTGAAAGGAGAAGTTGAAGGGTCCTCTCTTGCTAACCCTCTCCTCCAGTGGATCTCCTCTCCTCCTCCAGTGGATCCCCTCTCCTCCTCCAGTGGATCTCCTCTGGATCTCCAAGTTGTATGCTTCTGGTCCCTAGTTGCTAGGAGATTTGGGACCCAACTGGAAAGCATCTATTTACAGTTTTCTCAGTCGCTTTAGTACATTTCTCGATTCATCCTTAAGATTTGCAAAACAGTAAGCACACTTCTCGAAACAATTGGTACAAACAGCACCACACAATGGATTACCTGCAAAAGCCCGTAAATTGCTCAAAATCCTTAGTTCATCTCTCAAAAGTAAATCTTTATGTCAGTGAACATGTCAGTCCATCAGAATGACAAGTCCTTGTGTCATTGAGTACAAACAAGATAGTCAAAATGCTTAGCCATGTTGTCAATAGAACAGTTACTCTGATGGAAACTATGGCGAAGGGTTTGATGACAATGATTGAAAATGCACAAGGCTGCACTTTTTTTGTATGGCATATATCAATTCAAAAGACATATACAACCAATAAGTCATAATTGTCATTTGCCTAAATGTGCTAAAACATTTGCAAATGGTAACAAAGAGAAATGCTCTTTCTGTTGTGCACAAGTAACAAAATGTTCACATATTGTTTTGACGACTTCAACTGTCATTCGACAATTGAGCAAAAGCAACTGAGAAAAACTGGAGTGAAAG